>JAQPPZ010003109.1:4200000-4525280 GCA_028583015.1 Wollemia nobilis | reverse complement strand
TTTTAATTCTTCACAATATTTTCTCAAATCTGCCTTCAAGACTTCACAAAGACATGCTCAAATATTCCTTCTATCCCTCTCAAGGACTTGATCAAATTTGCCTTCAAGCCCTCTCAAGGACTTGCTCAATTTTGCTCTCAAGCCTTCTTAATGACTTGCTCAATTCTGCTCTCAAGCCTTCTCAAAGACTTGCTTAATTTTATTCACAAAACTCGCTCAAATAACTTTAAATATTGCATACAAAACACAACTTAAATATCTTTTAAAAAATCTCTTTACACAAATTCTACTCAGAATCTTGTTTTATCTCATGAACACATAAAGAATGATAAGCTCTATCAAAACCTATGATACAATAATATACTAAACAATAATCATTAAAATATGAAGCACTTGAGGATTTAGGGATAAAAGCAAGGAAGGTAGAATTGAGACCTGTTGAGTGGTAATTTTCCCAATTGCAAAACCACACTCACCCTTAGGATTTTGATCACAAAATCCTCTCTTGCAAATAAGTTAAAACCAACATAACTTCTACAAGTTTCTGCTATATAAGCATTGCACATGTGTATTAGTAATCTCAATGAAGATATATCAATTAAATTCTAGGAATACCTTAGTGATTGCAAGTAACTATTAATAAGGGCCATGTGTTGGTTTATTTTATTATGCCATACTAAATATTTTTCATGAAACTTAAAAAAATACAAATATGAATTGGCCCTCATATGACCATGATGTAAAGCCTTAATTCTTTTTATCTTGGAGGATTATAGGTAGACTTTGTCTTCCTTTATTAAGTATATTTTAAACAAGTTTTATCTTGTATTAAATCCTACATTAAGTATGAAGTAGAAGATTAAAACCTATCTCTAAATATGAATTATAAATGATGAAAGAATTCATTTTGTTGCTTTAAAACTCAATATGAAATAATCTGGATGACCAACTTTGTAGCTATAGTACCACTTGATATAAAAAATAAATTATCCCTATTTAATGAAATCATAATTTTCATAAAGAATAAATAAATTAATGCTTTAAAATAATAACCTTTGATGTAGTGTATAAATTACCTTTCTTTAATGAAATCAAATTTTCATAAAGAAAAGATAATTTATTGCTCTAAAAATGGTAGCTTATGGAATGCCATTAAAATTTACCCTTGTTTAATGAGATTGAAATTTTCATGAAGGGAAGTTCATTTATGCTTGCAAATAAAAATGTAAAGCTAAAAAAATCTGATTTGCCTTCAAAATGTGAAAAAATAAAATTTCGAAATTATAAAAATTCTTAGAAAACACTAATTTATAAAACATTTATACAATCCAAATGGCTTCAAAATGAGTTCAAATTTATTTCGGATGAAAGGTTGAAACTCATTCTTCACACCCATGTATTTATTTTTGTCATTTTAATTTGTTTTTATTTTTATTTTAATCCTCGAAGTTTTAAAAAAATCTACAAAATGAAGGGTTAAAAAAATAAAATAAAATCTGGAAATGGAAATAAATTTGAGAAAACCCAAAAACAAAATAATAGTAGTTCATGCTACCCTATCATTCAAAACTCAAGATATGAGAGTTTTCGAACATAACCCAACCTAACAGGAGTTGCATTTGCACATCCCGAAATAAGTTAGGTGCAAGCTTCTAAGGAATAGAATGTCTCCTATGGTTTTAGATATTCAACAATGCAATCATAAAATGTATCAAACATTGCCTATAAATCTAAAAACTGAGAAAAGAAAAATGAACATTAGACCCAAAACATTCAGAAATGATTCTCCTCTTATTTTGCTCACAAAGTGCAGAATTCCTGCCAAAAAAATTTTCATTAGAACAAGAAAATTTTCTATGTACATCCTTTTTCCAGAAGCATGTGGCCTTTCCCCAGAAGAACCAAACTTTCATCTTTTGTTTCAACCAATATTTGAAACTTTTAATGTGATCTTTCACTTCATTTTCCTTGTTTTCGTATTTTTCTTTTTCTAATGCAAACTTGAGCATTTGATTTTTCTTTTTTTTCCTTCTTTAGCATTCGAAACACTCTTTTTAATGAAAATACTCACCTTCCTTAATAACCAATGCTTTATATTAATTATGGCCTTTCTCCATACATTTTTTTCCCTTTTCATCTCCCACCAAGGTGACATTACATGTGCCATCATGGATGGTTCTTTATTAAAAATTGAGCTCATTTATTCCTGGCCCACCATAGCATATCTAAGATACCTTTGCAGTAATGAAAAATTACTTCTATATGCCAAAGCCATTCGTTTGATCCCCTTTCACAACATGTGTTTATGTTGAATGTGAAGACTTAATAAAAAACTCTTCGAGGTAATGTTAATGAGATTGTCAGTGCACCTGTAGGAGTCTCTTCTAATAGAAAGATGATCCCCCTTAATTCTACCTCAATGAATATTTTTTTCTTATCCAAATAAGAATGTAATGTTTGACAGATCTTCAAATCCCCCATATAAATCAAGCATTATATTAAGAGCGACCTCCTAACAATCATGTTGCCTTGACCGCCCATTACCAACACACTTTTTCGATGCCGCGATACAACATGCCTTTTAAAATTTAGAAATAATCCCACACATGGTCCCCATCCAATGTGTTCAAATTTCTACATTGTATCACGACTAGGTATGAAACCACTTCTCTTATTTTTATTAGTCACACTACATTTTCATTCATTCACAACACTATTGCGAATAAAAAAAACATGAATAGCATTAGATACCATTATATGAGAGCAGGATAAATGTTGTATATAATCGCACCCTTATAATCTTCGTCCATCAATTTCTTTGACGCATCCAAAGCCCACCGTATGGATCGTAACAGTCCTCTCCATGAGCATTGTGTAAGAAACAAATACCTTGAAACACATCCTATCTATCACTGGATGTGATTGGTTTACATCCGACCCAACACTATAGTTCCACTCCATCAATGAATATCTCACTACACCTATCTATGTCACATCGATTCTTTCAATGGATCCCTATCCATTATTCTTCCATTTCTACAATCAGATGGTTTCCAAAATAACCTATACTTGGTAGTTGATTCATCCACTATGCTCCATTGAATAGCACCATCGGATGTACTACATTTTAGGAATATTTCCATCTATGATTTGTGATCATTGAATCTCTTGGCTGCTCCTCGGATAGACAATGATGTATTCACTATCACATTACTTGTCTACATCTGTGGTTGTTTCCACCTAGAGGGTCACAAACGAAGAAACTATCCTCCATATGATCTCGTTTCCACCTAGTAACCTTATCCATATCGATATTTCCATTTTGATTTTTAATATTTTCTTGGTACGCTATTTTTGTTCTTTCAGCAACTATCAAAGTTGAACAATGTGAAACCTTGCCAACTACAGGTAATTGAAGATCAATGACTCCCATTGTATCCTTTTATGACAAGATTTCTCTATGCATAACCCGCATCAAGCTTAACTTCCATCATTCTGTTTGGAGCAATCCATGCTATCATTACTGGCTCCACATATCAAGTGGGTCCAAATTCTCACAGTCGCTTAACATCAATTCTCTATGACATCCTGAGAGTTTTATAGGGTTGACGTCCACATAATACTCCACTCGGTGCATCTGCCTCATGAGTTTTAGTTCACATCAATGTTGTTCATCATTCGTATTTGTCCATATTACCTGATTGCCATAGATTCAATGTCAACCATCCATGCTTGCCTGATTATCACGAGGTTGTCGACTTCCATGTCTGCTTCATCGATGCTAGCGCGACTTTTACTCCCCATTTGACACATCATCCATGTGTCACATGACTTTGTCCATTTTCACATCTACGTAGTCCGTATCCCAATATGTATTTGATGGTCTATGTTAGCATTTTCATCCCATCATTGGCATCGATTGGTCTACGTAGGATATACCTCATCATCGTCTATCCCTAAGTTCATTGTACTTCGTGCTCATTCAACTAGTTGATCCTACATGGTTGGGGCTCTCCTCGAAACACGTCCAACCTGTCATAACACCAAAAGCACATGAGTTCAATTTCTTCAAACAAGGTTATTATAACAAAAACATAAAAAAATAAAGAGTGAAATTTCAACCTAATATTACCATGAAATCCTCATCAATAACATTCCAAGTCATACTTAAATAAACATTTGACAATCGATGGAAAAGAAATTTTAAAACAAAAGTCAACCATGCCACTAACTTGAGATTTCAAAAAGAATTAACATCGTTAATGACACATGACTTAAATCCTCAAGGAAATAGCATTGCTTTTCATTTGTTTATATTTACCTCTCTATATATAAATATTTTGTTCTTATTATTTTTTAATTTTTTAATATATATAGAAAATATATATGTTTTATTTTCCTTTTTATTTTTAGCATATATATTATTATTATATATGAAATACATTATATATATATATATATATATATATATATATTTATTTATTAAAATTCAAATCATAAAACATAAAAGGTTTGAACTATAATAACTCAAGATAAAAGAAAACAATTAAACTAATAAACATAAAAACCAAAGCAAAATTTAAATTTATCAAAACAAATTGAAGATACCAACACACTCAATAATGATTTCAATCAAACAATAAAATCAAATTCTCCCAAGAAGGCAAGAAGACCCTACAATCTGAGGAAGCTCAAAGTCGGCATGGTTAGCTCATGGCTAAGAATTTACCAAGCATAATCACTCAAAGAAAACTGAAGTCATCAAAACATCAAAACAAAGGTGGGTCCCCAATTTTAGGGTGAGTTTTGCAAAAATCACAATAAATAGTAGCTCTACTGGGAAATGCTCCCAAGCATTTCAGGTGAATAACCTAATTTGAAAGGAAAACACAAAATATCATTGAAATATAATTATTTAGTGATGTCCTAAGAAGGTGGGGGTAAACAACTTTTAACAAGAATAACTAGTTCATCTGCCTTTGCTCAGTGTGTGCAAAATTAATTTGTTTTGAATCCTTGAAACCATATGAGTTCCAAAATTTGACTTGCATTAGGCTATAAAATATTGCTCATGATAGAAAATTTTTATAGATAGAGCTCTACTACCAATCAAGAATTTACAGCCCTGATAGTGTTTATCTAACCCACCCTTGTGTTTGATTAATAATTTGTAAAGATTTTCTTATTATTGAGCTGTGTCTAGGTAGATCCTTATTGTAAATCAGTCGTCTATAGTCCTAGTAGGGTTTATCTAGACTTTGTGACTAGTTTGATCAAGCTTTACAATGCTCATTTTTTTTTATAGCTTTACAATAATTAAATACATCACAAAGGTTAGGAAGCATAGAGATAGAGCATGTTGGATTTTCACCTTAATTTGTGATTCAGGATAACTTCATCCTTTAGGACTTCCAGAAATACCCTTTAAAGTGTGAGTTACATGTGGATTTTTAGCAAAATATTTCATTGTTCTACTCTCCACCATTTTAGTCCCAAAATTTGAGCGTGATCACAAAATAATTCATCCCCCTTTTTTCTCAGGTTCACCTGCTTTCATGTTAGGTATTCCAGCCTACTTAACAAAGGAATACAAAAAATGGGTAAGAGACCATAAGTTAGCTACCATGGAAAATCACCTCAAAATAAGAAAAAAACCCAATAGAAAACTTTAAAAATGCACAAACCAAAATCTAACTTAATACAAACTAACAAGAATGCAACACAAAACCAATAGTTAAGGACAAAGCACAAAAATAGAAAGACAAAATCAAAATATGGAAACCAAAACTATATACAAGCGTACAATATGGTACAAGATGATGCAAAGTCCGAGCTATCACTTCCCTGGATCCCAAACATGATTAGCACATTTAAAAAATCTCACAATGGAACTCAAACTCAACTCAAGATGTTCTCACATTCACATAACAATGATACTCATGATATTTGCATAACCCCTAATTCAAGATATTTTACAAGTTCTCACTCAATAATTCAGTAATCAAGTATATAAAGGCTTACTCAACAATGCTTATCAAAATGAACCTTTTCACTCCAACTTAACATTCATAATATCCAACAATCACTCTCAAGGATAATGTGCCCTTACCTCTTGTTTGAAGACGATTTGAACTTAAACACATGTTTCAATCACAACCACTCTTTTTACCAACACTAGAGTTAGATAGCAAATATTTATCCTTAATAATTTCTCACAAAAATATTTCATTAATTCAAGATATCAAAACTTACTCAACCTTATTTATCCTTTCAATACAATTTTTATTAACTTAGTTTTCAAAAAATATATCTAACTCCTATGACACACCTTATTACTCCTATCAATAAGCTCAAAGCACTCAAAAATCAAACACCCAAAATAATAATTTGCATATCCTTTTACCTCCCTCACAAAAACCTTATCATATGTATTTACCACTTTATTAAAAAAGTAATAAAAAATTAACTTCTGCAATTGTTAGAACCAAGCAAATTTTAGTGCATACCTTATAGTCCACCAAAAGGTACCTCAACGGGTTTCGAACGCATAACCTCTCCCCCTCGCCAAGCACCTTAGCAAGATGCGTGCCCACCACATGGGCTACGTACCTCCACACAAAGGAAAATGCTATCATATTCCCTTTGTCCTTTGCCTCTTGTGCAAATTTCAACAAAAACCTTCTCTTGCTCAGCAAAACGTAGACCACAAGATTCTATCCCTCAACCTCATGCTTGTCAATGTCTTAGTGTAGCCCCTGACTGCCATTTGTGCTTGCCAATGTCTTAGCGTAGCCCTGGGCTACCAGTCACATTGCACAACGTCTTGGAATGTAAAGTAGAATCTCCTCCTCCTTGTCCTATGTTATGTCTCTCAAAACCTTTTAGAACACACACGATCTTCTTCATTGCAATGCATACGATTTTCACTTATATAATTTGGATCGCGGATGATTATTTGCCATGGTGTTTGCCCTCTTTTATATGCAAAGTGCCATATATTCGACGACGATGATGATTTCCATTAGTTCAAAATTTTTGAATGAATTAACCTTTATGCCTTCTTAATCCTAACCTTTAAGGTTAATTAAATTAATTTATAATTAAATTATAATTTATTTATAATTAACTTAATAACTTTAAGAGTTAATTAAATTAATTTATAATAAAACTACTATAATTAATTTAAAACTTTGGGTCTTGTTGTTTTAATATTATAATAAAATATTATAATATTATTTTCTCATCTGAATTGATTATGAAACCTAAAAACTGAAGCATACACATTAATAACAACAAAACCTACTCATATTTCCAACAGTCCACTCCTACAAGGTGTGGCCGAACCAAAAACCTTCTTTAATTTAATTATTAATATTTATATATTTTAATTTTAAATAGAATCAAAATATATACTATTAACTTTACGAGGTAGGGGTTATAGTAGGAGTTCCACGCGGAGGCAATGTGATTTAACCCTGTAACCAATTATTCAAAAATGAAAGGTAGTTACCAATTCCCTTATGTATCAAAAATAAATAAATAAAAGAAAAACTTAATTTTATATTATTTTACTTTTATAAATTTTATTTTAATATAATTATTATAATAAACTTATTTATCCTAAATTTTAATCAATACATATTTTAATAATATTAGAGAACAAACTTAATCACAGATTTCCATTTATATTCGATTATTTGTTATCTTTGGAACAAACATATAATTTTCTAATTAAAAAAAAAAAACATTAAAAACACAAAAACAAAAAATATATATATTTTAAAAAATATTTTTTATGGATTGAACTTACAAGTAGTATCTTTGTTGATAGACCACATCACATAAATAAAAAATATATTTTTGTTAATAAACCTCATCACATAAATAAAACATATTTTGTTTTAATGTCAATACATTAGATCACTATGTAATGGAGGACTTTTACAAAATTTGTATGACATTAAATCACTATGTGATGGAGGACTTTTACAAAATTTGTATGTAAAAACTCAAGCTTCAATCACAGTACCATTAATTGCGTTCTCGCATCTTGGCCGAAACCATCTCATATTACATTGAGTGTCGACGAGTAGTCCATGTATGCCGTAACCAACACGACTCTTGTTGTCTTCGTTGAACCATACCACAAATTTCTCCGTAGAAACGTTTTAGCTTTGCGTATAAATTTTTGTTCCAAATCCATTCTTACTCGACATAGCTTAACCATATTTTAGTATCAAAATAACTTGTTCTACAAGTTATACTTCAATTTCCGGTGATTTTCCCCCCTTTAAATTAGCGGTGAAACTGTCTATATATAGTTGGCAACAATTTCCTCCTTTGGCCAGTAATCTGATCTATTGTCTTGTACTTATGAGAAAGAAGCAATGGCGCTGAGAAAAGCTTGCCTTCTGTTTATATTTGTATTGATCCAGCTTTTCTTCTGTCACTGTGGAGAGGGCCGAGATCTCTTAGGTGATTTGCCTTCCTTTCACTCTCGGTTGCAGTTTAATCTCTATATATTATATTATAAATAGTCTTGCTCTGTTTGTTTTCCTCTCCTGAGTTTTTGCTTTTATTCCTCTTTCATGAGATTTGATTCCAAATTATTCTTGCCCGCAGTTTCGAAGAGAGCTCCTCTTTCACGTGGATGCTTTCCGGGGTGCATTTTGAACCTTTTATTATTTGTAATCCACATTTTCAACCTTTTTCCCTAATTTACTCTCTTTCTCTGGTTGGCAGATGGAGTTTCTACAAGTTGTTGCTATCATGACCCGCCATTAAACCATCCGCCTGCCAGTGGTGGAGGAGGATGAAGTTGAATGGGCGTTGTGAGAAAGGAGAGTTATCCTGGACGAAGATTGTAATAAATATTACAACAATACGCTGGTCCGCGTTACTCAAATTAAGCATGACCATTACTCGTCCTAGATTCTGGCTTTCGTTTAATTATTAAATAAGGTGTCCTTTACCAATCATGTAATAATGATTTTCTAATAGTCCGTGAGATGTATATTTACGAAGGATTTCTTCATTTTATTAATCTATTTCAATATTTATGGAAATCATTTTTATTTTTATTTTTTAATTTGTAATTTGTAATTGTAGTAAATAACATATTCGTAGCATGTGATGGGAGAGATTTGAACTTGGGGCCTCTCGATTTCAACTAGAAATATGAGTAAGTTTTGTTGTCATTGATGTCAAGGAAGACGAGGACCAAGTTTATTTCATCGAGGTGTTTATGTTCGAGTTTTGATTGGCAAGGTTGATGTTGGAATTCATTAAATCTTCTGGTGGTTTTTCCAATAAACCAAAGAAAAAGGTTTAATATTATAATATTTAAGAATAAAGGGTTGGTTTATGAAAATAATTGCAAGGAGTTGTCATTATAAGGCACCTAAAAACCCATATGGTAGATTGATTGAGGGTTTAATTATTTAATTTTAAATAATTTATCCTTAGGTTAAAATTTAAAATTAAATAATAATGTTTTAAAGGGCCTAAGTTTATAAATTATAATTCAAATTTTAAAAAATTCAAATTTCATGCTGATGTTGGAGAAAGGACATTAAAATGCATATAAATATGTCAAAAACTTGTTAATGCAACAAATTTTGAGCGCCAAAGCAAAGCATTCGTATGTGTTTTGAATTCATTGGGCAGAAAAGAGAGGAGAAGCACGAGTGGAGTGCAAAAGGCATACCGAAGTAGCCTGTAGAAATTTTTTTCAAGGAACACGAGATCAAGGTTAGAATCACACAATCATTTTGCTAAAGAGGGAAAGGTGTTTTGGTTTTTGCATCGTGAAAGGAAAAAGTTAAAGGCGTCGAGGTGCACCTTTAGTTCACATGAGGGTGAGTAGCCCAAATGGTGAAAGCCTAAGCACAAAGGCGCTTGGTGGAGGATAGGTGGAGAGTACGAAACCCGACATGAGCTCTTTTGCAAAGGAAAAATGTATGCACACTGTTTTTAATTTTTATAAAGGCTTTTGCTAAGCGAGTAAAGGTTAGTGTTTAGTACATATTTGAGACATAGATTGAGCAAAAATTTAGAGGTTATAGAGCAGAGAACAGTAGTCTCCAGTGGATAGAGATTCATTAGCCAAAGTAGAGAAGATAGAGGTCTTCAGTGGATAGATATCCATAAGCCAGAGTAGTGGAGGTAATAGTATTCAAGAAGATCACCATCTAGAGCAGAGGAGAAAAAATTATATTATGGATAGGTATATACAAACTTGATTAGGGGATTGGTATCTCCTTTGGATAGAGGTCACTAAACATTTTAATAGGGAAGGATTCCCAAGATATTTGTTGAGAAATTTTTAGTGAAAGATTTTCTTTGTGGAGTAGCCCACATTGGGTGAACCACATTAAATCACGTCTCTCATGTGTGTGATGCTTTTGATAATGTTTACTACTTTATTATTGTTGATGTTATCATATGAGTTGAAAAGTAAAAAGTTATATCTTATACTATTTACCCCCCCTCTCAGTATAAGTACATGTTCTTAAATTGGTATCAAAGTGAGTCTCTCCATGAAAAGACTATCAACTTGGTGGAAGATCCATAAAAAACACACATGACTTCAAATAATGAAGAAGAGACCATGTTTGAAATAAAAGATGAATTCTTCACTACTCTTAGGAATATTAAAAATATTAGAAAGAATAATTCAAGCTTGAAGGAATAAATTCAAGAGGATGAAGAAGCAAAGATCAAACTTCTAAAAAGCCTTAAAAAACTAAAGATAAAGGTAGAAGTAGGAAATAAAATTGAAAAGGATATGACATTTCTATTAAGAGCAAGGTAAACAAAGTGTGAAATATTGGAAGTAGAAATTGTATCACTAAAACATGAAGTTTAAAAGACCAAGCTTTCAAGAAACAAAGGCATCAAACAAAGATGAGCTTATCACTCATACACCGAAAGGAAAGGACATCAAGAAAGAAGAAAGCAAAGAAGAAACATGGATGATATTTAATCACAAAAGGAGAAGCACTCGACCACATTTTCAAAGGCATCCAAACATGTTAGAAAATTTCTTCCATGGCTATTGCTTGTCTTGTAACAAATATGGTCATAGAATTGTACACTGCATTGGTTATGTGAAAAATGATGTCAATAGAAATTTAAACTCTTTTGCACCTCTCATGAATGATGATATCATATGTTATAAATGTAATAATTTTGGGCACAAGGGTAGATGGTGCAAAATGGTACATCCTGAATCTAGTTAAAATAATACAACTTCAACAACTAGGAAAGAGAAAAAGGGGGATGAAAAATATAGATCAATGTTAGCTCAAATAGCTCTTCATGCTTAGGATAAAGAAGAACAATGGTTTCTTGAGAGTAGTTTCTCTAGGCACATTATAGGATACAAAGAAAAAATTCTTGTACTTAAAGAAAACAATAGAGGATCAGTAAGTTTTGGTGATGATGGATCAACAAAAATTTGTGGAAAAGGAACTCTGAGTTTAAATAACGAGAAGACAAGAACATAAAATGTACTATATGTCAAAGGGATAAGACACAATCTACTAAGTGTAAGAAAAATTTGTGATCAAGGTCATATGGTTACATTCCAACTATATAGATGTGATATAAGAAAGTCTGAAACTAGAAAATCCATTGCAAACGCAGGTAGAACTCCAAACAACCTCTATATTCTTAGTGATCTTAAATGAGAAAAGTGTTTTCTATCACAAGAGCATGAGAGCTGGTTCTGGAATAGAAGAATGGGTCATTTGAATTTTGACAATATAGTCAACATAAGCAATAAACAGGTTGTCAAAGACTTATCCAATTTGAAGAGGCCATAAAATACAATCTGTGAACCTTGTCAACATGGAATGCAAACTAGAACAAGTTTCAAATCAAAGGAATATATGTCATATGAGCCATTAAAACTAATACATAATGATCTATGTGGTGCTACCAGAATACAGAGTATTCAAGGTGAAAGTTACTTCATTATTGTTCATAGATGATTACTCCAAAATGATTTGGGTAGCTTTCCTAAAAGATAAATCAAAAGTATTTGACAAATTCAAGGTATTTAAAGAACGGGTGGAGGATAGGTGGGGAGTTTGAAACCCGTTGTGAGCTCTTTTGTAAAGTAAAAAGGTATGCACATTGTCTAAATTTTATAAAGGCTTTTGCTAAGCGAAAATTGTAGAACGTGCACTAGAACATTATATTTAGTGATTAAGGTTTTTTGCAAGGAAATAAACAGGGAGATATAAGGTTTTAATTAAATAAAATATTAAATTGTGTTTTAGAAGTAGTAATAAGGTGTTAAGAGGAATTATATTTTATTTTAAATGAAGGTGATAAATAATTAAGAGGAATAATAAGTTGGTTAATAAAAAATTATTGTTGAAGTTAATTACTTGGATTTTGCTAATATTTTAAAGTGTGGTGTTTATAAGGTGTAATTGATATTTAATTCTTTGTATGATGAAATATTTTAAAGGAATATTTGAATGAATTTATAAGAAGGTTTTTGTTCCCTAACATTTGAGATTGGCAAAGAGGTTGATTGTGTTTGAGATAGGTGTTGAGGTCAAATTCTCTTCAAACAAAAGGTATGGGAATATCTTCCTTGTGAAGTAAAATATTGTTGAATGTTATGAATGCAATTTGGAATGAAAATATTTTTCTTTGGTGAGCATTGTTGGAAATAAATGAATATGTTTTCACATGCATGATTTGTGAATGTTTTTGAAAATAATTGAGTGAGATTGAGGAATATCTTGAACTAGGGTTTGTGCAATATCATGGGTATCATTATTATGTGAATGTGGAATCATCTTAACTTACGATTGAGTTACATTATGAGAGTTGTTGAAAGCATTGAGTGAAATTATTGAGTTAGGGTTACAAACAAGTTGGTTTCATTGGTTGATTTGATTGAAAAGTGTTGAAGTGATAGTTCAAGTTTTCTAAAACAAATTGTTCTATATTTTGAATTAATTTAAAAGAGAAATTGAAAGCATTTGAGTGCTTGTGAGTGTGAGAAACATATTTAGTCTCTAAAAATTATCTATATTATTCTATGAGTAAAACAAGATTCTAAGTGAAACTTGTTGGTGTGATTGAAAGAGAATTTCTTCAATAGAATGAGTTGCGTTTGTGTGTAAGTTTTGTAATTGATTTGAGCAAGATTTTGTGAAAACTTGTTGAGCATATTGGATAAGTTCTAGTGAGGAATTTTTGAGCATATTTGAGGTAAGTATTAGTGAAGACTTTATAGAATATTGGACATGTTATTAAAAGGACTTGTATAGATTTATGACAGAGTAGAGTCAGATCAATGAGCAGAGTTGATAGAGTAGAGGTTAGTGTTTAGTACAAATTTAAGATAGATATTGTGTAAAAATTTGGAGGTGATCCATTAGATAGAGATAGTAGTCTCTAGTAGATAGAGATCCATTAGCCAAAGCATAGAGGACATAGGTCTTTAATGGATAGAGATCCACAAGGTAGAGCAGTTGAGGCAATAGTCTTCTAGAAGATCACCATCCAGAGCAAAGGAGAAGGAATTCTCCTGTGTATAGTTATCCATGAACTTGATTAGGGTATTGGTATATCCTTTGGATAGAGGTCCATAAATATTGTAATAGGGAAGGATTCCCAAGATATGTTTTGAGAAAGTTTTAGTGACATATTTTCTCTGTGGAGTAGCCCACATTGGGTGAACCATGTAAAATCATGTCTCTCATGTGTGTGATGCTTTGTATAATGTTTACTGCTTTATTACTATTGATGTTATCATATGAATTGAAAAGTAAAAATTTACATCTTATATTGTTCATCCCCCTCTCAGTATAAGCACATGTTATTCATATATTGCTACAAGATCTTTCGAGAACTAATTTATAATTTTATTATCCTTGACTAAGGTCAAGTACATATGTGTTAGCCTTGCTAGGCAATGGGCATAGTGGATTTGATAAATTTTGGCTTTCCTTTACAAAATTATTCTTTCCTTTGGTTGATAACCAAAGTGCCACTCAAATTCCTTACATAAACTAGAACTTTTACTTTTTTAATATTAAAATTTATAACTATTACAAACTATTATAGTTGAGATTCATTTTTATTTTTATTAGTGATATATATTTGATTTATACTTGATCTTAGATAATTTTTTATTTGAGTTAAACTACTTAAAAAGTCAATAACGGTATCAGAGTAAGGTTCTAGCCATTTGAGATTGTTTAGAAAGTGATTCAAATTTGAGAAGCTTTTTGAACAATAGAACTCATGGTCTGAGTTGAAGGGCTAGAGGTTCAAATAGAGGAAGAACACTATGATAAATCATAAACCTTATAATATAAGATACAGTTAGCTCCAAAAATTTCTTGAATTGCTTTTATCCTTTCTCCTTACTTTCCAATCAAACTGCTAGCTTGTTCTGCAACTATAAGTTGTCAATTTGAGATTGCACCATTGATGCCCTATGGATCACGACCCATTTCATCCATTGCATATCCTTATATTATCCACTTATGAACCCTCAGTATTCCATCCATTGCTCGATAAATTACCACTTTGGGTTCTTGTTTTGTGGAAACCATAATAAGAAAAAGGAATTAAAAGACATTGTTTCCAAGTCAATCATGTTTAGTTTCTCTCGCATAGTTTCCATAGATATTGTTACCATGTGTCCCATGGAGCAAACACCTATGATGAATTCAAACTAAAAGTAGATGTAGGTTAGTTATAAATAATACCAAATTATTGAGTCAAGGAGAAGGAGGTTTAAGAAGATTGCGACATTGATAAATAATAGTTTGAGGAATATTATATCATAGAAACAAAAAAAGAAACCAATTAGAAAAAATAAAAGCTATCAAAAGCATCTCAGATATTTTAATTGAATTCTATATTGGATCTTACCAACATATAATTATTTCAATTTTTGTTTATGGAATGTCAACAGAGCCATTTCCTTCTATGGCACACTATAGGAGTGTTGCTTTTATTACTTGGGTTACCCAATTTAAATTAAACTAAGCCCTAATTCATATACTCTACGAATGAATACAAATAGAAAAACACTTTCCATTTAGGTGTGGTAGAAATTGCATTCTCCCTTGCTTAAATTGGGGTGGAATCGTGAATAGAAATCAAATGGGAAGATGAAGATGACGTGTAATTTTTTTATCTTAAGTTCACTTACACATTTATGTTAACTTCAGAGGAAATTGAAGCATAGAGATGATAATTGTAGAAGGTGTCTAAATAAACTAAGGAATGTACATTGAATTGATTGCTTGATATTTTCCTATGAAGAAAGGGGCATTCAATCAAAGGAAATACAAATGTCAAATTGAAGATAGAGTAATGTTTGAAGCACTTGTGAATAGAGTTGAAGAAAGGTGGAATCGAGTAGAAAATTCAAGTATGTTTATCGCCTAAAAGCCTAAGGAAAAGCATAAATTATTTTTTACAACAAGAATAGTCAGTAAAGCCAAAGAATAAGGTGTCATTTAAAGGAAAAATAAAACTACTAAAAGATATATTTGAGTGGATGCCTATGATAATATATTAAATATGAATGTATCAAAGAGAAAGTAAACCCTTGACATATTTTAAATAGCATTTACATTTGATTTAAAGGATAGTTGAATTTGCCAAAAGAAGCAGAAGGAATGAGAGAACTTCAGATCCTTCAAGGTGATAGCACCTATGTTTGTTGCATGGTATTTGTAACGTCTGCACCAGAAGGAATTTAAGGCTAAAAAAGAATGTAGTAGTAGCATCTCAAAAGAAATTGAAATGCCAAAAGACTCTTGTAAAGTCACAGGGCAAAGAATGGGGTTTAAGCAAAATATTTGGGAAACTTTGATCAATAAATGTCATGATAGATTCAAACCAACCTAGAATAGGTGATAGTGCTTGGTGAAAAAAGCGATTGCATTTTCTAAGCTATGATCATAATATTTTTCAAATGAGTAATTGAAGTTTAGAAAATTTGAAATCAAAGGTTCAAAAAAAGAAAGTTTAAGTTATTTAAAAATTATTATTAGGTATTCATAAGGATTTCTACTCCTAAAAGTTTTCAAATTTTTGATATTTGACATTTGAAGGTTATATTGATTTCATAGTTCTCTTTTGAGAAAGTAATAAAGTTAAAAATTATTAAATTAGTGAATTCTTGCAAATTTAGTTATTTGGGAGACAAAAGGGTTTCAACCTCAAAATTTGTAAAAAATATAAATTTATAAAGTTCATTCTTTAGTTTCTAAATCTAGGGAGTTATAACGTTGTCAAGAAAAAGCAAGTGAAAAAAAAATAAATAATAAAAAAATAGAAATACGTCGATGCTAGGCAAGGGGAAATCAGTCTTCGAGCACAAGCAATATGATGAAAGAATTTAGTATTTCTGTCCCATTCTAATAGCTAGGTGGTTCTAGATCTCTGTTTCCAATAGGTCTCCTCCTGGTTGTCAATGTCCTCAACCGCTGTACGCAACGCATCATCCTAAGCTTAGAGCTGGTCTGTAATTACTCCTTCTCTGAACTATTTTTGGACCTCATCCCATCTTGCCACCAATGGAGCTCTTTGGTCTTGGAATTCAGTTTTATTAGCACGCCTCCAACACTTCAAGTGAGCTTTGACATAGTGAAGTTGTTTGTGGATTCTAAACATTGCTCTCCCATAAGTTGGGCAGCCTTCTTCCCACCACTGTGGAATTTTCTCCTGGAGTTCTTTCTGAAGCCAAAAATTCTCAAATCCGAAAGGTTTGTGATGCTGGCCCATCCTAGTCCCGCCTTCCGACGAGAATGGGACAGGTGATCAAAAAGCTGGGCCTTCTAAAATCTAAAAATTTATATTCCATTTTACGAATGCCTCCTCTGAAACTAGAAAATGATCAAGCTTAACCTTCCTACTATGTGGCTCCCGCATTTTATTAGTCCAAGTATAGTTAATGCTAGGACATTTAATGTCCACTAAGCGCAAATCCTGGACTTGGGCAATCATGAAACGGTACCCTGGGTCCAACAAAGGTGTTCCCCCTTCTTGGTCTCTAGAAGATAATTTAGCATTAAAGTCACCCGCTATAATCCAGTCAAAATCTTCCCTTGAGGTTTGCATGTAATGCATAGCCTTCGACTGTCGCTTCTACCATCTAGGTTTTGAGACCCATAAAAGTTTGTGATTAGAATGTGTTTTGCGGTGACATTATTCCTAAAAAGAGAAGTGAGAACCCCCCTCCGGGCAAGATGTTCTATTGCAGACCATTCAAGAGAGTTCCACAGAGTAACAATCCCCCCTGAGGCACCTTGGGCAACCACATCCATATGACTAGCACCCCTCCAAATTATGTTGACTATTTTGGACATAAGATCTAAAGACATCTTAGTCTCTTGTAAAAGCAAAAAATTAGTATTACGATTCTCTAAAAGTCTTCGAACAACAAATTGATGGGTTATGCTATTTAAACCCCTCACATTCCATGATTGTATAATCATTGGTTACCTTGGGAGAAATAAGAGTCTATTGTCCTCACCAATCGTCCCGTGATCAATTTTTCTCCTTGGGCTGCTAGCAACTCCTTATTGGATCTTCTACCTACTCCCTAAGAATTACTATTTTTTGATCTTTTTTCTACCTGGTTATCCCAGAGTTGGCCTTTCCCTATTTTTCTTTGGTATTCCCATACTGACATCCTGAGATACTGTCTACTCCTGGTTATGCACTACTAAAGCACTTGAGCACACTGGCTGTGATACCTCACATAGATCAACTACCTGCTGTAGAAGAGAGAGGGAGTTTCCCAAGAATGTTTGAAGTTTCCTTAAAACCCTCCATGCCCTCCATACATTGTTCCTCTTCGTCAACCAGTGACTTAAATATCCCATACCTATTGGTAGGTCTGAGATGGGATTGCTCCTTTTCCTCTTTTTTCTTTGTCCATATTTTTCTTCTATGTTGTTCAAAACCCTCTCTTTGAGCTTCCTGGCCCTGAACAGTCCTATTAGGACCTTTATTAAGTGTTGCCTTATCCTCTTTAGGCAGGTTTGACACTCCTGAAGGGGCCTCCATTTTAGCATTCATATTATTAGGGCAAAAGTGGGCTAAATGCCCATGTTTGTGACAAACCCTACATCTAAAGGGTAGGGCCTCATAGTCCAGTTGTTGGATCCATCTCCAAACATATTCTTGCATACACCACCATGCTCCCTTCAAGTGTGTTTCTGGCAACACCCAGATGTATTCCAATCAAGTTGCTAATCCTTTCCAACACCTGCTCACTCTAGAATTCCATTGGGAGAGCATATAGATGGATCCATACTAGGACAACAGTAGGTTCAACACGAGGATCGAATCCCACTCTCCATGGCTGAAGAAATAGCCCTATCGGGCCATGACTTTTCTTCTCTAACTCAAAATGAAAGCACGAGATTTCGGGCAAAGGAAACACTAATTATGCAATGTAAGACGAAATGTAACGCTTTATCCTTATGCACCAAAACAAAGGAAAGAGACAATTTGGAAAGGAAAGAAAAGATGTAAAAAAACCACAGCCCTCTTTATTCAAATATCTTATCCTCGGTTACATAGACGTCTCCTCCCTTTTTGGGGGCCAGGAGCATTAAATTTGTCATTGTTACAATGTGTGATTTAGTCTTCCTCCTTCCGCCGCTGATGTCGATGAGTTCCTAACCTCCGCTGCTTCTCCTACGAACAAAGAAACAACCAAGATGTCAGTAGCATCTGCCGCAAATGAAAAGTGTTTGTTCTCTAAAACTAACGAAATATGCATGTAAACATTTGCCTGAAATAGTAAATACAGTGAATCCAAATGGCTTCAAAACTTGACAGAAGATGGAAAAAGTTACCAGAAGGCCAATGCCACTGAGACAGCTAGCCAATCTACCTTCGACTGGAATTCGTCCCTGGGCAGGACGAATTCTGACTGCAATTCGTCCCTGGGTGGGACGAATTCTTCTGTGTTGAAGAAACCAACCTGCTGCTGCTCTAATGTCAAATCCTGAGACCTGCAAAACACCTAAAAATAAGGGGGTTATGTAATTGGGGCCATTTTGGGATGACCCAGATGGTCGGATTCTCCCAATTTGGCCTCTACCCTCAGGAATTTGACCTCGACACCTGCAAGTCAGTGAAACAACAAAGCGACACAAAACATACTAGAATCTGACCAAAAGTTACAAAATTGCAGCTATGGGTTAATCAAACCTAATAACACAAAATGCAACCTGAAAAGTAATCTAAAATGCTCTAAAACTTAAAAAGTGCGGGGGTGCCCAAGTGGGCCTCCCACCGTTGGCACTTGATTCTGGTGCCAATCCACTAGGGATGGGCCCAAAACCTTTTAGGATTGGGGGGTCGGCAAATTGGTTGGTTTAGGTGTCCATGTGTTGGATTTGGGTCAGGTTCAAGCTTCCAAAAGCCACCCAACAACCTCCCTTGCAAAAGATATTGGTGGATGTGGGAAGGTAAACCAAAAGGGATGCAAGTGGGTCTTCAACTCGGCAGCACTTCGTTTCTTGAAAACTCCTTCCACCTGTCTATCTTGGGTGAGAAAAGTCCCACCTTTTATAGACCCATGGGGTCTCTTTTGGGAGGGAAGCACAAATGCCATGTGTTGGTCATAGGCGCCATGTGGTAGTCTTGTCTTCCCATGAGGGAGGGGAGTCCTCCGTTGACTTGGGATTTGATAAATGCCTATTGTGACAGTCTTCTAACGGCCCCTATGTCCACCTACACACGCGTGCAAGGAAGGATTCATCAACTAACTATTCTGGGCTGCCACTTGGCGCCATTTGTCTTTTTGCCTGTTAAGCTTAGAATTCGTCCCACCCAGGGACGGATTCAGAATTTGTCCTGGGGTGGGACGAATTCTATTTTGAATTCGTCCCTGGGTGAGATGAATACTGGGAAAAGTGTCCAAGTATGCCAAATTTCTTCTTGACCTTACAAAATTGCTATGAAAGTGGATAAGACCACTGTTTAACCTCTGAGGGCTGCCCTGGGGGCTATGTTTGTCAAAGCGATCAGTGTTTGCAGTCACATAATCGGATTGGTGCTGTTTTGGTGTCTACACAAAAGCCTTATTCCTATCGGCAAAAGATGAAAAGCTAATAATAAAATATCCATTGCTAATAAACCACAATGAATACTCACTGTGAGGCTCCTAGTTTTGGCAGATCCAAGAGTGCAAAAAAATCAGGGAGGGACATATACCCATGAACTTGCAGATTAGATCGTGATTGGCTCTGTAGATGATTGATTCCTCAACCATACTTGGCTCAAATTTTTTTCCTGTATTCGGCCTACGACAAGCAACCATTCACATGAGGTGCTGCCAACCTATTCCCAGCCACCGTGAAGAGCGATTTGTATGCCATTTTCTGAGCTTCAATGCTTTTTGGAGAAGAGTTTTCTTTGAACAGGTCTGTGTAAGAGCTAGTACTCCTTGTAAAAGGAGCCAAAGAAGTCCCCATTGGACTCTCCTGGGGCACCGAACAAACCTTCAGAACCACCGAACCCTGAAGGCACTTCTACAAACCAGTTGATGCCCAAGAATTTTCAAAATTCTAGAAACCCTAGTTTAGAGGAAAAAATTGCCAGAGCTCATTTTCCCGCCTTTACAACTATTTAGATCCACAAGAGATATTGAAAGAAGTTAAAAAATATATATATTTTGAATTCTTAAAAATTATAGTTGGCTAGAATATTTCGACAAAGTTGCAAAAAAATGTGTGAATACTAGTACTCAACATTGATTCCACTAGATTGACAAATCAACTAATGAATATTCATTAACTACCAGAGTTAAAGATTTACTATTTTTAGTTTCTAATTTTTTTGTTTTAAAAAGAATATTTAAAGAAATCTGGGAATCTTCCTACACGGTACTAGAAAAAATATCTTTTTAGAATCAATCAAGTACCTATAGCAGTGAGTCAAAGACTAAAGATTTCAGAGGCCTGAAGAAGAGGTCCTGTTGTAGACCTGAACACTGCAAAAGAAAAAAAAGACCAATGAAGCCTTACTACATACTGAAGGAAGAGGAGAATCCAAATAAGAGTCCAAGATAATATTGGATATTGGTGATCTTCCTTGAATATTGAAGACCTAAAAATTGCAGGAGTAGAAGAAATTAGCTCAAGAAGCTGAAGAGACCCACAAGAGGTTCCATTGAAGAACTTTCAGGTTTGGAATATTGAATATTAAAAAGGACTAGCAAAATTTCTATTCCATATTCCAAAAGTAACAGATTTTAGAGATCCAAGAGGGAGATCTCATTGCAAAACTTCCATAATTGAAGATTGAAAAAAAGGTCTCATTGAGAAGACTAGAGAGCTACAAGATTGAAGACCCAAGAAAATAGGTCTCAAGGAAGAAATAAGAAGAAGGCTAGGAAAGCCTCATTTCATATAAGGCCATTAGAGTAGAGTTTAGGAGAACTCATTGGATAAATCTACTAGTAAGGAGAAGTTTATGATAAAATAGAATTTGGTACAATTATCACCATCCGATAACAAGCCCAAAAGGAGAAATATTTGGCAAGGAGTTTGCTAAATTTTAGAGGAGAATATTGAAGACCTCAAGACATTCAGAATCTTGAGAAGAAGGCCACTAGATAGGCCCAGTTTGAAGTAATTATTCAATAATAAGGTTATTTTGAAGAAAGGAGTTTGCTAATTTTCCAACAAAAAATTGAAGGTCCCTAGGAGATAAATATTAGTTGCTATTTGGAGGAGTTTCCTATCAAATTTGTGATATTCAAGAAAAAAATTCCAAAGGAGAAACTAGCTACATTATAATCTGAAAGTTTCAGAGTTACAAGCAGCAATTTGGACAACATAACTGGCTACTAATCTACAGAGTTCAAGGGAGCATAGTGAAGGAAATTTAAAGCCACCAAACGACATTTTCAGATAGCAAGATAGAGGAGTTTCAAAGTTGTAAATAGGTGAGCTAAAGAGCCTTTTTAGAAAACAATGAAGAGCTACAATTTCATCCATTGCAAGATAGCAATTAGGTGATTCAAATCACCAAGGTATTCATCATCTACAAAAGCCATTATGGTAAGCAACATTGGTGCAAAAGGGTCATTAATTGAATATTACTTATTTGGTTCATTATTAAGTTTTGTTAAGCACCATATTAGAGTTTAAAATTTGCAAGGAGAATGTTGCATATTTAAGTCTTCAGGGAAGTGCAAAGGATAGTTTATGATAAGATTAAAACCTGCACATCCAAATAGAAGTTAGATATATTTCAAGAGAAAGATAAATATCAACATCCTATCTCTAACTGAAATCAAAGAAGACATTACTCTTAAGTGAAGATTGCATAGATTAAGAGTTCATTAAAAGGAGCAATAAGGAGAAATTACTATTGCATCATACTAAGTTCTTAAAGGTGCATTAAGTATTCAAGTTAGGTTGAAAATTAGTGCAAAGTTAAGTCATTCAAAAGGGTATATTAGCGACATGATTAAGAGCTTGAATTTATTACTACAAATTTAACCAAGAAAATGGGAGAGAGTTGTCTAGTAAGGAAGGCAACATCAAATCATCATTTCCCACCAAGGAGCCACCTTATTAAGGAAGCAAGAAAGCTTCAAAAGGAGATTATAAGGTCTCATATTTTTTATGCTAATTAAGGTAGAATTATGTCTCAAAGACACTAAAACCACTAGCATTTTATATCTACAAAGTATCCACATCATCAAAGTTTTAGGAGCAAAATTTAAGAGCCAACGAAGGGCTCAATAAACAAATATTTACAAGGTGTTGAAAGACACCAAATACAATGCCATTAGACTCATAAAAAGAGCACCTACAAGAAAAATAAGAGTATTAACCTATAGCATCAAATATCTATGTAAGGAGCCTAGCATATTTCTTCTTCAGAGATAATAGAGGATATGAAAATAAAAAATTCTTTCTGAGATTCTTCATCTTGCACCATACTTTCCTTAAATAGTTTAGAAAAATAATCCATTGAATGGAAATGCATACCTAGAATTGTATCAAAGGAGTGTTCCTTCTCATCTTGAAGATCTTCCATGTTGTTCGTCTGTCTCCTAGCACAGGTAGCCCAATGGAAAAATTTGGTATTTTTATCACCTTCTAATAACCAAGTGGTTCTTGCTTGTTTGTTTCAGTGAGGTCTCCTCTTGGTTTTCAATGTCCTCAATCGCTTTATGCAATTCATCATCCTCTTATTTGAGATGCTCTATAATTGTTCCTTCCCTGAAGTGTTTTTGAAACTCATCCCATCTGGACACTAATGAAGTTCTTTGGACCTAGAAGTCTATCTTGTTAGCTCACCTCCATTATTTCGAGTTGATCCTTGACATAATGAAGTTGCTTGTGGAATCTAAATATTGTTGTCCCATATGTTGGATGACCCTCTTCCCACCATTGTGGAATTTTATTTTGAAGTTCCTCTTTTTTTAAACCAAAAGTTTTTAAATTTAAATGGTTTGTGATATTGTACTTTCTTGATCCCGCTTCCAAAAAAATGGGAAAGTGATCTGAAACTGGACCCTCCAAAATCTGGAATTTTATTTTCCATTTCACAAATGCCTCCTTTGAAACCAAAAAATTATTTAACTTCACTTTCCTATTGTGTGGCTCCCTCCTCTTATTAGTCCAATTATAGTTGGTTCCAGGGCATTTAATATCCACCAAGTGTAATGCCTGGACTTAGGCAATCATAAGTCAATCCTCTACGTCTAAAATTGGGGTTCCCCCTTCCTGATCTCTAGAGGATAATTTAGAATTAAAATCCCTAGCAATAATCTAGTCTAACTCCTCCCTTGAGACTCTCATGTTATGCACAACTTTCCATTTATGCATCTAACCATCTAGGTCTTGATCCCCATAAAATTTTGTGATTAAAAATTGCTCAGCTATCACATTATTCCTAAAATATGATGTGGGGACACCCATCCAAGCTATATGTTCTATTGTCGTCCATTCAAGAGAGTTCCAAAAATTAACTATCCCCTTGAGGCCCCTTAGGCAGCCACTTCCATATAACCAACACCTCTCCAAATTCTATTTACTATTTTACACATAAGATCCAATGATATTTTTGTCTCCTGGATAAGCAAAAATCTCTTTTACATTTTTCTAAGAGTCTTCTAACAACAAATTGATGGGTTCTACTATTTAAACCCCTAACATTTCATGATTATATAATCATTGGTTACCTTGGGAGTAATAAAAATCTATTGGCCTCATTGATCCTCTAGTGATTAGTTTGTCTCCTTGAATTGTTATCAATTTCTCATTTGATTTTCTACCCACTCCTTGAGAGTTGATAATTTTTATCTCTTTTCCACCTGAGTTATCCCTAGAGTTGACCTTTCTCTATTGTTTTTCGCTATACCCATGATAACATCTTTAATTATTGGCTACTCTTGGTTATGCACTATCAATACCCCTACAATATCTTATTGTGGTAACTCACTGCACTCAATTACTTGCTCTAGGATGGGAGGAGGTGAAAGAGGGGCTTGAAAATGGCTATTATTATTTTCATTATTCCCATCCATTCCTTCCATAAATTATTGTTATTATTTTTATTATTCCCTGTGCTTATTTGCCCTGAGAAATATTGGTTGTTTGTTTATTGATTGTTGACTTAACTTCCTTAGGAAGATTTGAATTTCCTAGAGGAGCCTCCATTTTTATGTTCATATTGTTTGGGCAGGATCGAGCTAAATGCTCATATTTGTGGTAAAATTTGCACTTGAAGGACAATGCCTCATAATCTAGTTGTTGAATCCAAGATAGTCCTACAAGTTCGAGTTCAAGCTCCGTCGATAAAGGCTACGTAAGATCCATTTCCATGCATAATCTAGCATAAACAACAATGTTTCCTTCCATTGTGTCTTTGGAAACACCCAAATGTCTTCCAAGGGAATTATCAATAACTTCCAATACCTACTCACTCCAAAACTCCATTGGAATTGCATACAAAAATATCAAAATCGGGACAACATTGGGTTCAATTAAAGGATCAAATCCCACTCTCCAAGGCTGAAAAAATAATCCTACTAGACCATGATTCCTATTTTCCAATTCAAAAGCCCTATTTTTATCGACAAGTGAAGAAAAGCCAACAATAAAATATCCATTGCTAATAAACCACAAATAATACTCACCAAGAGACTCCTAGTTTTTCCAGATCCAGGAATGCAAAAAATTTAAGGTAGGGTAAATACCAATGAATTAACAGATCAAATCATGATTGGCTCTATATAAAACTATTTCTGCTACCATCCTTTGCTCAATGATAATTTTTTACCTTGATTATGACTATGGCAAGCATCCATTGACTCGTTGAGATACTGATCTATTTCCAGCAGTTGTAAAGAATATTTTTAATGCAGTTTATTGTGCTTCTTCAATCTCTACTAGAGATTTATCCTTTAACAAATCTGCAAAAGAACTATGTCTCTCTAAAAGAGGATCCAGAGGTGTCTCCATTGAACGTCCTAGGGCAACAATCTTATCTTCAATTCCACAACAACCAAAAATCTCTTCACCTACCCAATTGATACCCTAGTTTTCTCTTCCCTTTATTCATTTATTTTTTAACTTAATATCTTTTACTTTTATAAATTTCATTTTAATATAATTATTATAATAAAATTAGATATCCTAAATTTCACTAATACATATTTTAATAATATACTTGTTTTAATTATAAGTTAAATTAGATTAGAGTACAAACTTATAACAAATTTCCGTCCATATTCGATTGTTATCGTTGGAACAAGCATATATTTTTTTCAATTTAAAAAAAAAACATTAAAACAATTAAAAATAGAAAAAAAAAACAAATATTTTTTAATGTCGAACACTGTCTTCAAGTTTAAATCACTATGTAATGGAGGACTTTTACGTATGTAAAAACTCAAGCTTAAATCACAGTACTATCAATTGCGTTCTCCCATCTTGGTGGAAACCATATCATATGACGTCCAGTGTCGACGAGTAGTCCATGTATCAGCATGCCGTAACCAACACGACTCTTGTTGTCTTCGATTTTAAGTAGAGCTAGATTTTTAAAATTTAATTAATTGTTTCGCATTGACAATTTCTCCATTGAAACTTCCCACAAATTTCACCGTAGAACCTTTTAGAAAAGCTTGCCTTGTGTTTATATTTGTATAAGATCTTAGGGTCCTCTCCACAGTGACAGGAGAAAACAGTGACAGGAGAAAAGCAGGATCAATACAAATATAAACATAAGGCAAGCTTTTCTCAGCGCCATTGCTTCTTTCTCATAAGTACAAGACAATAGATCGGATTACTGTTGCGAACAATATATAGGTTGTTGGCCGAGATCTCTTAGGTGATTCGCCTTCCTTTCATCATCCGTTGCAGTGTAATCTCTCTCTATATATTTTAAATAGTATTGCTTTGTTTGTTTTACTCTAGTGTGTTTTTGTTTTTATTCCTCTTTCATGAGATCTGATTCCAAATTATTCTTGCCCGTAGTTTCGAAGAAAGCTTCTTGTAGATGCATTCCGGCGTGCACATGTAAAACCTGACATTGGGCTTTTGTATTTTGAGACCTTAAATTTAAGAACTTTTTATTATTTGTAATCCACATTTTCAACCTTTTCCCCTAATTGTCTCTCTTTCTTTAGTTGGCAGATGGAGGAGTTTCCACCTGTTGTTGCGATCGTGACCCGCCTTTAAACATTCGGCCTCCCAGTGGTGGAAGAAGATGAAGTTGAATGGGCGTTGTGAGACTTGTTCGATTACGGACCAAAATTGTAATAAATATTAAAACAATATGCTGGTCCACGTTACTGAAATTAAGCATGGCCACTACTCATCCTGGATTATGACTTTCGTTTAATTATTAAATAAGGTGTAGTTTACCAATCATTTAGTAATGATTTTCTAATAGTTCCTAAGATGGATTTTTAAGAAGGATTTGTTCATTTTGCTAATCTATTTCAATATTTATATGCAAATCATTTTTATTTTTTATTTTTTTTCTCTTATGGGTTACACCAAGTTAGATTTTCGTTTTTTGGTTATGTGTATCTCCTTCTATCCAGTCTTGTCGCTATATGAACTTTCGAGAACTAATATATAATTTTATTATGCTCGACTAAGGTCAAGTACAGAGGTGTTAGGCTTGCTAGCCAAGGCACATCGTTTCCTTGATAAAGTTCGGCATTCCTTTACAAGATTCTTCTCTTCTTTGGTTCAACCAAAGTGCCACTCACATTTCTTACAATAAATTAGAACTTTCGCTTTTCATATTAAGAGTGCTTAACTATTACAAGTTATTATAGTTAAGATGTACATTATTTGTATGGGTGATGAGAGATAAAGTACCGTGTAAAGAATCGATTGAACAGACAGTTTAGAATGAAGTTGAATCATCAACAATCCTAGATGCTATCATAACCTGGAGATTATGCAAGTCTCTAATCACCACATTATGCGGAAGAATTAAATTTATTTATGTAAATTGAACGACAAATATGGTAGACAAAATTGGTGGACATATTTATTACATATAGAACATGTAATGAAAATAATAATATTTATCTCACATAAAACTAATTTTAAGAATAAGAATATGCAACAATTTTTAAAAAACTAATACACTTTCAAATAGAATTTAATTCAACTATTGGTTGAATATGTAATGTGAAGCTTCTAAATCAATAACTTAGTAATGTATAGTAGAAAGGAAGAGTAGTCGGGTCCGAGGGTTTGGTTCAACGGTCAAAACATTTTTTTAAGAGTGTTTAAGGTTCCAATTTCTCAGGCTCCGTAGTGTTAATGCGTATGTCGCGTTAGCGTAGTTGGCTATGTAAAAGGTTTACCTGATATAATTGGAGGTTATAGTGGCAACAAGGAGCGAGATTAGAACCCACGAAGAGACATAGAAAATTGTAACGAGTTACCGATTCCTCTAGTATAATAAAAAAAATAAAAAGAAAGAAAGGAAGAGTAGACAATGCATGAGCAATGGTACAGAGCAATTTACATATATTATTTGAAGAGGAAACATGAAGGCTTAGAAACTTGTGTCTCATTCTCTTTTATACTTTTCTCCAAAGCTCTCATATTGTACCTAATGAGCACCAAAAATGATCATTTATTTATATACTATAATAACATAAATGTGTGGCATATTATATTATAAATACATCTTTTATGATATATATATATATATATATATATATATATATATATATATA
This sequence comes from Wollemia nobilis, assembly GCA_028583015.1. Taxonomy (NCBI): domain Eukaryota; kingdom Viridiplantae; phylum Streptophyta; class Pinopsida; order Araucariales; family Araucariaceae; genus Wollemia; species Wollemia nobilis. Next base: position 4,497,040 of record JAQPPZ010003109.1, on the reverse strand, counting down.
TATATATATATATATACATATATATATAATAGAAAATGATGTATTTTGCCTAATGTGTGTTTTGAGTGAAATTTATGTGTAGATGTGGTACATTATGTTTTTTTTTGCACCTTTTTAGTCAAGGTCCCATACAAACTTGGCGTTTGATACTTTCATTATGTGATTAAGGAAGAATTGGTAAATAAATGACAATAGTGGCAAATAAGTAATATGCTTCAAAACACGTAAAGGTACAACATCTATATTTCAACCATAAGTCGCAAGGCACCTATCTCCCAGTGAAAATAAAGTGCTTATCTCAAAGTACACAAGATGATGCCTGTCTCCCAATAATAGGTTAGAAGGTGCATGTGTCCCATACATAAGACAATGCCTATCTCTTGAATACAAGTTGGACAACGTTTTTCTCCCAATGAAAAAATGAAAGTGTGCACTGTTCAACACCCGATAACCAGTGATGATCTTCAAAGAACAAAGGAATGCTAAATATGGTGCTTGTATCCCAGTGATAGGACAAAAAGGCACATATTTTCCAACAATGGGTTGAAAATTGCATGAACCAGAAAAATAAAAATATGTATGTTGATCGTAAATATTGAATATATGTATAAAATTAGACACATTATGTTAAACATAGAAAACACTATGAATACTATGTAAGGGTTAATTTTAGCATGTGTCTCTGTTTATAGATGTCTAATAAATTTATTCATGCCCATCATAGCAAATCATACAACATCTAAAATTGGAAATAGGGGATGACTGTGTTCTATATAAAATGTAGGCTACCCCTTAAGAAAGGATCCAAACTTATCTTGTAAAAATTGGTACAACATAATAAAAATATTGAGATTTTGATCAATTTCTTGTATTTGAAGAGTGATTGCATGAAATATTTGGGCAGATATTTATTAAGAACACATGCTTATATCTAGAGGAAGGTGAACAATATAAGATCAAATTTTATTTTTATTTATCAAACAATATTATCGAATATTATCAATGGCAATATCAATAGCAATAATCAAAGAAATGCACAAATCATCACACACAAGAGAGACACCAATTTAACATGGTTCACCCAATGTGGAATACTCCACGAAGAAAATATTTCTACTAAATTTTCTCAAAAAATATTATTGGGAATCAATTCCTTATTACAATGTTTATGGACCTTTGTCTAAGGGAGACACCAATCACCTATGCTATGATTTGTGGATATCTCTACATAGGAGAACTCTTTATCCTTTTCTTTGGTTTGTGGAACTTGATCTAGGAGAAATCTATCCCCTCAAATGGTTTGTGGATCTCTTTCCACAGAAGAACTCTATCTTTCTAGCTGGTTCACAGATCTCTCTCCATAGGAGAACTCTTTACCCTTGCTCTAGTTCATGGGTCTCTCTCCATAGGAGAAATCTTTCCCCTTGCTCTGGTTCATGGATATCTCTCCATAGGAGAACTATTTTTCCTTTCTTTGGTTTGTTGATCTCTCTCCATAGGATAACTTTATCCTCTTTGCTATGGCTGGTGATATTATAGAAGACTTCTATCCCCACTACTTTGGCTTGTGGATCTCTCTCTACAAGAGACCTCTATCCCCAATGTATTGGTTGATGGATCTCTATCCACTAGATACTGTTGTTCTCTTTGCTCTATCACCTCTAAAGCTTGCTCTCAACTTTATCTTAAATCTGCACCAAACTATGTCCCAAGTCGAGTACAAATATTCTTTAAATTTTCTCATAAATCTAAACGAAAATCTATCTCAAACTGTCCCCAAGCCTTAACACAAAGCTTGATTAAATCACCAATCAACTCTACTTAGATCTATCCCAAACTTAACATAAAACTTGATTAAATCACCAATCAAATTTGCTTAAATATATCCCAAGCGTTAACATAAATCTTGAACAAATCATCAATAAAATTTGCTTAGATATTCACCAAGCCTTAACACAAAGCTTGAACAAATCAAAAACTACTCTTAATATTGTTTTAATTCTTCACAATATTTTCTCAAATCTGCCTTCAAGACTTCACAAAGACATGCTCAAATATTCCTTCTATCCCTCTCAAGGACTTGATCAAATTTGCCTTCAAGCCCTCTCAAGGACTTGCTCAATTTTGCTCTCAAGCCTTCTTAATGACTTGCTCAATTCTGCTCTCAAGCCTTCTCAAAGACTTGCTTAATTTTATTCACAAAACTCACTCAAATAACTTTAAATCTTACATACAAAACACAACTTAAATATCTTTTAAAAAATCTCTTTACACAAATAAATTCTACTCAGAATCTTGTTTTATCTCATGAACATATAAAGAATGATAAGCTCTATCAAAACCTATGATACAATAATATCCTAAACAATAATCATTAAAATATGAAGCACTTGAGGATTTAGGGATAAAAGCAAGGAAGGTAGAATTGAGACCTGTTGAGTGGTAATTTTCCCAATTGCAAAACCACACTCACCCTTAGGATTTTGATCACAAAATCCTCTCTTGCAAATAAGTTAAAACCAACATAACTTCTACAAGTTTCTGCTATATAAGCATTGCACATGTGTATTAGGAATCTCAATGAAGATATATCAATTAAATTCTAGGAATACCTTAGTGATTGCAAGTAACTATTAATAAGGGCCATGTGTTGGTTTATTTTATTATGCCATACTAAATATTTTTCATGAAACTTAAAAAAATACAAATGTGAATTGGCCCTCATATGACCATGATGTAAAGCCTTAATTCTTTTTATCTTGGAGGATTTTAGGTAGATTTTGTCTTCCTTTATTAAGTATATTTTAAACAAGTTTTATCTTGTATTAAATCCTACATTAAGTATGAAGTAGAAGATTAAAACATATCTCTAAATATGAATTATAAATGATGAAAGAATTCATTTTGTTGCTTTAAAACTCAATATGAAATAATCTGGATGACCAACTTTGTAGCTATAGTAGCACTTGATATAAAAAATAAATTATCCCTATTTAATGAAATCATAATTTTCATAAAGAATAAATAAATTAATGCTTTAAAACAATAACCTTTGATGTAGTGTATAAATTACCTTTCTTTAATGAAATCAAAATTTTCATAAAGAAAAGATAATTTATTGCTCTAAAAATGGTAGCTTATGGAATGCCATTAAAATTTACCCTTGTTTAATGAAATTGAAATTTTCATGAAGGGAAGTTCATTTATGCTTGCAAATAAAAATGTAAAGCTAAAAAATCTGATTTGCCTTCAAAATGTGAAAAAATAAAATTTCGAAATTATAAAAATTCTTATAAAACACTAATTTATAAAATATTTATACAATCCAAATGGATTCAAAATGAGTTCAAATTTATTTCGTATGAAAGGTTGAAACTCATTCTTCACACCCATGTATTTATTTTTGTCATTTTAATTTGTTTTTATTTTTATTTTAATCCTCGAAGTTTTAAAAAAATCTACAAAATGAAGGGTTAAAAAAATAAAATAAAATCTGGAAATGGAAATAAATTTGAGAAAATCCAAAAAACAAAATAATAGTAGTTCATGCTACCCTATCATTCAAAACTCAAGATATGAGAGTTTTCGAACATAACCCAACCTAACAGGAGTTGCATTTGCACATACCGAAATAAGTTAGGTGCAAGCTTCTAAGGAATAGAATGTCTTCTATGGTTTTAGATATTCAACAATGCAATCATAAAATGTATCAAACATTGCCTATAAATCTAAAAACTGAGAAAAGAAAAATGAACATTAGACCCAAAACATTCAGAAATGATTCTCCTCTTATTTTGCTCACAAAGTGCAGAATTCCTGCCAAAAAAATTTGCATTAGAACAAGAAACTTTTCTATGTACATCCTTTTTCCAGAAGCATGTGGCCTTTCCCCAGAAGAACCAAACTTTCATCTTTTGTTTCAACCAATATTTGAAACTTTTAATGTGATCTTTCACTTCATTTTCCTTGTTTTCGTATTTTTCATTTTCTAATGCAAACTTGAGCATTTGATTTTTCTTATTTTTCCTTCTTTAGCATTGGAAAAATTCTTTTTAATGAAAATACTCACATTCCTTAATAACCAATGCTTTATATTAATTATGGCCTTTCTCCATACATTTTTTTCCCTTTTCATCTCCCACCAAGGTGACATTACATGTGCCATCATGGATGGTTCTTTATTAAAAATTGAGCTCATTTATTCTTGGCCCACCATAGCATATCTAAGATACCTTTGCAGTAATGAAAAATTACTTCTATATGCCAAAGCCATTAGTTTGATCCCCTTTCACAACATGTGTTTATGTTGAATGTGAAGACTTAATAAAAAACTCTTCGAGGTAATGTTAATGAGATTGTCAGTGCACCTATAGGAGTCTCTTCTAATAGAAAGATGATCCCCCTTAATTCTACCTCAATGAATATTTTTTTCTTATCCTAATAAGAATTTAATGTTTGACAGATCTTCAAATCCCCCATATAAATCAAGCATTATATTAAGAGCGACCTCCTAACAATCATGTTGCCTTGACCGCCCATTACCAACACACTTGGTCGATGCCGCGATACAACATGCCTTTTAAAATTTAGATATAATCCCACACATGGTCCCCATCCAATGTGTTCAAATTTCTACATTGTATCACGACTAGGTATGAAACCACTTCGCTTATTTTTATTAGTCACACTACATTTTCATTTATTCACAACACTGTTGCGAATAAAAAAACATGAATAGCATTAGATACCATTATATGAGAGCAGGATAAATGTTGTATATAATCGCACCCTTATAATCTTCGTCCATCAATTTCTTTGACGCATCCAAAGCCCACCGTATGGATCGTAACAGTCCTCTCCATGAGCATTGTGTAAGAAACAAATACCTTGAAACACATCCTATATTTCACTCGATGTGATTGGTTTGCATCCGACCCAACACTATAGTTCCACTCCATCAATGAATATCTCACTACACCTATCTATGTCACGTCGATTCTTTCAGCGGATCCCTATCCATTATTCTTCCATTTCTAAAATCAGATGGTTTCCAAAATAACCTATACTTGGTAGTTGCTCCATCCACTATGCTCCATTGAATAGCACCATCGGATGTCCTACATTTTAGGAAGATTTCCATCTATGATTTGTGATCATTGAATCTCTTGGCCGCTCCTCGGATAGACAATGATGTATTCACTATCACATTACTTGTCTACATCTGTGGTTGTTTCCACCTAGAGGGTCACAAACGAAGAAACTATCCTCCATATGATCTCGTTTCCACCTAGTAACCTTATCCATCTCGATATTTCCACTTTGATTTTTAATATTTTCTTGGTACGCTATTTTTGTTCTTTCAGCAACTATCAAAGTTGAACAATGTGAAACCTTGCCAACTACAGGTAATTGAAGATCAATGACTCCCATTGTATCCTTTTATGACAAGATTTCTCTATGCATAACCCGCATCAAGCTTAACTTCCATCATTCTGTTTGGAGCAATCCATTCTATCATTACTGGCTCCACGTATCAAGTGGGTCCAAATTCTCATAGTCACTTAACATCAATTCTCTATGACATCCTGAGAGTTTTATAGGGTTGATGTCCACATAATACTCCACTCGGTGCATCTGCCTCATGAGTTTTAGTTCACATCAATGTTGTTCATCATTCGTATTTGTCCATATTACCTGATTGCCATAGATTCAATGTCAACCATCAATGCTTGCCTGATTATCATGAGGTTGTCGACTTCCATTTCTGCTTCATCGATGCTAGCGCGACTTTTACTCCCCATTTGACACATCATCCATGTGTCACATGAATTTGTCCATTTTCACATCTACGTAGTCCATATCCCAATATGTATTTGATGGTCTATGTTAGCATTTTCATCCCATCATTGGCATCGATTGGTCTACGTAGGATATACCTCATCATCGTCTATCCCTAAGTTCACTGTACTTCGTGCTCATTCAACTAGTTGATCCTACATGGTTGGGGCTCTCCTTGAAACACGTCCAACCTGTCATAACACCAAAGGCACATGAGTTCAATTTCTTCAAACAAGGTTATTATAACAAAAACATAAAAAAATAAAGAGTGAAATTTCAACCTAATATTACCATGAAATCCTCATCAATAACATTCCAAGTCATACTTAAATAAACATTTGACAATCGATGGAAAAGAAATTTTAAAACAAAATTCAACCATGCCACTAACTTGAGCTTTCAAAAAGAATTAACATCGTTAATGACACATGACTTAAATCCTCAAGGAAATAGCATTGCTTTTCATTTGTTTATATTTACCTCTCTATATATAAATATTTTGTTCTTATTATTTTTTAATTTTTTAATATATATAGAAAATATATATGTTTTATTTTCCTTTTTATTTTTAGTATATATATTATTATTATATATGAAATACATTATATATATATATATATATATATATATATATATTTATTTATTTATTAAAATTCAAATCATAAAACATAAAAGGTTTGAACTATAATAACTCAAGATAAAAGAAAACAATTAAACTAATAAACATAAAAACCAAAGCAAAATTTAAATTTATCAAAACAAATCAAAGATACCAACACACTCAATAATGATTTCAATCAAACAATAAAATCAAATTCTCCCAAGAAGGCAAGAAGACCCTACAATCTGAGGAAGCTCAAATTCGGCATGGTTAGCTCATGGCTAAGAATTTACCAAGCATAATCACTAAAATAAAACTGAAGTCCTCAAAACATCAAAACAAAGGTGGGTCCCCAATTTTAGGGTGAGTTTTGCAAAAATCACAATAAATAGTAACTCTGTTGGGAAATGCTCCCAAGCATTTCAGGTGAATAACCTAATTTGAAAGGAAAACACAAAATATCATTGAAATATAATTATTTAGTGATGTCCTAAGAATGTGGGGGTAAAAAACTTTTAACAAGAATAACTAGTTCATCTGCCTTTGCTCAGTGTGTGCAAAATTAATTTGTTTTGAATCCTTGAAACCATATGAGTTCCAAAATTTGACTTGCATTAGGCTATAAAATATTTCTCATGATAGAAAATTTTTATAGATAGAGCTCTACTACCAATCAAGAATTTACAGCCCCGGTAGTGTTTATCTAACCCACCCTTGTGTTTGATTAAAAATTTGTAAATATTTTCTTATAATCGAGCTGTGTCTAGGTAGATCCTTATTGTAAATCAGTCGTCTATAGTCCTAGTAGGGTTTATCTAGACTTTGTGACTAGTTTGATCAAGCTTTACAATGCTCATTTTTTTTTATAGCTTTACAATAATTAAATACATCACAAAGGTTAGGAAGCATAGAGATAGAGCATGTTGGATTTTCACCTTAATTTGTGATTCAGGATAACTTCATCCTTTAGGACTTCCAGAAATACCCTTTAAAGTGTGAGTTACATGTGGAGTTTTAGCAAAATATTTCATTGTTCTACTCTCCACCATTTTAGTCCCAAAATTTGAGCGTGATCACAAAATAATTCATCCCCCTTTTTTCTCAGGTTCACCTGCTTTCAGGTTAGGTATTCCAGCCTACTTAACAAAGGAATACAAAAAATGGGTAAGAGACCATAAGTTAGCTACCATGGAAAATCACCTCAAAATAAGAAAAAAACCCAATAGAAAACTTTAAAAATGCACAAACCAAAATCTAACTTAATACAAACTAACAAGAATGCAACACAAAACCAATAGTTAAGGACAAAGCACGAAAATAGAAAGACAAAATCAAAACATGGAAACCAAAACTATATACAAGCGTACAATATGGTACAAGATGATGCAAAGTCTGAGCTATGACTTCCCTGGATCCCAAACATGATTAGCACATTTAAAAAATCTCACAATGGAACTCAAACTCAACTCAAGATGTTCTCACATTCACATAACAATGATACTCATGATATTTGCATAACCCCTAATTCAAGATATTTTACAAGTTCTCACTCAATAATTCACTAATCAAGTATATAAAGGCTTACTCAACAATGCTTATCAAAATGAACCTTTTCACTCCAACTTAACATTCATAATATCCAACAATCACTCTCAAGGATAATGTGCCCTTACCTCTTGTTTGAAGACGATTTGAACTTAAACACATGTTTCAATCACAACCACTCTTTTTACCAACACTAGAGTTAGATAGCAAATATTTATCCTTAATAATTTCTCACAAAAATATTTCATTAATTCAAGATATCAAAACTTACTCAACCTTATTTATCCTTTCAATACAATTTTTATTAACTTAGTTTTCAAAAAATATATCTAACTCCTATGACACACCTTATTACTCCTCTCAATAAGCTCAAAGCACTCAAAAATCAAACACCCAAAATAATACTTTGCATATCCTTTTACCTCCCTCACAAAAACCTTATCATATGTATTTACCACTTTATTAAAAAAGTAATAAAAAATTAACTTCTGCAATTTTTAGAACCAAGCAAATTTTAGTGCATACCTTATAGTCCACCAAAAGGTACCTCAACGGGTTTCGAACGCATAACCTCTCCCTGCCAAGCGCATTTGCAAGATGCGTGCCCACCACGTGGGCTACGTGCCTCCACACAAAGGAAAAAGCTATCATATTCCCTTTGTCCTTTGCCTCTTGTGCAAATTTCAACAAAAACCTTCTCTTGCTCAGCAAAACGTAGACCACAAGATTCTATCCCTCAACCTCATGCTTGTCAATGTCTTAGCGTAGCCCCTGACTGCCATTTGTGCTTGCCAATGTCTTAGCGTAGCCCTGGGCTACCAGTCACATTGCACAACGTCTTGGAATGTAAAGTAGAATCTCCTCCTCCTTGTCCTATGTTATGTCTCTCAAAACCTTTTAGAACACACACAATCTTCTTCATTGCAATGCATACAATTTTCACTTATATAATTTGGATCGCGGATGATTATTTGCCATGGTGTTTGCCCTCTTTTATATGCAAAGTGCCATATATTCGACGATGATGATGATTTCCATTAGTTCAAAATTTTTGAATGAATTAACCTTTATGCCTTCTTAATCCTAACCTTTAGGGTTAATTAAATTAATTTATAATTAAATTATAATTTATTTATAATTAACTTAATAACTTTAAGAGTTAATTAAATTAATTTATAATAAAACTACTATAATTAATTTAAAACTTTGGGTCTTGTTGTTTTAATATTATAATAAAATATTATAATATTATTTTCTCATCTGAATTGATTATGAAACCTAAAATTGATCTTGCTCACTAAAGCGAAGCATACACATCAATAACAACAAAACCTACTCATATTTCCAACAGTCCACTCCTACAAGGTGTGGCCGAACCAAAAACCTTCTTTAATTTAATTATTAATATTTATATATTTTAATTTTAAATAGAATCAAAATATATACTATTAACTTTACGAGGTAGGGGTTATAGTAGGAGTTCCACGTGGAGGCAATGTGATTTAACCCTGTAACCAATTATTCAAAAATGAAAGGTAGTTACCAATTCCCTTATGTATCAAAAATAAATAAATAAAAGAAAAACTTAATTTTATATTATTTTACTTTTATAAATTTTATTTTAATATAATTATTATAATAAACTTATTTATCCTAAATTTTAATCAATACATATTTTAATAATATTAGAGAACAAACTTAATCACAGATTTCCATTTATATTCGATTATTTGTTATCTTTGGAACAAACATATAATTTCCTAATTAAAAAAAAAAACATTAAAAACACAAAAACAAAAAATATATATATTTTAAAAAATATTTTTTATGGATTGAACTTACAAGTAGTATCTTTGTTGATAGACCACATCACATAAATAAAACAAATATTTTTGTTAATAAACCACATCACATAAATAAAAAATATTTTGTTTTAATGTCAATACACTGTCTTCGACATTAGATCACTATGTAATGGAGGACTTTTACAAAATTTGTATGACATTAAATCACTATGTGATGGAGGACTTTTACAAAATTTGTATGTAAAAACTCAAGCTTCAATCACAGTACCATTAATTGCGTTCTCGCATCTTGGCCGAAACCATCTCATATTACATTGAGTGTCGACGAGTAGTCCATGTATCAGCATGCCGTAACCAACACGACTCTTGTTGTCTTCGTTGAACCATACCACAAATTTCTCCGTAGAAACGTTTTAGCTTTGCGTATAAATTTTTGTTCCAAATCCATTCTTACTCGACATAGCTTAACCATATTTTAGTATCAAAATAACTTGTTCTACAATTTTCGGTGATTTTCCCCCCTTTAAATTAGCGGTGAAACTGTCTATATATAGTTGGCAACAATTTCCTCCTTTGGCCAGTAATCTGATCTATTGTCTTGTACTTATGAGAAAGAAGCAATGGCGCTGAGAAAAGCTTGCCTTCCGTTTATATTTGTATTGATCTCGCTTTTCTTCTATCACTTGTGGAGAGGGCCGAGATCTCTTAGGTGATTTGCCTTCCTTTCACTCTCGGTTGCAGTTTAATCTCTATATATTATATTATAAATAGTCTTGCTCTGTTTGTTTTCCTCTCCTGAGTTTTTGCTTTTATTCCTCATTCTTGAGATTTGATTCCAAATTATTCTTGCCCGCAGTTTCGAAGAGAGCTCCTCTTTCACGTGGATGCTTGTCGGGGTGCACATGTAAAGCCTGACATTGGGCTTTTGCATTTTGAACCTTTTATTATTTGTAATCCACATTTTCAACCTTTTTCCCTAATTTACTCTCTTTCTCTGGTTGGCAGATGGAGTTTCTACAAATTGTTGCTATCATGACCCGCCTTAAACCATCCGCCTGCCAGTGGTGGAGGAGGATGAAGTTGAATGGGCGTTGTGAGAAAGGAGAGTTATCCTGGACGAAGATTGTAATAAATATTACAACAATACGCTGGTCCGCGTTACTCAAATTAAGCATGACCATTACTCATCCTAGATTCTGGCTTTCGTTTAATTATTAAATAAGGTGTCCTTTACCAATCATTTAATAATGATTTTCTAATAGTCCGTGAGATGTATATTTACGAAGGATTTCTTCATTTTATTAATCTATTTCAATATTTATGGAAATCATTTTTATTTTTATTTTTTAATTTGTAATTTGTAATTTGTAATTGTAGTACATAACATATTCGTAGCATGTGAGGGGAGAGATTTGAACTTGGGGCCCGATTTCAACTAGAAATATGAGTAAGTTTTGTTGTCATTGATGTCAAGGAAGATGAGGACCAAGTTTATTTCATATGTTCGAGTTTTGATTGGCAAGATTGATGTTGGAATTCATTAAATCTTCTGGTGATTTTTCCAATAAACCAAAGAAAAAGGTTTAATATTATAATATTTAAGAATATAGGGTTGGTTTATGAAAATAATTGCAAGGAGTTGTCATTATAAGGCACCTAAAAACCCATATGGTAGATTGATTGAGGGTTTAATTATTTAATTTTAAATAATTTATCCTTAAGGTTAAAATTTAAAATTAAATAATAATGTTTTAAAGGGCCTAAGTTTATAAATTATAATTCAAATTTTAAAAAATTCAAATTTCATGCTGATGTTGGAGAAAGGACATTAAAATGCATATAAATATGTCAAAAACTTTTGGCAAATATTATCTTTGCGAATACAAGTTAATGCAACAAATTTTGAGCGCCAAAGCAAAGCATTCGTATGTGTTTTGAATTCATTGGGCAGAAAAGAGAGGAGAAGCACGAGTGGAGTGCAAAAGGCATACCGAAGTAGCCTGTAGAATTTTTTTTCAAGGAACGCGAGATCAAGGTTAGAATCACACAATCATTTTGCTGAAGAGGGAAAGGTGTTTTGGTTTTTGCATCGTGAAAGGAAAAAGTTAAAGGCGTCGAGGTGCACCTTTAGTTCACATGAGGGTGAGTAGCCCAAACGGTGAAAGCCTAAGCACAAAGGCATTTTGTGGAGGATATGTGGAGAGTACAAAACCCGCCATGAGCTCTTTTGCAAAGGAAAAATGTATGCACACTGTTTTTAATTTTTATAAAGGCTTTTGCTAAGCGAAAATTGCGGAAAGTGCGCTAGAACATTATATTTATTGATTAAGGTGGTTGGAAGGGAAATAAAGAGGGAGATATAAGGTTTTGATTAAATAAAATATTAATTAGTGTTTTAGAAAGAGTAATAAGGTGTTAATAGGAATTATATTTTATTTAAAAGTAAAGGTGTTAAATAATTTAAGAGGAGTAATAAGGTGGTTAATGAAAAATCATTGTTGAAGTGAATTACTTACCTTTTGCTAATCTTTTAAAGTATGGACTTTATAAGGTGTAATTGAGAGTTAATGCTTTGTATGAGGAAATGCTTTAAGGGAATATTTGAATGAATATTTGATAAGGTTTTTGTTACCTAGGCTTTGAGATTGGCAAAGAGGTTGATTGTGTTTGAGATAAGTGTTGAGGTCAAATTCTCTTCAAACAAAAGGTATGGACATATCTTCCTTGTGAAGTAAAATATTGTTTAATATTGTGAATGCAAGTTGGAGTGAAAATGTTTTTGTTTGGTGAATATTGTTGGAAATAATTGAATATGTTTTCACATGCATGATTGGTAAATGTTTGTGAAAACAACTATGTGAGATTGAAGAATATCTTGAACTGGGGTTTGTGCAATATCATGAGTATCATTGTTATGTGAATGTGGAATCATCTTAAGTTACGATTGAGTTACATTATGAGAGTTGTTGAAAGCATTGAGTGAAATTATTGAGTTAGGGTTACAAATAAGTTGGTTTTATTGGTTGATTTGATTGGAAAGTGTTGAAGTGATAGTTCAAGTTTTGTGAAACAAATTGTTCTATATTTTGAATTAATTTAAAATAGAAATTTAAAGTGTTTGAGTACTTGTGAGTGTGAGAAACATATTGCATCTCTCACAATTCTCTATATGCTTCTATGAGTAAAACAATATTCTAAGTGAAACTTGTTGGTGTGATTGAAAGAGAATTTATTCAATAGAATGAGTTGCGTTTGTCTGTAAGTTTGTAATTGATTTGAGCAAGCTTTTGTGAAGACTTGTTGAGCATATTGGATAAGTTCTAGTGACGACTTGTTGAGCATATTTGAGGTAAGTCTTAGTGAAAACTGTTAAGTTAGATTGATTTGATTTTGTGTGCAAGTTTTATAATTGATTTGAGTAAGCTTTTGTGAAGACTTGTTGAGCATATTAGACAATTTCTAGTGACGACTTGTTGAGCAGATTTGAGATAAGTATTAGAGAAGACTTAAGATCATATTGGAAAAGTTCTTTAAAGAACTTGATGGGTAAATTTATGATAGAGCAGAGTCATATCAGTGAGTAGAGTTGACTGAGTAAAGGTTAGTGTTTAGTACATATTTGAGACATAGATTGAGCAAAAATTTAGAGGTTATAGAGCAGAGAACAGTAGTCTCCAGTGGATAGAGATTCATTAGCCAAAGTAGAGAAGATAGAGGTCTTCAGTGGATAGATATCCATAATCCAGAGTAGTGGAGGTAATAGTATTCAAGAAGATCACCATCTAGAGCAGAGGAGAAAAAATTATATTATGGATAGGTATATACAAACTTGATTAGGGGATTGGTATCTCCTTTGGATAGAGGTCACTAAACATTTTAATAGGGAAGGATTCCCAAGATATTTGTTGAGAAATTTTTAGTGAAAGATTTTCTTTGTGGAGTAGCCCACATTGGGTGAACCACATTAAATCACGTCTCTCATGTGTGTGATGCTTTTGATAATGTTTACTACTTTATTATTGTTGATGTTATCATATGAGTTGAAAAGTAAAAAGTTATATCTTATACTATTTACCCCCCTCTCAAGTATAAGTACATGTTCTTCAATTGGTATCAAAGTGAGTCTCTCCATGAAAAGACTATCAACTTGGTGGAAGATCCATAAAAAACACACATGACTTCAAATAATGAAGAAGAGACCATGTTTGAAATAAAAGAGGAATTCTTCACTACTCTTAGGAATATTAAAAATATTATAAAGAATAATTCAAGCTTGAAGGAATAAATTCAAGAGGATGAAGAAACAAAGATCAAACTTCTAAAAAGCCTCAAAAAACTAAAGATAAAGGTAGAAGTAGGAAATAAAATTGAAAAGGATATGACATTTCTATTAAGAGCAAGTTAAACAAAGTGTGAAAGATTGGAAGTAGAAATTGTATCACTAAAACATGAAGTTTAAAAGACCAAGCTTTCAAGAAACAAAGGCATCAAACAAAGATAAGCTTATCACTCATACACCGAAAGGAAAGGACATCAAGAAAGAAGAAAGCAAAGAAGAAACATGGATGATATTTAATCACAAAAGGAGAAGCAATCGACCACATTTTCAAAGGCATCCAAACATGTTAGAAAATTTCTTCCATGGTTATTGCTTGTCTTGTAACAAATATGGTCATAGAATTGTACACTGCATTGGTTATGTGAAAAATGATGTCAATATAAATTTAAACTCTTTTGCACCTCTCATGAATGATGATATCATATGTTATAAATGTAATAATTTTGGGCACAAGGGTAGATGGTGCAAAATGGTACATCCTGAATCTAGTTAAAATAATACAACTTCAACAACTAGGAAAGAGAAAAAGGGGGATGAAAAATATAGATCAATGTTAGCTCAAATAGCACTTCATGCTTAGGATAAAGAAGAACAATGGTTTCTTGAGAGTAGTTTCTCTAGGTACATTATAGGATACAAAGAAAAAATTCTTGTACTTAAAGAAAACAATAGAGGATCAGTAAGTTTTGGTGATAATTGATCAACAAAAATTTGTGAAAAAGGAACTCTGAGTTTAAATAACGACAAGACAAGAACATAAAATGTACTATATGTCAAAGGGATAAGACACAATCTACTAAGTGTAAGAAAAATTTGTGATCAAGGTCATATGGTTACATTCCAACTAAATAGATGTGATATAAGAAAGTCTGAAACTAGAAAATCCATTGCAAACGCAGGTAGAACTCCAAACAACCTCTATATTCTTAGTGATATTAAAGGAGAAAAGTGTTTTCTATCACAAGAGCATGAGAGCTGGTTATGGAATAGAAGAATGGGTCATTTGAATTTTGACAATATAGTCAACATAAGCAATAAATAGGTTTTCAAAGACTTATCCAATTTGAAGAGGCCATAAAATACAATCTGTGAACCTTGTCAACATGGAATGCAAACTAGAACAAGTTTCAAATCAAAGGAATATATGTCATATGAGCCATTAAAACTAATACATAATGATCTATGTGGTGCTACCAGAATACAGAGTATTCAAGGTGAAAGTTACTTCATTATTGTTCATAGATGATTACTTCAAAATGATTTGGGTAGCTTTCCTAAAAGATAAATCAAAAGTATTTGACAAATTCAAGGTATTTAAAGAACGGGTGGAGGATAGGTGGGGAGTTTGAAACCCGTTGTGAGCTCTTTTGTAAAGTAAAAAGGTATGCACATTGTCTAAATTTTATAAAGGCTTTTGCTAAGCGAAAATTGTAGAACGTGCACTAGAACATTATATTTAGTGATTAAGGTTTTTGGCAAGGAAATAAACAGGGAGATATAAGGTTTTAATTAAATAAAATATTAAATTGTGTTTTAGAAGTAGTAATAAGGTGTTAAGAGGAATTATATTTTATTTTAAATGAAGGTGATAAATAATTAGGAGGAATAATAAGTTGGTTAATAAAAAATTATTGTTGAAGTGAATTACTTGGCTTTTGCTAATATTTTAAAGTGTGGTTTTTATAAAGTGTAATTGATATTTAATTCTTTGTATGATGAAATATTTTAAAGGAATATTTGAATGAATTTATAAGAAGGTTTTTGTTCCCTAACCTTTGAGATTGGCAAAGAGGTTGATTGTGTTTGAGATAGGTGTTGAGGTCAAATTCTCTTCAAACAAAAGGTATGGGAATATCTTCCTTGTGAAGTAAAATATTGTTGAATGTTATGAATGCAATTTGGAATGAAAATATTTTTCTTTGGTGAGCATTGTTGGAAATAAATGAATATGTTTTCACATGCATGATTTTTGAATGTTTTTGAAAATAATTGAGTGAGATTGAGGAATATCTTGAACTAGGGTTTGTGCAATATCATGGGTATCATTATTATGTGAATGTGGAATCATCTTAACTTACGATTGAGTTACATTATGAGAGTTGTTGAAAGCATTGAGTGAAATTATTGAGTTAGGGTTACAAACAAGTTGGTTTCATTGGTTGATTTGATTGAAAAGTGTTGAAGTGATAGTTCAAGTTTTCTAAAACAAATTGTTCTATATTTTGAATTAATTTAAAAGAGAAATTGAAAGCGTTTGAGTGCTTGTGAGTGTGAGAAACATATTTAGTCTCTAAAAATTCTCTATATTCTTCTATGAGTAAAACAAGATTCTAAGTGAAACTTGTTGGTGTGATTGAAAGAGAATTTCTTCAATAGAATGAGTTGTGTTTGTGTGTAAGTTTTGTAATTGATTTGAGCAAGATTTTGTGAAGACTTGTTGAGCATATTGGATAAGTTCTAGTGAGGAATTTTTGAGCATATTTGAGGTAAGTATTAGTGAAGACTTGATAGCATATTGGACATGTTATTAAAAGGATTTTTTGTATAGATTTATGACAGAGCAGAGTCAGATCAATGAACAGAGTTGACAGAGTAGAGGTTAGTGTTTAGTACAAATTTAATATAGATATTGTGTAAAACTTTGGAGGTGATGGAGCAGAGGATAGTAGTCTCTAGTAGATAGAGATCCATTAGCCAAAGCATAGAGGACATAGGTCTTCAATGGATAGAGATCCACAAGGTAGAGCAGTTGAGGCAATAGTCTTCTAGAAGATCACCATCCAGAGAAAAGGAGAAGGAATTCTCTTGTGTATAGTTATCCATGAACTTGATTAGGGTATTGGTATATCCTTTGGATAGAGTCCATAAATATTGTAATAGGGAAGGATTCCCAAGATATGTTTTGAGAAAGTTTTAGTGACATATTTTCTCTGTGGAGTAGCCCACATTGGGTGAACCACGTAAAATCACGTCTCTCATGTGTGTGATGCTTTGTATAATGTTTACTGATTTATTACTACTGATGTTATCATATGAATTGAAAAGTAAAAATTTACATCTTATACTGTTCACCCCCCTCTCAGTATAAGCACATGTTATTCATATATTGCTACAAGATCTTTCGAGAACTAATTTATAATTTGATTATCCTTGACTAAGGTCAAGCACATATGTGTTAGCCTTGCTAGGAAATGGGCTTAGTGGATTTGATAAATTTTGGATTTCCTTTACAAAATTCTTCTTTCCTTTGGTTGATAACCAATGTTCCACTCAAATTCCTTACATAAACTAGAACTTTTACTTTTTTAATATTAAAAGTTATAACTATTACAAACTATTATAGTTGAGATTCATTTTTATTTTTATTAGTGGTATATATTTGATTTATACTTGATCTTAGATAATTTTTTATTTGAGTTAAACTACTTAAAAAGTCAATAACGGTATCAAAGTAAGGTTTTAGCCATCTGAGATTGTTTAGAAAGTGATTCAAATTTCAGAAGCTTTTTGAACAATAGAACTCATGGTCTGAGTTGAAGGGCTAGAGGTTCAAATAGAGGAATAACACTATGATAAATCATAAACCTTATAATATAAGATACAGTTAGCTCCAAAAATTTCTTGAATTGCTTTTATCCTTTCTCCCTACTTTCTTGTGCTGCAACTATAAGTTGTCAATTTGAGATTGCACCATTGATGCCCTATGGATCATGACCCATTTCATCCATTGCATATCCTTATATTATCCACTTATGAACCCTCAGTATTCCATCCATTGCTCGATAAATTACCACTTTGGGTTCTTGTTTTGTGGAAACCATAATAAGAAAAAGGAATTAAAAGACATTGTTTCCAAGTCAATCATGTTTAGTTTCTCTCTCATAGTTTCCATAGATATTGTTACCATGTGTCCCATGGAGCAAACACCTATGATGAATTCAAAATAAAAGTAGATGTAGGTTAGTTATAAATAACACCAGATTGTTGAGTCAAGGAGAAGGAGGTTTAAGAAGATTGTGACATTCGTAAATAATAGTTTGAGGAATATTATATCATAGAAACAAAAAAAGAAACCAATTAGAAAAAATAAAAGTTATCAAAAGCATCTCAAATATTTTAATTGAATTCTATATATGATCTTACCAACACATAATTATTTCAATTTTTGTTTATGGAATGTCAACAGACCCATTTCCTTCTATGGCACAATATAGGAGTGTTGCTTTTATTACTTGCGACACCCAATTTAAATTAAACTAAGCCCTAATTCATATACTCTACGAATGAATACAAATAGAAAAACACTTTCCATTTAGGTGTGGTATAAATTGCATTCTCCCTTGCTTAAATTGGGGTGGAATCATGAATAGAAATCAAATGGGAAGATGAAGATGACGTGTAATTTTTTTATCTTAATTTCACTTACACATTTATGTTAACTTCAGAGGCAATTGAAGCATAGAGATGATAATTGTAGAAGGTGTCTAAATAAACTAAGGAATGTACATTGAATTGATTGCTTGGTATTTTCCTATGAAGAAAGGGGCATCCAATCAAAGGAAATACAAATTTCAAATTGAAGATAGAGTAATGTTTGAAGCACTCATGAATAGAGTTGAAGAAAGGTGGAATCGAGTAGAAAATACAAGCATGTTTATCGCCTAAAAGCCTAAGGAAAAACATAAATTATTTTTGACAGCAAGAATAGTCAGTAAAGCCAAAGAATAAGGTGTCATTTAAAGGAAAAATAAAACTACTAAAAGATATATTTGAGTGGATGCCTATGATAATATATAAAATATGAATGTATCAAAGAGAAAGTAAACCCTTGACATATTTTATATAGCATTTACATTTGATTTAAAGGATAGTTGAATTTTCCAAAATAAGCAGAAGGAATGAGAGAACTTCAGATCCTTCAAGGTGATAGCACCTACGTTTGTTGCATGGTATTTGTAACGTCTGCACCAGAAGGAATTTAAGGCTAAAAGAATGTACTAGTAGCATCTCAAAATAAATTGAAATGCCAAAAGACTCTTGTAAAGTCACAGAGCAAAGAATGGGGTTTAAGCAAAATATTTGGGAAACTTTGATCAATAAATGTCATGATAGATTCAAACCAACCTGGAATAGGTGATAGTGCTTGGTGAAAAAAGCGATTGCATTTTCTAAGCTATGATCAGAATATTTTTCAAATGAGTACTTGAAGTTTAGAAAATTTGAAATCAAAGGTTCAAAAAAGGAAAGTTTAAGTTATTTAAAAATTATTATTAGGTATTCATAAGGATTTATACTCCTAAAAGTTTTCAAATTTTTGATATTTGACATTTGAAGGTTATATTGATTTCATAGTTCTCTTTTGAGAAAGTAATAAAGTTAAAAATTATTGAATTAGTGAATTCTTGCAAATTTAGTTTTTTGGGAGACAAAAGGGTTTCAACCTCAAACTTTGTAAAAAATATAAATTTATAAAGTTCATTCTTTAGTTTCTAAATCTAGTGAGTTATAACGTTGTCAAGAAAAAACAAGTGAAAATAAAAATAAATAATAAAAAAATAGAAATACAAAAACCTAAATCATCGAAAAACAATTAAAGAAGAAAATATATGTTTTCAAGAATAATAAATATACATTCAAGATGAATCACTAGAAGAGACTAAGAAAATGTTACAAAATTTAAAATTTTGTAGTCAGTACATGTTAGTAAAAATTTAAGGATAAAACGATACAACAATGAAGGAAAGGAGAATCTTACAATCAATCATGAGAGAAACTAAATATGAAAATGTTCAATGCTTATAGATTATCTAAGTTCAAAATTTGATAAAGTAGTTAAAGACTCTAAAAATGTTTTCACATTAACTAATGATGTGGGAATGATAATGTATATGGCATTAATTTATAATGAAGTTATCAAATACCATAATAGAAAACAAGAGGAAATGACTAAATATTTGAAGAACAAGCTTGTCGATATTACTAGTGAAGTAGAACTAGGATAATTATTAATGCTTCAAAAATACATACAAAGTATACTTAATCATGCTAATGTATACTTAATCATGCTAATAGTTGTTATGAAAATTTTATAACTATACTTCCAATCTATGAAAAAAATCTACAAGGGAATAATCACTCTAAATATTTCCAAGATAAGAAAGAAAGGAAATATTGAAAAGATAGGGAGTAAAACAATGATGAGAGATGTTTTTTGTGATACAAATGATTTAAGGTGCATGATGATAGATGCATGTTGTGATACTAGTGATCTTCATCAAAAACAAAAATATGCATGTTGTGATCCTCATCAAAATGAAAAGAAAAATTGTGATGCAAGCAATGATACATGTGACTTAGAATTCATGACAAAGATAGAAGAACATGTTGCAAAAATAGATGTTACATGTGACACAAGGGGTTTGACTATAGTTCATGATTGTTAAGAAAAGGCTTATTCTATTAAAATGGATGGTGAAATGGATTTAAATGATGATAGAGATAGTGATGCTTAGAATTATGTTGATGTTTATAAGGATCAATCTACTATTCATTTTGGTTATTTTGAAAAAGGAATTGGTTCAAAATTATTAAGTAAAATGGGATACATAGACATAAGTTTTCTAAAACATGAATAAGGAATGAAATATCCACTTGTACCAAATATAAGATTAAAATGTGAAGATCTTGGATATATAGGACAAATGAGCAATAAGGAATCATGAACTAAGTTATTACAAGAAACAATGACATCAATTCAGTGATAGAGACTGACATAATTAGTAACAATGAATGATTGAATGACAAAAATTTTATAATAGAGAATGGATGTAATCATTGTGGTAGATATAGACAAAATATTGAGAAAATTTTAAGAATGAATGTAATCATTGTGGAGGATATAATCATTGTAATATAGAATGGATATAATCATTGTGGAGGACATAATAATTGTAATATAGAATGGATGTAATCATTATGGAGGACATAATCATTCACAATTTTTTTTCCTACAGAAATAAAAGAAATATCATAGATTAAAAATAGATTGTGGATGGATAAACATGAATGAATGAGATAAGATGCAAAAACTCTTGTATGGTTTGTACATAAGGAAACTAAGTATAATCAAATTTGTTGAGAATATTATCAATCTTATCATAAAGAAATAAACAATTATGATCCAAGCATAGATTGGAAGATGACCTATAGTAAAAGCATTTGTAATGGATGTGTAGACACCAAAACAGCACCAATCCGATTATGTGATTGCAAACACTGATCGCTTTGACAAACACAGCCCCCAGGGCAGCCCTCAGAGGTTAAACAGTGGTCTTAACCACTTTCATAGCAATTTTGTAAGGTCAAGGAGCAATTTGGCACACTTGGACACTTTGCCCAATATTCGTCTCACCTAGGGACGAATTCAAAATAGAATCCGTCCCACCCTAGGACGAATTCTAAATCCATCCCTGGGTGGGACGAATTCTAAGCTTAATAGGCAAAAAGACAAATGGCACCAAGTGGCAACCTAGAACAGTCAGTTAATGACTCCTGCCTTGCACGCGTGTGTAGGTGGACAGAGGGGCCATTAGAAGACTGTCACAAAAGGCATTTATCAAAGCCCAAGTCAACGGAGGACTCCCCTCCCTCATGGCAATACAAGACTGCCACATGGCGCCTATGACCAACACATGGCATTTGTGCTTCCCTCCCAAAAGATACCCCATGGGTCTATAAAAGGGGGGACTTTTCTCACCCAAAATATACAGGTTGAAGGAGTTTTCAAGCAACGAAGTTCTACCGAGTTGAAGACCCACTTGCATCCCTTTTGGTTCACCTTCCCACATCCACCAATCTCTTTTGCAAGGGAAGTTGTTGGGTGGCTTTTGGAAGCTTGAATCGGACCTAAATCCAAAACATGGACACCTGAACCAACCAATTCGCCGACCCCCCCCCAATCCTAAGAGGTTTTGGGCCCATCCCTAGTGGATTGGCGTCGGAATCAAGTGCCAACGGTGGGAGGCCCACTTGGGAACCCCCGCAGTTTCTAGGTTTTTAAAGAATTCTAGATTACTTTTTCAGGTTGCATTTTGTGTTATTATGTTTGGTTAACTCACAGCTGCAATTTCGTAACTTTTGGTCAGATTCTAGTATGTTTTGTGTCGCTTTGTTGTTTCACTGACTTGCAGGTGGTGAGATCAAATTCCCGAGGGTAGAGGCCAAATTGGGAGAATCCGACCATCTAGGTCGTCCCAAAATGGCCCCAATTACATAACCCCCTTGTTTGCAGGAGTTTTGTAGGTCTCAAGAATTGACATTGGAGCAGCAGCATGTCAGCTTCTTCAACACAGAAGAATTCGTCCCACCCAGGGACGAGTGCGATCGAAATCGTCCCACCCGGGGACGAATTACGATCGAAATCGTCCCACCCAGGGACGAATTCCGATTGAAGGCGATTGGCCAGCTGTCTCAGTGGCAATGGCCTGTTGGTAACATTTTCTATCTTCTGGCAAGTTTTCAGGCTGTTTAGAATCATTTTGTTTACTATTTTAGATAAATGTTTGCATGCATCCTTTGATGATTTTAGAAGAACGAACACTCTTCATTTGCCACAAGTGCTACTGACATATTTGTTGTTTCTTTGTTCGCAGGAGGAGCAGCAGAGGTAAGGACTCATCAGCGTAAGCGACGACATCGTCTTGGCCCGTCCATTCAAACGTGGGCACGCGAAAAGAGGAAGACTAAGTCACACATTGTAACCAATACGAATTTAACGCTCCCCATAAAAAGGGAGGAGAAGTCTATGTAATCGAGGATAAGATATTTGAATAAAGAGGGCTGTGATTTCTTTACATCTTTTCTTTCATTTTCAAATTGTCTCCTTTTTTTGTTTTTGTGCATAGGATTAAAGCGTTACATTTTGTCTTATGTTGCATAATTAGTGCTCCCTCTGCCCGGAATCTCGTGCTTTCAGTGGCGATCACGGTGGGACGGGAACTACCCCCCGTGGTGTGGGTCCTACGGGACCCTGAAGGGCGGCTACTACTAGCCCCCGCATCATGCCTGCTACCACCCCCCTCATCTAACCGCCTGCGACGAGATGATGCTGACTGCTGTCGAGTTGAAGACCCACTTGCATCCCTTTTGGTTCACCTTCCCACATCCACCAATCTCTTTTGCAAGGGAGGTTGTTGGGTGGCTTTTGGAAGCTCGAACCTGACCCAAATCCAACACATGGACACCCGAACCAACCAATTCGCCGACCCCCCAATCCTAAGAGGTTTTGGGCCCATCCCTAGTGGATTGGCGCCGGAATCAAGTGCCAACGGTGGGAGGCCCACTTGGGCACCCCCGCACTTTCTAGGTTTTTAAAGCATTCTAGATTACTTTTTCAGGTTGCATTTTGTGTTATTATGTTTGGTTAACTCACAGCTGCAATTTCGTAACTTTTGGTCAGATTCTAGTATGTTTTGTGTCGCTTTGTTGTTAAGACCACTGTTTAACCTCTGAGGGCTGCCCTGGGGGCTGTGTTTGTCAAAGCGATCAGTGTTTGCAGTCACATAATCGGATTGGTGTTGTTTTGGTGTCTACAGATGCCCCTTTTTGGGAAGCGCTGCGGGTGACGCAGTGCTAAGAAAAAATAGATAACCAAAGCACTAATGATTAGGGTTTCTTGGTAACCTAACCAACTTTTGATGCCCCAAGTTTGGAAAGGGGCATGCATTATTGAATCCTTGATTCTGATGAGCTAAGGAATTTGATTTCAAGTATTAACCTTTTTTGTTGAGGTGTGACTTGAACTTAGAAATTGATCAGTCATGAACAGGCAAAGGGCGTTTTTATCCTCAGGGGGAACCTTGTGTTCATGATTCACGAAATGCCAAGTGTTTGATTGATTTGATTGTTGCTTGTTTAATGCCCCAAGCAGGAGCGTGATTGTTTTTGTCAATGATTCTTTGAATGCATGTCATTTTCCTTAATTGGGTGTGTGATTGTTGGTTGGTGACTAAGTGTGACTACCCCCTCAAGCGACGAATCGATGAGGGAATGACCTTCGTGAGAGAAGCGACGAGTCGCTTGACCCAAGATGACTTGTGCAAGGGTGCCTTTAAAGCATTTACCGTTAAGCGTGTGTAATTTTTTCAACATTTGGACCTATTTTTGGTGGGTGTTAACCCTTTTGGTGATGCCGTAATGAGGTGAAATCATCGAAAACCTAACTTCCCGTGGAGCGGTCCAGATATGTTAGCCTTCTTGGGGAAGTAGGAGAGAGATAATTTGAACCTCACCATCGATTTTATTTTCCTAGAGGTTAAGTGCAAGAGCACTTATGTTCGGCAATGTTTTTTGTTGTTTGTTTTTGTTGAATTTTGTACTGTTTTTGAGTGGGCTTTGACCCTTTTGTGATGTCGTTTGGGGATGAAATTGTCTAAAATTCATCTTCCCGTGGAGCGGTCCGGCTATGGTAGCCTTCGTAGGGAGTATGATAGTGACAATTTGTGACTCCAATGTCGATTTTGTATGCCCTTGTTGTCAGGTGCAGTAGCAATCCTGTCGGGCAATTTTATTGTCTGTTTTTAGTGCATTTTTAGTCATTTTTTGATTTTTTTAAGTGCTGGCCTGAATTCATCCCTGGGTGGGATGAATTCCAGTTGGAGAATTCGTCCCTGGGTGGTACGAGCGATAATCAGAGTGCTCATCCTAGTCAAGGATGAATTCCAGTGCAAAAGGCCTATTTAATGGCCAAAACTTGATTTTGGGCTCATTTGTGTCATTTTTTTCTTGCGATTTTGGAGCTCCGGGAGGAGGAGGTAATTACGCGAAGTGAAGTGCTACTGGAATTCTCTCTGCCATCATGAGTGCACAAACTGGTTTGAGCGGTGGAGTCGAGGCGAAACCTGTAAGTGTCCCTAGAGTTTATTTTGCTTTTATTTGATGTATTGTTTTTGTGTTGACGCTTTTCAAAACTTTAAGATTTTTTGTGATGTTTTTGTTTAACAGTTAAGGTTAGAAACCCTAGAACTGAAAATTTGATCTGTTATATTTTATTTTATTTATTTATTTATTTATTTTTGTGTTTGTGTTGATTTTTTTTTTGCTTTGCAGGTTGTTAGGAGCCGGTACCGTGTACCCGCTGCATTTACTGAGGCACGGTTGGCATTGACCGATGATTACTGGGAATGGCTTGATGCCCTTGGGCTCAGCGGTGGCTCGACTGGAGCTCGTGGTTTTGGATCGGGCCTATCCGATGGCCCCGATCAAGCTTTGGGATCCGTGGACCAATACTTTCCATCTCCCGACAGGGAGATGACTTGTGACTCTTGAGGACGTCTATCGGTTGCTTCAGATTTTGATAGATGGTCTGCCTATTAGGACATCGATGTTTGATCAGCGGACTACTATACTTACGAGATGTTTTGGGCATGGGGGGCAGCTGGGTGTAGCAAACCCAGTGGAGACAGCTGAGGTGGATTGCCGGTCGGCGGGATTTTGGTTAGCTGGTGGCAGGAGAGGGGGTTGTTAGGAGTGAGGCACGCATTCTTGATGGGCCTCATTTCTAACATTCTTCTCCCTGGAACCTGTTGGATTTGGTGTGGTAGTTTGCAGAGTGCCCGATAGAGGCACCGTTGATTCTGAGATGGGGACAGACTTTGTTGGCATAGCTCTACGGGGAGCTGTACGGGGTCCGCTATCGACAGCGGAAGGGTGTCGATTCGCGATTTTTTGTTGCAGTGTTGGGGTTGGCAGCACATAGTTGTTGAGAGGCCTATCGGGTTACCGTGGATGACTCGAGCGACGATGGAGGATGAGGAGATTGGTTATGCAGTTTTGTGGCGGCGGTCTGCAGAGCAGGGGCAGAGTCGACGATGGGCAGGTGCCGTTGAGCACTACACTGATGCCTTTTCTCGGCTCACTCCAAGGGAGGTGTTTTGGCATCCCTATCGGGACTGTCCAGCCTGGCCTGAGGCTGGAGAGTGGCTCTGATGGGTACGGAGGGAGCGGTGGTTGACTGGGCCACACGGGATGGAGCATGAGTTCTTTTCGTATTGTCGGAACCATAACCAACATACCGTAACCAACATGTAAAGTAGACATTGGGCTTTTGTATTTTGACACCTTAAATTTAAGAACCTTTTATTATTTGTAGTCCACATTTTCAACCTTTTTCCCTAATTTACTCTCTTTCTCTGGTTGGAAAATGGAGTTTCTACAAGTTGTTGCTATCATGACCCGCCCTTAAACCATCCGCCTGCCAGTGGTGGAGGAGGATGAAGTTGAATGGGCGTTGGGAGAAAGGAGAGTTATCCTGGACGAAGATTGTAATAAATATTACAACAATATGCTGGTCCGCGTTACTCAAATTAAGCATGACCATTACTCATCCTAGATTCTGGCTTTCGTTTAATTATTAAATAAGGTGTCCTTTACCAATCATTTAATAATGATTTTCTAATAGTCCGTGAGATGTATATTTAAGAAGGATTTCTTCATTTTATTAATCTATTTCAATATTTATGGAAATCATTTTTATTTTTATTTTTTAATTTGTAATTCTCGTACATAGCATATCCGTAGCATGTAAGGGGAGAGATTTGAACTTGGGGCCTTTCGATTTCAAGTAGAAATATGAGTAAGTTTTGTTGTCATTGATGTCAAGGAAAACGAGGACAAAGTTTATTTCATCGAGGTGTTTATGTTTGAGTTTTGATTGGCAAGGTTGATGTTGGAATTCATTAAATCTTCTGGTGGTTTTTCCAATAAACCAAAGAAAAAGGTTTAATATTATAATATTTAAGAATATAGGGTTGGTTTATGAATATAAATGCAAGGAGTTGTCATTATAAGGCACCTAAAAACCCATATGGTAGATTGATTGAGGGTTTTATTATTTAATTTTAAATAATTTATCCTTAAGGTTAAAATTTAAAATTAAATAGTAATGTTTTAAAGGGCCTAAGTTTATAAATTATAATTCAAATTTTAAAAAATTCAAATTTCATGCCGACGACGTTGGAGAAAGGACCTTGAAATGCATATAAATATGTCAAAAACATTTGGCAAATATTATCCTTGCGAATACAACTTAATGCGACAAAATTCAAGTGCCAAAGCAAAGTATTCGTATGTGTTTTGAATTCATTGGGCAGAAAAGAGAGAAGAAGAACGAGTGGAGTGCAAAAGACATCCCGAAGAAGCCTGCAACACAATTAGCAGCTAGGGGTTGCAGTAAGATGTTCAAGGAATGCGAGATAAGGTTCGAATCACACAATCATATTTTTGAAGAGGGAAAGGTGTTTTGGTTTTTGCATTGTGAAAGAAAAAAGTTAAAGGCATTGGGGTGCGCCTTTAGTTCACATGAGGGCACATAGCCCAAATGGTGAAAGCCTAAGCACAAAGGCTCTTGGTGGAGGATATGTGGGGAGTTCGAAACCCGCCATGAGATTCTTTGCAAAGGAAAAAAGTATGTGCACTGTGCGCTAGAACATTATATTTAGTGATTAAGGTGGTTGGAAGGGAAATAAAGAGGGAGATATAAGGTTTTGATTAAATCAAATATTAAGTTGTGTTTTAGGAAGAGTAATAAGGTGTTAAGAGGAATTATATTTTATTTTAAAATAAAGGTATTAAATAATTTAAGAGGAGTAATAATGTGGTTAATGGAAAATCATTGTTGAAGTGAATTATTTGCCTTTTGCTAATCTTTTAAAGTATGGACTTTACAAGGTGTAATTGAGAGTTAATGCTTTGTATGATGAAATGTTTTAAGGGAATATTTGAATGAATTTTTGAGAAGGTTTTTGCTACCTTAGCTTTGAGATTGGCAAAGAGGTTGATTGTGTTTGAGATAAGTGTTGAGGTCAAATTCTCTTCAATAAAAGGTATGGGCATATCTTCCTTTGAAGTAAAATATTATTTAATATTGTGAATGCAAGTTGGAGTGAAAAGGTTTCTGTTTGGTGAACATTGTTGGAAGTAATTGAATATGTATTCACATGCATGATTTGTGAATTTTTATGAAAACAACTAAGTGATATTGAAGAATATATTGAACTAGGGTTTGTGCAAGATCATGAGTATCATTGTTATGTGAATGTGGAATCATCTTGAGTTAGGATTGAGTTCCATTGTGAGAGTTGTTGAAAGCATTGAGTGAAACATTGAATTAGGGTTACAAAAACATTGGTTTCATTGGTTGAGTTGATTGGAAGGTGTTGAAGTGATAGTTAAATTTTTGTGAAACAAATTATTCTATATTCAAAATTTATTTAAAACAAAAATTGAAAGTGTTTGAGTACTTGTGAGTGTGAGAAACATATTGAGTCTCTAACAATTCTCTATATGCTTCTATGAGTAAAACAAGATTTTGAGTGAAACTTGTTGGTGTGATTGAAAGAGGTTTTCTACAAGAGATTGAGTTGAGTTTTATGTGCAAGTTTTATAATTGATTTGAGTAAGATTTCGTGAAGACTTGTTGAGCATATTAGACAAGTTCTAGTGAGGACTTGTTGAGAAGATTTGAGACAAGTATTAGTGAAGACTTAAGAGCATATTGAACAAGTTCTTGAAAGAACTTGTTGGATAAATTTATGATAGAGCAGAGTCATATCGGTGAGTAGAGTTGATAGAGTAAAGGTTAGTGTTCAGTACATATTTAAGACATAGATTGAGAAAAAATTTATAGGTCATAGTGCAGAGGATAGTAGTCTCCAATGGATAGAGATTCATTAGCCAAAGTAGATAGGATAGAGGTCTTCAGTGGATAGATATCCACAAGCCAAAGTAGTGGAGGTAATAGTATTAAAGAAGATCACCATCTAGAGTAGAGGATAAGGAATTATCTTATGGATAGGTATATACAAACTTGATTAGGGGATTGGTATCTCCTTTGGATAGAGGTCACTAAACATTTTAATAGGGAAGGATTTCGAAGATATGTGTTGAGAAAGTTTTAGTGAAATATTTTCTCTATGGAGTAGCCCACATTGGGTGAACCACATTAAATCACGTCTCTCATGTGTGTGATACTTTCGATAATGTTTACTACTTTATTATTGCTGATGTTATCATATGAGTTGAAAAGTAAAAAGTTATATCTTATACTGTTTACCTCCATCTCAGTATAAGTACATGTTCTTCAAATGGTATCAAAGCAAGTATCTCCATGAAAAGACTATCAACTTGGTGGAAGATCCATCAAAAACACACATGACTTCAAAGAATGATAAGAGACCATGTTTGACATAAAAGAGGAATTCTTCACTGCTCTCAGGAATATTAAAAATATTAGAAAGAAGAATTCAAGCTTGAAGGAACAAATTCAATAGGATGAAGAAGCAAAGATGGAACTTCTACAAAGCCTCACAAAACTCAAGATAAAGGTAGAAGAAGAAAATAAAATTGAATAGGATATGATAGATCTATTAAGAGCAAGGGAAACGAAGTGTGAAATATTGGAAGTAGAAATTGTATCACTAAAACATGAAGTTTAAAAGACCAAGCTTTTAAGAAACAAAGGCATCAAACAAATATGAACTTATCACTCATACCCCAAAAGGAAAGGACATCAAGAAAGAAGAAAGCAAAGAAGAAACATGGATGATATTTAATCACAAAAGGAGAAGCACTCGACCACATTTTCAAAGGCATCCAAACATGTTAGAAAATTTCTTCCATGGCTATTGCTTGTGTTGTAACAAATATGGTCATAGAATTGTACACTGCATTGGTTATGTGAAAAATGATGTCAATAGAAATTTCAACTCTTTTAAAACTCTCATGAATGATGATATCATATGTTATAAATGCAATAATTTTGGGCACAAGGGTAGATTGTGCAAAATGGTACTTCCTGAATCTAGTTAAAATAATTAGTCTGCAGGTCTAGGTGGATTGGTAAGTTGGGGCGCTTACGAGAGGAGACCTAGGTTCCAATCCCACGGGCATGCCCATGCATAGTCAGTAGCCCGATTTGACTCCTCTGTGTGTTTTCCATGCCTGAATATGGCGATCTGTTTCTTGCTTGTCCGACGGTCACTCTACCTTCTTGCCACATGTTTGAACCAGAATGATGAAGACGGTGTGAACCTTGTGCATCTGGTGGTCCCCATCTCACATCGGGTTACCATTAAATCAATACGGTGATTGTGTTGGAAGCCTTCACTGATAGTTTGAACCCTGTTAGCTACGCTGACAGTTACTAAAAATTGTGATTGTAACCAATTCATCTGTAGACACCAAAAAGAATCTAGTTAAAATAATACAACTTCAACAACTAGGAAAGAGAAAAAGGGGGATGAAAATGATAGACCATTGTTAGTTCAAATAGCTCTTCATGCTTAGGATAAAGAAGAACAATGATTTATTGATAGTAGTTTCTCTAGGCACATTATAGGAGACAAAGAAAAATTTCTTGTACTCAAAGAAACTAATAGAGGATCAGTAAGTTTTGGTGATAATGGATCAACAAAAAATTGTGGTAAAAGAACTCCGAGTTTAAATAACGAGAATAAAAGAATAGAAAATGTACTATTTGCCAAAGGGATAAGACACAATCTACTAAGTGTAAGCCAACTTTGTGATCAAGGTCATATGGTTACATTTCAACTAAATAGATGTGAATAAGAATGAAACTAGAAAAGTCATTGCAAACATAGGTAGAACTCTAAACAACCTCTATATGCTTAGTGATATTATAGGAGAAAAGTGTTTTCTATCACAAGAGGATGAGAGATGGTTATGGCATAGAAGAATGGGTCATTTTAATTTTGAAAACATAGTCAATATAAGCAATAAATAGGTTGTCAAAGACTTACCCAATTTTAAGAGGCCATAAAATACAATCTATGAACCTTGTCAACATGGAATACAAACTAAAACAAGTATTAAATCAAAGTAATATATGCCATCTGAGCCATTAAAACTAATACATAATGATCTATGTGGTCCTACCAGAATACAAAATATTCAAGGTGAAAGTTACTTCATATTGTTCTTAGATGATTACTCCAAATTTATTTGGGTAGCTTTCCTAAAAGATAAATCAAAAGCATTTGACAAATTCAAGGTATTTAAAGAATGGGTGGAGGATAGGTGGGGAGTTCAAAACCCACCATGAGATCTTTTTCAAAGTAAAAATGTATGAGCATTGTTTTAATTTTTATAAAGGCTTTTGCTAAGTGAAAATTGTAGAACATGCACTAGAACATTATATTTAGTGATTAAGGTTGTTGGCAAGGAAATAAAGAGGGAGATATAAGGTTTTAATTAAGTCAAATATTAAATTGTATTTTAGGAGTAATAAGGTGTTAAGAGGAATTATATTTTATTTTAAATGAATGTGATAAATAATTAAGAGGAATAATAAGTTGGTTAATGAAAAATCATTATTGAAGTAAATTACTTCGCTTTTGCTAATATTTTAAAGTGTGGTGTTTATAAGGTGTAATTCATAGTTAATGCTTTGTATGATGAAATGTTTTAAAGGAATACTTGAATGAATTTATAAGAAGTTTTTTGTTCCCTAACCTTTGAGATTGGCAAAGAGGTTGATTGTGTTTGAGATAGGTTTTGAGGTCAAATTCTCTTCAAAAAAAAGGTATGGGCATATCTTCCTTGTGAAGTAAAATATTGTTGAATGTTATGAATGCAATTTAGAATAAAAATATTTTTCTTTGGTGAGTATTGTTGGAAATAATTGAATATGTTTTCACATGCATGATTTGTGAATGTTTTTGAAAATAATTGAGTGAGATTGAAGAATATCTTGAACTAGGGTTTGTGCAATATCATGGGAATCATTGTTATGTGAATGTGGAATCATATTAATTTACAATTGAGTTAAATTATGAGATTTGTTGAAAGCATTGAGTGAAATTATTGAGTTAGGGTTACAAACAAGTTGGTTTCATTGGTTGATTTGATTGGAAAGTGTTGAAGTGATAGTTCAAGTTTTGTGAAACAAATTGTTCTATATTTTGAATTGATTTAAAAGAGAAATTGAAAGTGTTTGAGTACTTGTGAGTGTGAGAAACATATTGAGTCTCTAAAAATTCTCTATATGCTTCTATGAGTAAAACAAGATTCTAATTGAAACTTGTTGGTGTGATTGAAAGAAAATTTCTTTAATAGAATGAGTTGCGTTTGTGTGAAAGTTTTGTAATTGATTTGAACAAGATTTTGTGAAGACTTATTGAGCAGATTGGATAAGTTCTAGTGAGGAATTATTGAGCATATTTGAGGTAAGTATTAGTTAATACTTGAGAGCAGATTAGACAAGTTCTTAAAAGGACTTTTTGTATAGATTTATGACAGAGCAAAGTCAGATCAATGAGCGGAGTTGACAGAGCAGAGGTTAGTGTTTAGTACAAATTTAAGATAGATATTGTGCAAAAATTTGGAGGTGATAGAGTAGAGGATAGTAGTCTCTAGTGGATAGAGATCCATTATCCAAAGCATAGAGGACATAGATATTTAGTCAATAAATATCCACAAGGCAGAGTAGTGGAGGCAGTAGTCTTCTAGAAGATCACCATCCAGAGGAAAGGAGAAGGAATTCTATTGTGGATAGGTATCCACAAAATTGATTAGGGTATTGGTATATCCTTTGGGTATAGGTCCATAAAAATTGTAATAGGGAAGGATTCCCAAGATATATTTTGAGAAATTTTTAGTGACATATTTTCTCTATGGAGTAGCCTACATTGGGTGAACCACGCATATCTCATGTGTGTGATGCTTTGTATAATGTTTACTACTTTATTACTACTGATGTTATCATATGAATTGAAAAGTAAAAAGTTACATCTTATACTGTTCACCCCCCCTCTCAGTATAAGCACATGTTATTCATATATTGCTACAAGATCTTTCAAGAACTAATTTATAATTTTATTATCCTTGACTAAGGTCAAGTACATAGGTGTTAGCCTTGCTAGGCAATGGGCATAGTGGATTTTATAAGTTTTGGCTTTCTTTTACAAAATTCTTCTTTCCTTTGGTTGATAACCAAAGTGCCACTCAAATTCCTTACAATAAACTAGAACTTTTACCTTTTTAATATTAAGAGTTATGACTATTACAAACTATTATAGTTGAGATTCATTTTTATTTTGCTGAGTGGTATATATTTTATTTATACTTGATCTTAGATAATTATTTATTTGCATTAAACTACTTGAAAAGTCAATAACAGTATCAAAGTAAGGTTCTAGCCATTTGAGATTGTTTAGAAAGTGATTCAAATTTGAGAAGCTTTTTTAATAATATAACTCATGGTCCGAGTTGAAGGGCTAGAGGTTCAAATAGAGGAAGAACACTATGATAAATCATAAAACTTATAATATAAGATACAATTAGCTCCAAAAATTTCTTGAATTGATTTTATCCTTTCTCCCTACTTTCCAATCAAACTACTAGCTTGTGTTGCAACTATAAGTTGTCAAGTTGATATTGCACCATTGGTTCCCTATGGATCACGACCCATTTCATCCATTGCATATCCTTATATTATCCACTTATGAACCCTCAGTATTCCATCCATTGATCGATAAATTACCACTTTGGGTTCTTGTTTTGTGGAAACCATAATAATAAAAAGGAGTTAAAATTCATTATTTCCAATTCAATCATGTTCAGTTTCTCTTGCATAGTTTCCATAGATATTGTTACCATGTATCTCATGGAGCAAAGACCTATGATGAATTCAAACTAAAATTAGATGTAGGTTAGTTACCAATAGTACCAGATTGTTGAGTCAAAGAGAAGGAGGTTTACGAAGATTATGACATTGATAAATAATAGTTTGAGGAAGATTATATCATAGAAAAAAAAGGAACCAATTAGAAAAAATGAAAGCTATCAAAAGCATCTCAAATATTTTAATTTAATTCTACATTGGATCTCACCAACAAATAATTATTTTAATTTTTGTTTATGGAATGTCAACAAAGCCATTTCCTTCTATGGAACAATATAGGAGTGTTGCTTTTATTACTTGGGATACCCAATTTAAATTAAAATAAGCCCTAACTCATATAATATACGAATGGATACAAATAGAAAATCACTTTCCATTTAGGTGTGGTAGAAATTGCATTCTCCCTTGCTTAAATTGGGGTGGAATCACGAATAGAAAGCAAATGGGAAGATGAAGATGACGTGTAATTTTTTTTATCTTAAGTTCACTTACACATTTGTGTTAACTTCAGAGGAAATTGAAGCATAGAGATGATAATTGTAGAAGGTGTCTAAATAAACTAAAGAACCTACATTGAATTGATTACTTGATATTTTCCTATGAAGAAAGGGGCATCCAATCAAAGGAAATACAAATATCAAATTGAAGATAGAGTAATGTTTGAAGAACTTGTGAATAGAGTTGAAGAAAGGTGAAATCGAGTAGAAAATACAAGCATGTTTATCGCCTAAAAGCCTATGGAAAAACACAAATTATTTTTGACAGCAAGAATAGTCAGTAAAGCCAAAGAATAAGGTGTCATTTAAAGGAAAAATAAAACTACTAAAAGATATATTTGAGTGGATGCCTATGATAATATATTAAAGGTGAATGTATCAAAG
The DNA here is from genome assembly GCA_028583015.1 of Wollemia nobilis. Classification (NCBI taxonomy): domain Eukaryota; kingdom Viridiplantae; phylum Streptophyta; class Pinopsida; order Araucariales; family Araucariaceae; genus Wollemia; species Wollemia nobilis. The sequence goes on along the minus strand of JAQPPZ010003109.1, from coordinate 4,462,335 downwards.
AGAAAGTAAACCCTTCACATATTTTAAATAGCATTTACATTTTATTTAAAGGATAGTTGAATTTTCCAAAATAAGCAAAAGGAATGAGAGAACTTCAGTTCCTTCAAGGTAATAGCACCTACATTTTTTGCATGGCATTTGTAACGTCTGCGCTAGAAGGAATTTAAGGCTCAAAAAGAATGTACTAGTATCATATAAAAAGAAATTAAAATGCCAAAAGACTCTTGTAAAATGATAGAGCAAAGAATGGGGTTAAAGAAAAATATTTGGGAAACTTTGATCAATAAATGTCCTCATAGATTCAAACCTGTTGAGCAAGGTGCAACAAAAGTATTGTCATTGTTGTCAACACAGACAGATTGATGCAGTTGATGCAGTTCAGAGCTCAGTCAGATCAAGTGTAGTGAATTTCAAGGAAAACATAGGTGACCCAGATTTAGAAATTTGTAGAAAAAGACAAGGAAGAAAACTATCACGATATCGTGACATGTTCTCTGTCGCGATTTCACGACAAAATGGATGAGAGAGAAAATGTAGCCTAAAATGTCACGATTTTATGACAAAATGGAGGAGAGAGAAAATGTAGCCGAAAATGTCGTGATTTCATGACATATCGGAGGAGAGAGAAAGTTCATGGAAAATTGTCACGATTTCGTGACATGCTGGAAGGAAATAAGCTAAGTCGAGAAACTATCGCGATTTCGTGACAAGTTTGGAGCAAAGGTGCAAAGGACAAAAAGTTTCACGATTTCGTGAAAAGTTTGGAGAAGCAGCGCCTAGGATGAAAACTATCGTGATTTCATGACATGTTGGAGGCAAAGCAGCAAAGTCAAGGAACTGTAGCGATTTCGCTACAGGTTGCAGTTTCGCTGGTGAAGCAAAGAAAATACACTAAGTCAAGAAAGTGTAGCGATTTCGCTACAAGTTTGAAATGCTCGGTGCAAAGGTGTAGCTTTTTCGCTACAAGTTCAAAATACAAGGCGTAAGGGTGTAGCGATTTCACTACAAGTTTAAAATGCACGGCACAAAGATGCAGCGATTTCGCTACAGGTTCAAAATGCAAGGTGCCAAGAGGCAGCGATTTCACTACAGGTTCAAAATGCAAAGTGCAAAGGTGCAGCGACCTCGCTACGAGTTTGAAATGCAAGGGGCATAGGTGTAGCGATTTCGCTACAAGTGCAAAACACAAAACACAATGGGGTAGCGATTTCGCTACAAGTCTAAGCTTGGCAAGTCGAAGCAAGAGGAAGCACCAAGGCAACAAAGTTGTAACAATTTTGATACATGCTATATTTTTGGAAGTCGCAGCAAAGAAAAATGTTAAGTCAGAAAGGTGTAGCGATTTCGCTACAAGTAAGGTTTTCACAGCTGCATGAAGAGAGAATTGTACGGAGGCCAATAGCGTTGCGATTTCATGACAAAGCTGAGGATGGCGTTAGCAAAACTGAAAGTGTCATGATTTCATGACAAGGGTGAAATAAAAGCTACTGGAAGTCGAGAACGTCATGATTTCATGACAAGAATGATGATGACATCAGCGAAAGCTGAAAGTGTCATGATTTCATGACAGGGTGCAAGGAAAGCTGTTGGAAGCCGAAAGCGTCATGATTTCATGACAAGAATGATGATGACATCAGCAAAAGTTCAAAGTGTCATGATTTCATGACATGAACGGTGGGAAAGCTTTCAAAGGCCAAAATGGTCACGATTTTGCGACAGCAAGGGCATGAAGGGTATGACTACAAAAAGTGTCGCGATATTGCGACATGTAATAGTTTGGCAGGTAAAAGCCAAAGGAGCATGCAAGGTGACATGTGTCGGAAAAAGAATACAGAAAATCATGCAACCATTTACGTAAAAAGTAACTAAAGTCAGATCAGCAGTTACATATTGATAGGTGTTAGGCATGCACTAGAATAGCCGAATATGTAGGATTGAAAAAGCATTAAAATAGATGTATTTGCAGCATTCGAAGAGTCGTATAGGCAGGATCAAAAAAGCATTCGAATAGTCGTATTGCAAGGATTCGAATAGCCGAATATGCAGGATTGAAAAAGCATTAAAACAGACGTATTTGCACCATTCAAAGAGTCGTATAGGCAGGATCGAAAAAGCATTCGAATAGCCATATTGCAAGGATTCGAACAGTCGTATTGCAAGGATTCAAACAGTCGCTTATGGAGAGGAGAAGAGAATTTGAACAGTTAGAGTATGTGATTCGACTGCATGTAGGATAAAAAATGTTATAAAAGAATAGTCGTACAGAGAAGAAGTTTGTTGTTGTTAGAGGGAAATTGCTATAAAAAGAGGGTTAGAAAAGAGCCAAGAGATAAATTAGTAGAGTCGTGAGAGTGTGCAGAGTTTGGTTAATTGCAGACCAATCAGGGTCATGTATTTTTATGTCATTTTAAATTGATCAAAATTGCAGTCCAAGTTGGTGCTTGGTACTAGGGGTTGGTGCTCCTATCTGTTGCAGTAGAAAACTAAGGGTGTCATTGTGTGAATATCAATTGGTATCAGAGCCAGGTTCCTTGTACAAGCTTAATCAGCTAAGGAGATCTTAGAAGAAACAATGGCAGGCGATGAAGGATTCTCATCCAACAAAGCTCCCTTGTTTGATGGAACTAATTACACTTTTTGGAAACTCAGGATGCAAACATATCTGAGTGCATTGGGATATGACATTTGGGATTCTGTAGATAGTGGATACACAACACCCACTACTCCAATAGATACTGCTGAGAAGAAAAAAATTGAGAACAACTCCAAAGCAAAGAATGCCATAATGTGTGGACTGGTAGACAGTGAATTGATAAGAGTCATGAGCTACAAATCGGCAAAAGATATGTGGCATAAACTGAAGAGCATCCATGAAGGATACAGCAAGATCAAGGAATCCAAGCTGCAAACTCATCGAGCTCAGTTCGAAGCCTTAAAAATGAAGGAAGATGAGAACATAGAGGCCTATATGCTGAGGGTCAATGGAATCATCAATACAATCAGAGGACTCGATGAAAAAATGGATGATATAGTTGTTGTGAAAAAGGTTCTCAGAACCCTTCATAAATGATTTAACTCCAAAGTTTTTGCAATAGAAGAGGCAAAAGATCTAAAAAATTTTAGCATGGATGAGCTACATGGTTCCTTGACTGCATATGAAATGAGAATAGGACAAACCAAGCCTATAGACAGAGAATCTGCTTTTAAAGCACATAAGAATATAAAAACTGAACATGAATTTGAGGATGAAGAGACACTGGATGAAACAGAAGTAAATTTTGTTCAAAAACTCACAAAGGGAAAAGGAAAATATAGAGGAAAGCTACCATTCAAGTGCTTCAATTATGGAGGAGTCGGTCATTTTATAGCCAAATACCCAATGCATGAGAAAACCAAAAATGATGAAAGGTCAATCCAAGAAAAAGGTGACTGGAAGAAGAAACAAAACTTTAGAAAGAACAACTTCAAGAAGAAAAGATTCATATCCAAAAATGTCAGCTCTTCCGAAGAAAGCTCAGGTGAGGATTCTGAAGAAGAAACTGGTGAAGCTCTGTTCATGGCACTTGAAGAGGAAAGAACAGAAGAAAAATAGAAAGATGATGAAAGCTTTAAAGATGAGGCTGAAGTTTATCTGGAAGGAGAATTGGTTGCTGCACTTGAAGAGTTGAGTGTAGAAAGGAAAAAGAACAAATTTTTTTAAAGAAAACTAGAGGATGCCTCTGACATAATAAACAGTTTAAAAATATAGACAGAGGAATTCAAGAAAATGTTTGAAGTTCTTGATGAAAAATTAACTGTAAAGACAGTTGAATGTAGCAAGCTAGAGGAAGACATTGTTAAGTTAAGAATGCAGTTAGAGGAGATGAATAGAAAAGTGAACTATTTTCATAAGTTTGAAGAAAGTACTATAAAGCTGGATAAAATGTTAAATAACCAAAGGCCTTCCGACATCAAATTTGGTTTAGGTTTCGATGAAGGAGAATCATCAAAGGGTTCAAAGGCCTTGAATATAGAACCCATAAAGAAAGAAGAAAAGATCAGGGTTGACCTAGAAAAAACAAATTAGGCCAAAGAAAGCAATAATGCCAGACTCAAGAAGAGTACTGACAAATATGGTTTCACAAAAGTCACACATCCAAGAAGGAGAAGATTCAAGGATCCTACTTCAAACTAGCAAATACCAGAACCTAAGTTTAATCATTCCCTTTTTGGTTATTATTTTAAATGCAATGCTTATGGCCATAAGATTTCAGATTGCAGGCATAATGTATCTCAAAGGAATTTCACAAGCAAAAATGTTTTTTCTCCTCTAATGAATTATGTAGTCGAATGTTATAATTGTCATAATTTTGGACATATAGCTAGAAACTGTAGAAGCACTTTTGCAGCAAATAATTATTAGGGTAGAAAATCTAAACCAAGTGGATTGAAACAAAACAAGAAATTTCTTGAAAAACAGGCACATGCTAATGAGAGGACAAAGGCAAAACAAGTAGCCAAATCTGTCATCAAACCAGAATGGAAAGAAAATGAATCTTTGATTGTTCAGACTGCTTTTAAAGCACAAGACAAATCTGCACCATGGATACTTGACAGTGGATGTTCCAGTCACATGACAGGTGACAAGCAAAAATTTGAGAATTTATAGAATTATGAAGGTGGTTCTGTGAAATTTGGAAATAATGATGGAGCAAAGATTGTTGAAAAGGGATCAGTCAATATCAGTGATGGAAAGATAAAATCAAAAGAAGTCTTGTTTGTGATTGGTCTGAAGCATAACTTGCTGAGTGTAAGTCAAATCTGTGACAGAGGTCATGATGTAATCTTCAAGGAGGGGTCGTGAAGTAAGAAAGATAAAAAATGGAAAGTTAATAGCCACTGGTTCGAGAACTTACGGAAATCTATATACTCTATCAGAGACTTTAGAAGGAGCTTTCTTGGTTGGTCAGGGAAGAAGAAAAGCGGCTATGGCACAAGAGACTCGGTCACATAAGCTTTGATAATCTGGTAAAAATTAGCTCAAAAGGGGCAGTAAGAGACATACCAACTATTGGTAAACCTTCAAACAGTATTTGTGAGTCATGCCAAAAGGGAAAACAAACCAGAGCCACTTTCAAAGCAAAATAATACTTCACGAGCAAGCCATTAGAACTAATTCACACTGATTTATGTGGACCCATGAGAACTGAAAGCATAAATGGACACAAATATTTTATGCTGTGTATAGATGACTACTCAAGAATGACATGGGTACTATTTTTGAAACTTAAATTAGAAGCCTTTGAGATGTTTAAAACCTTCAAAAATCTTGTTGAGAATCAATCAGGAAAAATAATTAAATGCCTAAGATCAGACAGAGGAGGAGAGTTTATTTCAAAAGAATTTGCAGAATATCGTCAAAAATATGAGATAAGAAGACAGGTTACAGACAACTAGGACACCTCGGTAGAATGGTGTTGTAGAAAGGAAGAATAGAACGAGTACGGGAAATGGCACGGACAATGCTGGCTGAGAACAAAATAGCTGATAGATTTTGGAAAGAAGCAGTACATATTGTAGTTTACATTCAAAATAGGTGCATGCTAAGACCACATGAAAGAAAAACACCTTATGAGCTATGGTTCGGCAGAAAGGCAATAGCAAGACATTTCAAAGTATTTGGCAGCAAGTGCTACATCAAACGGACTGAAGATAATCTCGATAAATTTGAAGATAGAGCTAATGAAGGTATCTTTCTTAGTTACTCAACAAAAAGCAAAGCCTACACATGTTACAACAAGAGGCTAAAGAAAATTGTTGAGAGTGCTGATGTGAAAGTTGATGAAGGTAGAGAACAAGAAATTACTTATCAAGAAAACTACCCTATTTATGAAGAAGTCATTGAAGGTGATGATGAAAAGGAAATAGATAAGAATCAGAAAATTGATCCAGATGTTGTAAAAACTGACTCAGAAGAAGAAGAAACAAGAAATTTAAAACATGCAACTGGCAAAAGAATCATCCCGAGTGAAGCAGTTATTGGGGATCCCACGGATGGCATTCGAGACAAGAAGAGCGACGAGTGCGGAACTATTCTCTGTTATCTAGCATTGAACCTAAAAATGTTGCTGAAGCAAGCACAGATGAAAGTTGGATGAAGGCAATTAATGAAGAACTAGATCAGATTGAGAAAAACAATACCTAGGAATTAGTACCACGGCCAACAAATAAAAACATAATTGGCACTAAATGGATTTTTTGAAATAAGTTAAATGAAGATGGACAGGTTGTCAGAAATAAGGCAAGATTGGTCTGTAAAGGCTATGCTCAGGTTAAAGGCATTGATTTTTGAGCAAACCTTTGCACCGATAGCCAGATTAGAGGAAATCATAATGTTTCTGGATTTAGCAGTCCATAAAAATTTCAAAGTATATCAAATGGATGTAAAATCAGCATTTCTGAATGGAAAACTGGAAGAAGAAGTTTACATTGAATAGCCAGATGGCTTCCAACTTGGTGACAATCCAGATTTTGTTTGCAGGTTAAAGAAAGCATTATATGGTTTGAAACAGGCACCCAGAGATTGGTATGCAAGGCTGGATAACTATCTAATTAATCAAGGGTTCAACAAAGGTTTGGTGGACAACAATTTATATGTCAAAATAGAGAAGGGGCATCTTATTGTTCTTGTTTTTTATATGTCAAAACAGAGAAGGGGCATCTTATTGTTCTTGTTGTTTATGTAGATGATATAATATTTGGCAGCAGCATGGATGAATATTGCAAAGACATATCAACTAAAATGAAGAAATAATTTGAGATGTCTATGATTGGTGAACTTTCTTATTTCCTAGGACTACAGGTCAATCAAAATGAAAAGGGGATTTTTATTTCTCAAGTTAAATATGTAAAAGAAATGCTGAAAAAGATCACAATGGAAGACAGTAAACCTGTTAGCACTCCCATGACAACAGGATAAAAGTTGAGCAAGGATGAAAAATCTCCAGATGTAGATCAAACAATGTACAGGTCTATGATTGGAAGCCTGCTATATTTAACAGCCACTAGACCAGATATATTACAAGCAGTATGCATGGTTGCAAGATTTCAGGCTAGTCCCAAAGAAACTCATGTGGCAATTGTAAAGAGGATCTTCGAGTACCTCAAGGGTACTATGGATTATGGGTTGTGGTACCCAAAAGGTAAATATTTCACTTTGATTGCATATTCGATGCAGATTGGGCAGGATGTATTGATGACAGAAATAGTACCAGTGGAGGAGCATTTTATCTTGGAGACAGGCTGGTAGTATGGCACAACAAGAAACAAGAATTAGTCTCTCTATCCACTGTAGAGGCAGAATACATTGTAGCCACAACTTGTTGTACACAGATATTATGGATGAGACAAACTTTGAAAGATCTTGGTATTCACTTCAAAGAGCCAATATGAATAAAATGTGATAAAACTAGTGCTATCAACATATCCAAGAATCCGGTTATGCATTTTAGAACCAAACATATTGCAATCCGGTATCATTTCTTGAAGGATAAAGTTGTTGAAGGAGAGGTCAAATTGGACTTTGTTCCAACTATAGAGCAGGTAGCTGATATATTCACAAAACCTTTGCCAAAGGAAGTATTTGAATACCTTCGAAAGAAGTTGGGAGTAGTCACACTACCCAAGCACTGACTAGCTATGGGAAACACATTCTCAGGGGGAGCATTCAAGTTATTTATGCCTGAGAATGTTGTGCATAGACTCAGGGGGAGTCTGCAGCAGCCCTTTGGTATTATTGGCAAAGGGGGAGAAGAATTTGAGCAAGGTTGCAGTGTGTTGCCAACAATTCCAAAGGGGGAGATTGTTGAGCAAGGTGCAGCAAAAGCATTGCAAAAGTATTGTCATTATTGTCAACACAGATAGATTGATGTAGTTGATGCAGTTCAGAGCTCAGTCAGATCAAGTGCAATGAATTTCAAGGAAAACAAAGGTGACCCAGATTCAAAAATTTGTAGAAAAAGACAAGGAAGAAAACTGTCGCGATATCGCGACATGTTTTCTGTCACGATTTCGTGACAAAATGGAGGAGAGAGAAAATGCAGCCGAAAATGTCACGATTTCGTGACAAAACGGAGGAGAGAGAAAATGCAACTGAAAATGTCATGATTTTGGGAAATATCGGAGGAGAGAGAAATTTCATGGAAAATTGTCGCGATTTAGCGACATGCTGGAAGGAAAGAAGCTAAGTTGAGAAACTGTCACGATTTCGCGACAAGTTTGGAGCAAAGGTGCCAAGGACGAAAAGTGTCACGATTTCATGACAAGTTTGAAGAAGCAGCACCTAGGATGAAAACTGTCACGATTTCGCGACATGTTGGAGGCAAAGCAACAAAGTCGAGGAACTATAGCGATTTCGCTACAGGTTGCAGTTTCGCTGGCTGAAGCAAAGAAAATGCACTAAGTCAAGAAAATGTAGCGATTTCTCTACAAGTTTGAAATTCTCGGCACAAAGGTGTAGCATTTTTGCTACAAGTTCAAAACACAAGGCGTAAATATGTAGCGATGTTGCTATAAGTTCAAAATACAAGGCGCAAAGGTGTAGCGATTTCGCTACAGGTTCAAAATGAAAGGTGCAAAGATGCAACGATTTCGCTACAGGTTCAAATTGCAAAGTGCAAAGGAGCAGCGACCTCGCTACGAGTTCGAAATGCAAGGGGCATAGGTGTAGCAATTTCGCTATAAGTGCAAAACATAGAACACAATGGGGTAACGATTTTGCTACAAGTCTAAGCTTGGCAAGTCAAAGCAAGAGGAATCACCAAGGCAACAAAGTTGTAACAATTTCGATACATGCTAGATTTTTGGAAGCCATAGCAAAGAAAAATGTTAAGTCAGAAAGGTGTAGCGATTTCACTACAAGTAAGGTTTTCACGGTTGCATGAAGATAGAATTGTACGGAGGCCGATAGCGTCGTGATTTTGCGACAAAGCTGATGATGACATCAGCAAAACTGAAAGTGTCACGATTTCGTGATAGGGTGAAAGAAAAGCTGTTGCAATCTGGGAACGTCGTGATTTCATGACAAGAATGATGATGACGTTAGCAAAAGCTGAAAGTGTCACGATTTCGTGACAGGGTGCAAGGAAAGCTGCTAGAAGCCGAAAGCATCACAATTTCATGACAAGAATGATGATGATGTCAGCAAAAGTTCAAAGTGTCACGATTTCGTGACATGAACGGTGGGAAAGCTTTCAAAGGCCAAAATGGTAACGATTTTACGACAGCAAGGGCATGAAGGGTACGACTACAAAAAGTGTCACGATATCGCGACAGGTAACAGTTTGGCAGGTAAAAGCCGAAGGAGCATGCAAGGTGACACGTGTTAGAAAAAGCATACAGAAAATCATGTAGCCAGTTACATAAAAAGTAACTGAATTCAGATCAATAGTTACATATTGATATGTGTTAGGCATGCACTAGAACAGCCAAATATGTAGGATTGAAAAAGCATTAAAAAAGACGTATTTGCAGCATTCGAAGAGTCGTATAGGCAAGATCGAAAAAGCATTCGAATAGCCGTATTGCAAGGATTTGAATAGCCTAATATGCAGGATTGAAAAAGCATTAAAATAGATGTATTTGCAGCATTCAAAGAGTCGTATAGGCAGGATCGAAAAAGCATTCAAACAGTCGTATTACAAGGATTCAAACAGTCGTATTGCAAGGATTCAAACAACCGTATTGCAAGGATTCAAACAGTTGCTTATGGAGAGGAGAAGAGAATTCGAACAGTTAGAGTATGTGATTCGACTGCATGTAGGATTGAAAGGTTATAAAATAATAGTCGTACAGAGAAGAAGTTTACTATTGTTAGAGGGAAATTGCTGTAAAAAGAGGGTTAGAAAAGATCCAAGAAAGAAATTAGCAGAGCCGTGAGAGTGTGCAGAGTTTGGTTAATTGCAAACCAGTCAGGGTCGTGTATGAAGTGAAGACATTTTTATGTCATTTTAAATTTATGAGAATTGCAGTCCAAGTTGGTGCTTGGTACTAGGGGTTGGTGCTCCTATCTGTTGCAGCAGAAAACTAAGGGTGTCATTGTGTGAATATCAAAACCAACCCGAAACAGGTGATAGTGCTTGGTGAAAAAAGAGAATGCATTTTCTAAGCTATGATCAAAATATTTTTCAAATGAGTACTTGAAGTTTAGAAAATTTGAAATCAAAGTAGGGAGTTAAAAGGTTTTCAACATCAAAGGTTCAAAAAAGAAAGTGTAAGTTATTTAAAAATATATATACCAATGCAATGCAACCATACTTGCCTTGCAATAACAAGTGTATTGGATATTTTTATGGATGACCCATACTTGTCAAAATGCAATGCAACCATATCACTTCGCATAGAGCTTCATGTGCGGTATGATAATTTTCCTCTGTATATGAGATAGCAACCACCTATTGCTTCTTGCTATGCCAAGATACAGGACCGAATCCAAGATGAAATATATATCCTGAAGTTGACTTACGATCATCATATGACCCGACATAGTCAAAGTTTGTGTATCCTTGCAAGAATAATTTATCATTCTTCTTGTATTCTAGGCCATATTCCATTGTACCATGGACATAGTGAAGAACATATTTTGCTACTTTCCAATGAGTAGTCTTAGGTTCCTGCATGAACCTCAAAATATAGTTGACAAAAAATACGATATCTGGCCTAGTATTAGTTAGATATATGAGACTCCTAATCATATGTCAATAGAGAGTACCATCTACATGAGGTGACTCATTATATCATGATAACTGAAGTCCTAATTCCATCAGAGTTACCATTGAATTGCAATCAGCCATGCGATATTTTTCTAATAGTGTCTTGGCATATTTTTTTTGAGTCACTTTGATGTAGTGCTCCTTCTATCTTACTTCTAGTCTAAGAAAATAATGAAGAAGTTTGAGATTTTTCATCTCAAAATATTTACACAAGTCTCTTTTGACAATAGAGATCATAGTTTTTGAACTCCCTGTAATGAGCAGATCATCAACATAGAGTACAAGCAACACTATCTCAGAATATTTTTTCTTGAAATAGAGGATTGCATCTGATGTACATATCTTAAATCCATGTTGTAAGAGGTGATTATCTATTTTTATATTCCAATATCGAGGAGATTATTTTAAACCATATAAGTATTTAACCAACTTGCACACTTTCTACTCTTGGCCTTCCACTTCAAATCCTTCAGGTTGTGTCATGTAGACTTCCTCTTGGAGATCACCATTCAGAAAAGCACTCCTGACATCCATCTAGAAAAATTTCCACCCATACTATGCTGCCATAGCACAAAGAACTTGAATTGTGGTCATCCAAGCAATAGGTGCAAAAGTTTCCTCATATTCAATGCCTTCCTTTTACGCATAGTCCATTGCAACAAGGTGGGCCTTATTCTTATCAATTGTCCCTTCTGCCTTGTACTTGACTTTGTACACCCATTTGCAGCAATGGGCTTATTTCCATGTGGAAAATCGACAATATCCCAAGTTTTGTTCTTTTTTAGAGACTTATACTCAACATCTATAACAACCTTCCATTGTGGCTTACTAAGGGCATCTTGTACTAAAGCAGGTTCATGTTCATTAATTGAAGACATAAATACCCTGTTATCATCTATATCCATATCCTTTGTTTCTCTATTTGGATCTACAAAAATTTCTTCAAAATATTGATAAAGATCATAAACCTCAGTAGTCTCTCATGCTGCTCTTTCCTGTTGAGCCATACTGTGAGTACGAGGTCTATCCAAAGTCAAATCAGGTGGTGTGAATAAATTTGAGTCTCTCAAAGTACTTGTATACCATTTTGGGTTCTTCTTCTATGGTGATTAAGAAGAAGTAGAAGGACCTCCAGTCTGTGGTCACAAAGGGGACTTCTCAACTTTAGATTCCACAAGATCCAGGTATACATCATATGTGCTTTGTGATGTGAAAACCTCATAAAAAATAATATCTCTACTGATATGAATCATCTTGGTCAAAGGATAAATCAAATGATAGCCCTTAGAGTGCTCATCATAGCCAAGAAGAATACATTTCAATATCTTCTCATATAGCTTCTTCCTTTTTTCTTTCGGTATATTCATAAATGCTTTATATACAAAAAAGTGTAGATGAGAGATGGAGGGTTTTTGACCACTCCATGCTTCCTGCGAAGTCATTCCTTTAGTGTGTGCCCTATTCAATGGATATACTATAGTGGTGATAAATTTTGCCCAAATTTTTTGCCCAAGACTAGCTCCTGTGAGCGTACAACAAACTATTTCCATGATAGAATGGTTCCTTCTCTCAACAACTCCATTCTACTAAGGAGTATAAGTAGTAGTTAAGTGTCTCGTGATCCCATATGTAGTAAAGAATGTAGAAAAATATTTAGAGGTAAACTCCCCCTCGATTTGAGCGAAGAGTCTTAATAGAAATTCCTCACTCAACAGATTTCTTAAATTGCTGGAAGAAACCAAAGACCTTAGATTTTAGTTGGAGAAAGAGAACCTACATCTTTCATAAGTAGTCATCTACAAATAATTTAAAATACTTCTTCCCCCCATAATTGTTTGGTGTGAAAGGACCGCACAAATAGGTGTGACTCAAATCTAGAGGTTTCTTTGCTCTTGTAGAGCTCTTCTCAAAAGGTACTCTATGCTGCTTTCCTGCCAAGTAGTCAAAGCACACTAGCAATGTGGAAGAAAGGGAAGGAAGACCCTTTACCATCTCATACTTTCTTAGCTCAAGTAAGTAGCAAGAACTAAGATACCCATATATCTTGTGCCATAGGGAAGTTGCCTCCTTTGTAGATACTGTCATGGAAACATGGGGAGTAGAGATAACATCTAAGGCAAATGATCCATGCTTATATGAAGTTGTTACAATGTGCTTACCCCTCCTGGTAATAGAACAAAACTTCTTGCTATCCTCAACATGAAAGTTCACAACCATATCTTTATCCAAAATTTGTGTTACTGACAACAAATTGTTTGCCACTCCTGGAACATAGAGGACTTTGTAAATATGACACTTGCCATCAGGAAGAGTGACTGAAACTGTACCCTATTCCTGAACCTTGTAAGTTTTATCATTAGAAATAGTGACAAGTTTACCCTCCTTGGCCTAAAATTATCTTGGATAACCTAAGATATAATAAGACCTCCCTTCCAATCAGTTATTTAGGTATTTCCATAAATATTCGAAGGTAGAAAAATAAAAATTGGAATTGGTTGTTGGACAAAGTCAAGAAGAAAATTCGAAAGTGGACCAACAGGTGGCTTTCTTCTGGGGGTATAATAACCATGGTAAAATCAGTCCCTCAAGCTATTTATATTTATGTTTCTTCCATTTTGAATATCCCAAAGGATGTTCTTCGATAATTGGATCAAATCAGTCATCGTTTCCTTTGGAGTGGTACTAAGGATAAAATAAAATTGGCCTTGGTGAAATGGGATACTTTATGTCTTCCTAAGAATGAAGGGGGTTAGGATTCTGATCTTCTATTAATAACAACAAAGCTTTATATACTAAATTATATTGGAGGATGTTGCATAACCCCAACACTTTTTGGGCCAATAATCTCCATGCTAAATATGCTAAGAACAAAAGTCCCGAACACCTTTTTTGCTATCAAATTCCTACCAAAGGTTCTCCCATTTTAGAAGTTCTTAATACTAGTGAGGATTTGATAAAGAAAATTTTATTTTGGATCATTCATAATGGCCAAAAAGTAAATTTTTGGATATATTCTTGGGATGGTCACAAGCCTTTGATAACTTAGTTTCCTGATTGGAGGCCTTGGATGGAGGCGCTTCACCAAGCTAACTGGATAAAGATGACTAATTACTGTCGGTACCATACTGGTAATTCAAAGGTTGGTAGATATTGGATCCCTATTGAGGACTAGCCTATTCAAATCCCAAAAAGGTAAAGATAATATATCCAAGGCATCCTTCATATGCGATCCCTCTCTTGGTCCCATGAAAAAGATTGTTTTGGATGGAACAACACTACTAAGGGTGAGTATTCAGTTGCTCAAGGTTATTTGAACTTATTCCATAATAATCCTAACCATTCTTTTGACATATTTTCTTGATTGTGGGCTCAAAAGCTCTGGCCTAAGGTGAGGTTCTCTAATTAGATTTTATTACATCGTAGGGTGCTTACTGGTGAGCAACTTATGAAGCGTAGTTTTCATGGCCCTTTTAGATGTGAAATGTGTGAAGAGAATGTAGAAACTCTCAACCATATTTTTATTGAGTGTACTTTAGCCTCTGAGATATGGAGGAGAATGGCCACTTTACTTGGCTTACAGTGGTCCAATTTTTTTACTTTTGATTAGCTTTGGAGGGATTGGCCTAATCAAGAGGTTATTGATCATTTTATTAGGCAGTTAGTTTGGATGGGTTCTACCATTCTTCTTTGGAATATTTGGAATGAAAGGAACAACCAAATTTTTAATCAAGATAGGAAGGATATTCACTATATTTGGCAAAAGACCATAGCCAACTTAGTTGAATCATTTCATCAACTCCTTAATCACCCCTAAAACTCCCACCAAATATTAGATCAAATGATGCAAAGATTGAAGATTAAATATTCTAAGGGAAACCAACTTAAAGGGAATGTGAGTATTAGTAAGATGGATAGGAAAAGAAATTGGCAACCTCCTCCTAAGGATTTTGGAAAAGCCAATACTGATGGAGCCTCTAGAGGGAACCCTGGAAAATCTAGTATGGGAGGAATTGGTAGACTTTCAAATGGCTCCCTGGTTTTTACTTTTGATGAGAATTTCGATATTATTTCCAATAACCTTGCTGAGGGGTATGGTATCCTCAGAGGACTTCAAGAGGCTACTAAGTTTGGATGGGAAAAGGTGTTATTTGAGTCTGATTCTCAACTTATGATTAATATTGCAAAGACATATCAACTAAAATGAAGAAAGAATTTGAGATGTCTATGATTGGTGAACTTTCTTATTTTCTAGGACTGCAGGTCAATCAAAATGAAAAGGGGATTTTTATTTCTCAAGTTAAATATGTAAAAGAAATGCTGAAAAAGTTCACAATGGAAGACAGTAAACCTGTTAGCACTCCCATGACAACATGCTACAAGTTGAGCAAGGATGACAAATCTCCAGATGTAGATCAAACAATGTACAGGTCTATGATTGGAAGCCTGCTATATTTAATAGCCACTAGACCAGATATATTACAAGCAGTATGCATGGTTACAAGATTTCAGGCTAGTCCCAAAGAAACTCATGTGACAACTGTAAAGAGGATCTTCAGGTACCTCAAGGGTACTATGGATTATGGGTTGTGGTACCCAAAAGGTAAATATTTCACTTTTATTGCATATTCTGATGCAGATTGGGCAGGATGTATTGATGATAGAAAGAGTACCAGTGGAGGAGCATTTTATCTTGGAGATAGGCTAGTAGCATGGCACAACAAGAAACAAGAATCAGTCTCTCTATCCACTGCAGAGCCAGAATACATTACAGCCACAACTTGCTGTACACAGATATTATGGATGAGACAAACTTTGAAAGATCTTGGTATTCACTTCAAAGAGCCAATATCAATAAAATGTGATAACACTAGTGCTATCAACATATCCAAGAATCCGGTTATGCATTCTAGAACCAAACATATTGCAATTCGGTATCATTTCTTGAAGGATAAAGTTGCTAAAGGAGAGGTCAAATTGGACTTTGTTCCAACTACAAAGCAGGTAGCTGATATATTCACAAAACCTTTGCCAAAGGAAGTATTTGAATACCTTCGAAAGAAGTTGGGAGTAGTCACACTACCCAAGCACTGACTAGCTATGGGAAACACATTCTCAGGGGGAGCATTCAAGTTATTTATGCCTGAGAATGTTGTGCATAGACTCAGGGGGAGTCTGTAGTAGCCCTTTTGGTATTATTGGCAAAGGGAGAGAAGAATTTAAGCAAGGTTGTAGTGTGTTGCCAACAATTCCAAAGGGGAGATTGTTGAGGAAGGTGCAGGAAAAGCATTGCAAAAGTATTGTCATTATTGTCAACACAGACAGATTGATGTAGTTGATGCAGTTCAGAGCTCAGTCAGATCAAGTGCAGTGAATTTCAAGGAAAACAGAGGTGACCCAGATTCAGAAATTGGCAAAAAAAGACAAGGAAGAAACATGTCACGATATCGCGACATGTTTTCTATCGCGATATCGCGACAAAATAGAGGAGAGAAAATGCAGCCGAAAATGTCACGATTTCGCGACAAAACGGAGGAGAGAGAAAATGCAGCGGAAAATGTCATGATTTTGTGACATATCGGAGGAGAGAGAAAGTTCATGGAAAATTGTCGCGATTTCGCGACATGCTAGAAGGAAAGAAGCTAAGTCGAGAAACTGTCGCGATTTTGCGACAAGTTTGGAGCAAAGGTGCCAAGGACAAAAAGTGTCACGATTTCACGACAAGTTTGAAGAAGCAGCGCCTAGGATGAAAACTATCGCGATTTCATGACATGTTGGAGGCAAAGCAGCAAAGTCGAGGAACTATAGCGATTTCGCTACAGGTTGCAGTTTCGCTGGCTGAAGCAAAGAAAATACACTAAGTCAAGAAAGTGTAGCGATTTCGCTACAAGTTTGAAATGCTCGGCGCAAAGGTGTAGCTTTTTCGCTACAAGTTCAAAATACAAGGCGTAAAGGTGTAGCGATTTCGCTATAAGTTTAAAATGCATGGCGCAAAGATGCAACGATTTCGCTACAGGTTCAAAATGCAAGGTGCAAAGATGCAGCGATTTCGCTACAGGTTCAAAATGCAAAGTGCAAAGGTGCAGCGACCTCGCTACGAGTTCGAAATGCAAGGGGCATAGGTGTAGCGATTTCGCTACAAGTGCAAAACACAGAACACAATGGGGTAGCGATTTCGCTACAAGTCTAAGCTTAGCAAGTCGAAGCAAGAGGAAGCACCAAGGCAACAAAGTTGTAACAATTTCGATACATGCTAGATTTTTGGAAGCCACAGCAAAGAAAAATGTTAAGTCAGAAAGGTGTAGCGATTTCACTACAAGTAAGGTTTTCGTAGCTGCATGAAGAGAGAATTGTACGGAGGCCGATAGCATCATGATTTCGCAACAAAGCTGAGGATGACATCAGCAAAACTGAAAGTGTCACGATTTCGTGATAGGGTGAAAGAAAAGCTGCTGGAAGCCGGGAACGTCATGATTTCGTGACAAGAATGATGATGACGTCAATGAAAGCTGAAAGTGTCATGATTTCGTGACAGGGTGCAAGGAAAGCTGCTGGAAGCCGAAAGCATCGCAATTTCGTGACAAGAATGATGATGACGTCAGCAAAAGTTCAAAGTATCACGATTTCATGACATGAACGATGGGAAAGCTTTCAAAGGCCAAAATGGTCATGATTTTGCGATAGCAAGGGCATGAAGGGTACAGCTACAAAAAGTGTCACGATATCGCGATAGATAACAGTTTGGCAGGTAAAAGCCGAAGGATCATGCAAGGTGACACATGTCAGAAAAAGCATACAAAAAATCATGCATCCAGTTACGTAAAAAGTAACTGAAGTCAGATCAACAGTTACATATTGATAGGTGTTAGGCATGCACTAGAACAGCCGAATATGCAGGATTGAAAAAGCATTAAAAAAGACGTATTTGCAGCATTCGAAGAGTCGTATAGGTAGGATCGAAAAAGCATTCAAATAGCCGTATTGCAAGGATTCGAATAGCCAAATATGTAGGATTGAAAAAGCATTAAAATAGACGTATTTGCAGCATTCAAAGAGTCGTATATGCAGGATCGAAAAAGCATTCAAACAGTCATATTACAAGGATTCGAACAGCCCTATTGCAAGGATTCAAACAGTTGTATTGCAAGGATTCAAACAGTCGCTTATGGAGAGGAGAAGAGAATTCGAACAGTTAGAGTATGTGATTCGACTGCATGTAGGATTGAAAGGTTATAAAAAAATAGTCGTACAGAGAAGTTTGCTACTATTAGAGGGAAATTGCTATAAAAAGAGGGTTAGAAAATAGCCAAGAAAGAAATTAGCTGAGTCGTGAGAGTGTGCAGAGTTTGGTTAATTGTAGACCAGTCAGGGTCGTGTATGAAGTGAAGACATTTTTATGTCATTTTAAATTGATCAGAATTGCAGTCCAAGTTGGTGCTTGGTACTAGGGGTTGGTGCTCCTATCTGTTGCAGCAGAAAACTAAGGGTGTCATTGTGTGAATATCAAAACCAAACCGAAACAGGTGATAGTGCTTGGTGAAAAAAGAGAATGCATTTTCTAAGCTATGATCAAAATATTTTTCAAATGAGTACTTGAAGTTTAGAAAATTTGAAATCAAAGTAGGGAGTTAAAAGGTTTTCAACATCAAAGGTTCAAAAAAGAAAGTGTAAGTTATTTGAAAATTATTATTATGGATTCATAAGGATTTCTACTCCTAAAAGTTTTCAAAATTTTGATATTTGACATTTGAAGGTTATATTGATTTCATAGTTCTCTTTTGAGAAAGTTTTAAAGTTAAAAATTATTGAATTAGTGAATTCTTACAAATTTAGTTATTTGGGAGACAAAAGGGTTTCAAACTCAAACTTTGTAAAAAATATAAATTTATAAAGTTCATTCTTTAGCTTCTAAATCTAGGGAGTTATAATGTTGTCAAATTTAATGGAAAATGGCAAAGAAAAAGCAAGTGAAAATAAAAATAAATAATAAAAAAATAGAAATACAAAAACATAAATCATCGAAAAATAATTAAAGAAGAAAATATATGTTTTCAAGAATAATAAATATACATTCAATATGACTCACTAGAAGAGACTAAGAAAATGTTACAAAATTTAAAATTTTGTACTCAATACATGATAGCAAAAATTGAAGGATAAAACGATACAACAATGAAGGAAAGGAGAATCTTATAATCAATCATGAGAGAAACTAAAGATGAAAATGTTCAATGCTTAGAGATTATCTAAGTTCAAAATTTGATGAAGTAGTTAAATACTCTAAAAATGTTTCTACATTAACTAATGATGTGGGAATGATAATGTATATGACATTAATTTCTAATGAAGTTCTCAAAGACCATAATAGAAAACAAGAGGAAATGACTAAATATTTGAAGAACAAGCTTGTTGATATTACTAGTGAAGTAGAACAAGGATAATTATTAATGCTTCAACAATACATACAAAGTATACTTAATCATGCTAATAGTTGTTATGAAAATTTTATTACTATACTTCCAATCTATGAAAAAAATCTACAAGGGAATAATCACTCTAAATATTTTCAAGATAAGAAAGCAAGGAAATATTGTAGGTATGGAATAAAACAATGATGAGAGATGTTTTTTGTGATACAAATTATTTAAGGTGCATGATCATATATTCATGTTGTGATACTAGTGATCTTCATAAAACACAAAAATATGCATGTTGTGATCCTCATCAAAATGAAAAGAAAAATTGTCATGCAAGCAATGATACGTGTGACTTAGAATTCATGACAAATATAGAAGAACATGTTGTAAAAACAGATGCTACATGTGACACAAGGGGTTTGACTATAGTTCATTATTGTTAAGAAACATCTTATTATATTAAAATGGATGTTGACATGTATTTAAATGATGATAGAGATAGTGATTATTAAAATTATGTTGATGTTTATAAGGATCAATATACTATTCATTTTGGTTATTTTGAGAAAGGAATTGGTTCAAAATTATTAAGTAAAAATAGATACATAGACATAAGTTTTCTAAAAAATGAACAAGGAATGAAAGATCCACTTGTACCAAATATAAGACCAAAATTTGAAGATCTTAAATATATAGGACAAATGAGCAATATGGAATCATGAACTAAGTTATTACAAGAAACAATGACATCAAGTTAGTGATAGAGACTGACAAAATTAGTAAAAATGAATGATTGAATGACATAAATTTTGTAATAGAGAATGGATGTAATCATTGTGGTAGATATAGACAAAAGATTGAGATATTTTTAAGAATTAATGTAATCATTGTGGAGGATATAATCATTGTAATATAGAATGGATGTAATCATTGTGGAGGACATAATCATTCACAAATATTTTGTCTAAACAAATAAAAGAAAGATCATAGATTAAAAATAGATTGTGGATTGATAAACATGAATTAATGGGATAAGATACACATAATCTTGTATGGTTTGTACAAAAGGAAACTAAGTATGATCAAATTTTACTAAGAATATTATCGGTCTTATCATAAATAAATAAGCAATTATGATCCAAGCATAGCTTGGAATATGACCTATAGTAAAAGTATTTGTAATGGATGATCCTATAGATACTAGTATTATGGATGTTATAGTGGATCATCTAGAGATAATGCTAATACATAGGCATCCCAAAGATAGGGTTCCATATGTAGTGACCTGTAGGTAGTAACCTAGATATAGTGACCTATAGGTAGTGACTCAGAGGTAGTGATCTAATGGGAGTGACCCAGAGGTAGTGATCAAGAGGCAGAGAACCAAAGGTAGTGATCTAAATGATAAATATAGTGGTAGTGATTTAGAGATAGTGATTGAGAAGAAAATCATATATATTGATCTAGAGGTATACACAAATAATTTATAAAGGAATACACAATGAAGTTTGCATATATCTAGCCATGATAAATTTAGAGTTGAAGAATGAAGACAAAAATCCTTCCTACCAAATAATGTAATACGAGGGGGTATTAGAAGTATTATATTATTTGAATCCCTTCTTATAATTATTATTTTGGTATTTTATTTATATTTTATATAATGTATGTGTCAATATAAGAGAAAGTGCAAGGTGTCAAGAGAGAGAATGAAGAGTCACATTGATATGTGGCAAGATGAGATTTTTGCCATTATGAGAGGAATATGAAAGGATGCATGTATCGAATGTTTGATAAGATTAATAATAAGTACTAAATATTTTTATAAAATTATATATTGGAGATAAAGTTCCATGGAATGTAGTAAATCTAAATCATTCTTGTAATATTTTGGTATTATGTATATTTGAGTTATATTTGTGTTATATTGATGTTATTAAGATTCATTATTATTTTCATTATTGAAATATATTTTATTTATACTTTAGCTTGGACAAATATTTATTTGAGTTAATCTACCTAGAAAATCAACATAAATGTGCAACAAACAAGGTATTGAAGAATGCAAGCTATAAAATATTGATTTTTACCTAAGTGCATTTCTGAAAGAAAAATATCTATGCTAAATATTATTTTATTTTTCAAATGATATATGAGCTACTTATCAATTTAGCAAAAGAATAGAAAACCATAAACTAAAAGTAATGAAATTATAGCAAGTTAGGAGTAGCAGAATTAGATGAATGAGTGTATGATCAAATTCATCATTGCTTGTCAAATTTACCACTAGCATTTTTGACACTGATTGGCATTTTTTCAAATATAGAAAAAGAGGTAAGAAAAGTTATAGTTTATGATTTTGGGGGTCTGTCTGCTTGTAGAGAGGTCATAGGTTATATTTCCAGTTGATCAAACCCCCTACTAGAGAAAATTTAAATATTATTTGACCCCATTTTAGAATGGATGTAGACCCTATTAAATTAACCACTAAGTGGTCATTGTTAGTGTTGGATTATATTACATTATTTGGTACATACTTATGTACCCCCATGGTACCTTCATGGTACATATTACAAATATTATATTATAAGTTAGTAATAGTTTAAAATGTGAGTAAAATTTTATATAATGTAATAATGTGTAGGAAATGCACAAGTGTCATGTGAGTAAGTATGCAAAAATTATGTGGTTATATACACACAAGTTTGTTTATATTAAAATATGCTAAGTGAAGAGTCATGTCTATATGTGCATACAAGATAGTCATGTGTATGCAAGTGTCAAGTAGAGAAGCCAAAAGTCATAAGTCTTGGTATATGTAAAGGAATAGTTAGGTATACAAAGTTTAATTATAGTGTGGCTATATATTACTCCATAGTGAAGTAGTCTAACATACATACACATATTACGAGATACAGAGAGATATAGAAAAATAGTGTGATACATTTGAAAAAGAAAGGTGAGAAATAAAGTTTGCATACATTTGAGAAACTAAAATTAAAGTTTGTGCTACATGCTTTGTACATGTATGACACATGATAATTACATTCATAATTTTTGGTTATTAATGAATGTTAGTTCATATATTGTAAGCCTTGATATACATGTTATTTTGATTCCATCATTATATTGATCTTATTTATTACGGTTATCTTATATTTGATCCTATGGAATTGATCCTATGATTTTACATTAATATTAAAGCTTCAAAAGACATTAGTGGTATAAAAGCAACAAAAAGTAGTCTATTACATAGGTTGAATTTATTTAGTTGCATATAAAATTGATTTTGTCCAATTTGATAAAATTGATTTAGAGTCTATCTACTTTAAAGGGAGATAGACCTAGACTTTATTGTAAGATCAAAGTAAGAAAAAATGCTAGAGTCTTTCCACAATTTTAGGAACAACAAGTGAAGACTAGGACATAACTATAGAGTCTTTCCATGGTTGTAAAATAACTAGAAAAGACTATGAATCATATATAGGGTCTTTCTATGATTATAACTAGTGAAGATAATGAATCAACTATTGGGATGAATCAAATTTAGGATAGTTTATCATTAAAAGGAAATAGCTAACCCTTGACATTAGAAGAATTCTCAAGGATATAAATAATCCTTGACACTAATTTCTATCAACTCAAGAGGAAGTTGAAGGATGTGGTACAGTCAAGTCATTATGATTTTTCATTATATTGAGAAGTTTTAAATATAGTTAAAAATAAAAAGGTTAGAATACTTTAGCCAAAATATTTGTGTAGACATCAAAACAGTACAAATATGATTATGTGACAACAAGCATCGATCGCATTGACATACACAGCCCCCAGGGCAACCCTCAGAGGTTAAATAGTGGTCTTAACCACACCCAACAACAATTTGGAAGGTCAAGGGTCAATTTGGCACCTTTTGGCACTTTTCTCTCTACTCGTCCCACCCTGGGATGATTACAAGCTGGGATTCATCCCACCCAAGGATGAATAGAAGAATTCACCCCAGGGTGAGGTGAATAGCAGGTTTGACTGGCAAAAAAGTCAAACCTCAACAAGTCCGCCAGTTAACTGCAACTCTAGGACATGTAATTGTGAGGAACAACTTCAAATCAAGGAGAGAGACTTTAGTCATGCATGTATTTGATTTTGGAGGCCTCATGCAAGGAGACTCTAAATCAAGGAATAATATTTTCTCTCAAAATAGGAAATGCAACTCAATTTGTGCTCTCGCATGCGCATTCAAACAGAGAGACCCTAGGTCTATAAATTGGTGAGACTTCTCACCCAAAAAAAAAGAGAGGGAGCATTTTGAGCAACGAAGTGCTGCAATTTTACATCCATACACACACTTTTTGATTTGTGCCTTTCACATCCTTGATCTCTCTTTTGGAGGGAGGTTATTGGGTCATTATTGAATCCGGAGCCCAAACCCAAACATTTGGCCACAATATCCCACAAAATTTGCCAAAAAAACCCCATAAGAGGTTTTGGACCCATCCCAAGTGGATTGGTGCCGAAAAAGAGTCCCAAACGATGGGCGTCCAGCCCCTAGGCGCCCCCCAAGCTGTCGCAGTTCTAAACGCCCCACCCCAAAGTGATTAGAAATCTGTGACATATTTCCTTTATTTTATTTGTGTATCTTATTCTAGGTTATTTAAATAGTCTGTATTTTAAATTTCACTTCATTCCGAGCATTTTGGACCATGTTTTTATTATTTCCTGCCTTTACTAACTTGTAGATGGCACCATCAAAATTTGGTTGATAGAGGCCAAATTGGAGAAATATGACATTTTTGGTCTTCCCAAAATACCCCATTTTACCTAATACCAAATTTTCATGTCTTTTGGAGCTTTCTAGATAGGACATTTAAGAGTGTGCTTTCTAACAATTTATTGTAGGTTTATTTGTCCCACCCCAGAGCGAATACAAATATGTGAGGAATTTCTTGATTTTTACACTTGCAATGCCATCCTGGTAACATATTCATGCTTATGTTAAATTTTCAGGTCATTTTGATGTTATTTGGTTATCATTTTAATATTTTCATGCATACACTAACAGTAGGCCTTGGGAAACACATGTTCTATTCTATCTGCAGGTGTTACTGATATTTTCTATTTCCTTGAATGTAGGTCTTCGACATAAAAGGAGCATTAAGGAGTCAACACTCATATACATAAGCAGTGGCAATGTTTTGTTCCACCCATATTACATGTGGGCATGCGGAAGAAGGATTGCTATCCATGGATGTGACAAGAAACATATTTAACGCTCCTATCCCCTAAAAGGGAAAGAGACATATTGTAACATGACTTTAAAAGCATATAAATAAAGAGGGCCATATTCCACATTTCTTTTATTTTGTGTCGATTCATTTAAGTTCTTTCCTTTCATGCATTTTTCAATATATAGTATTTTAGCGTTAAGTTTGGTTTTACATGCATTGTACTTGGCATTTTTCTTTTTGTTTTCGTATCCTCATGCTTTCAGTGGTGATCACGATGGGACCTCTGTCCTTTGAGTTTAATATTAAATTTTTGATTAGAAGTTGTTTTTTCTTGTAGGTACCAAGTTTTCAAACGCTAGACTGTTGTTCGTTTCAGCCTATGATGAATATAGATCTTGAATTTGTCTTACCCAGGGACGAATGGGAAGTTGGACCACCCTGTGATGAATAAAATTTTGTTATTCATATCACCCTAGGATGAATAGCTCTCTGTGTAATTTTAGGACAAAAATTCAGAGGCATCCGATTTGGGCAGAGAAGAGGTAGGGGTCCTAAACACCTTTTGTCATTTTTTGCTTTATGTTTTCTATTTTTTGGTTATTTTCTTGCATAGGAGAGTTTGAATGCTTGTTTCCTTCATTAATGCAAATTAAAAATAACCTCACACACCACATGGCAACATAAACAACAAGGATTTGGTCGTAAAACCCCAACCCTTGATCAAGACCAATGGTGGATTTCATCACCACCTTGGCTTGAAATATTGCATACATAACCCCAATCGCGATTGTTGCTAGACGTAAATCCTGATGAAAGCTGACCAAGTGTGGTGGGGGTTATTCCAAGTGCATGAGGATAAGTCTTCTATGGTAGGTGTCATAAAAAGAGTGATTCCCCTTCTGTATCGCCTATGTTCCATGTACCATCTGCTCTCGTACCAATAGTTTCCCTCACATAAGGGCGGGTATATAGAGAGGTTGGTATATCGGATTGGAAATGGTATATCGAAGGGGAAACCATTTTTGGGAGTCATAAGAGACATCATATTGCATTTAAATGTTCTTTAAAAAAACTTTCAAAACAAAATCAAAACACACTAAACCAAATTTAGAGCACACTTTTAATCTTTAAACAAGATAATCATTGTTTTGTGTGTGATATTTCCTATTTAGTGTAGCATAAAAATCATAAAAAGAAATAAAAATATACGCATATTGTAGGAAAACATCACCATGGTGTACACTCATAGTTGAGCCCAATCACGGGCAGGAGCTACAAAGAGTGCACAAAGGGGGACAAGTCACCTCCGATATAGTCCTGAGGACTTGGTCATCCCACCTGGGCAGCCTGAAACACAAGATAGTCCACATCATGCCATTATAGAATAGGACTATAGAGGCACATCTTTGAGAGGCACCTCCACTCAGCATAGGTCCTTTCAAGAGGAGGACCTACACGTAGAACTCAACATAGACAAGAGGGATCCCTTAGACGCTCATTGTGAGTGGGCTAGTGATGAAGTTCTAGAGCAACATAGGGTCCATAAGGAGGGACCACATGATTTTGTCATCCCTTCTTTACCCCTTATTACTATTAGAAACACTAGACAAAATCCAAAGCACAAGGCTCTCTAGATAGGGCAAGCCAATTTTGCCCACCCATTTCACACATACGAAAGGGAGTATGAGGAAGACCACTACATTCCTCAAGAGCAATACACAGCATGGGGGCAATGCGCATTCGCTCCTGCTATGTATCAGGAGCACCCAATGAGGCCAAATCCTCGAGTGAATGCTACTAACCTCGACAGAGGAAAGCAACCCATAGGGATCTCAGATCACCACAATCGATATAGACATGTATGAGATGTATCTAGGCTACCTAAACACAAGACGGTGGAACAAATTGACTTGGAATTTGCCAAAAATGCCACCCACCAAGCATAAATAATGCAGCTCAGACAAGATCAACAATAGTTAGAGCATCTATATCACCTTAACAAAGAGTGCATTCAGCATCAAATAGCCAAATTGCTTCAGAGCACTATGCCTAAGAAGGTCCCAACCCCTCGCGTGCATAAAATAGAAGTGTATGAGAGGTGCAACCCTTTGGTGCAAGACAAGTCCCTACGACCTTATCAAGTGCTGCCTCTGAGACCCCATAGACTTGATCAGGAGGCCACTCCCAGAAACAATGATGGGCACCCTCTGCGGGCACCCACCCATGGTCATAGGTCTCACCTAGGAACTCCTCAAGAAGCTTATGAGGAGTATGAGCAAGAAGAAGAGTGGGCAAAAATGCCCTACCAAGGTAGAAGGGGAGATATTCAACCACCCCTCTATAGGCCTCAAGTTTCCCACAATCCATAACGGGAGCAAACTAGGGAGGAAGAGATCAAATCCTCCGATGCATATAAAGCGTTGCTAGATTTCTTAGAATCTGTGGAGACCAAGACTTCTGGGCCCCAAAATCTCACTTTACACCAATTCCACAGTCACCCTATGCATCCATTAGTGCCAAAACCACCATACCCTGAACACTTTAAACTACCCCAGTTGGCATTCTTTAGAGGGGAGGAGGATGCCTAAGAGCACGTGACTAGATTCCTGAGCCAATGCTTTGGCATTCAGGACAACGATGCTTTGTTGCTAAGAAAATTTATAACCACATTCGTAGGCCCTGCCTCATATTGGTCACTCAGTTGCCAAAACATAGCATCAATAACTTGGATCAACTAGTGGACGCGTTCCTCAAACACTTCACCTTCAACACTATGAAAAAGGTGTCATTAAGTGACCTAGCTAGCCTCAGGCAGTATAAGGAAGAAACCATGGTGGCATATGGGAACTAATGGAGGACGTTGCTTTCAAATATGCCCTACCTCCCTCCCATGTCTGACCTGACCCAAATGTTCTCAAAGAGTTGTTTGAGATTGATCTACATGCTATTATAGCTACAACAATATGCCACTTTAGAGGAAGCTTTGGAATAGGCCAGAATCATTGAGGAGATCAAGATACAAGATGGCAAGATTGCCAAGCCAAATAAGAAAGAATGGTCTAAGAACAACAAAATAGGAACCATGCAACAGAAACCCGCTGTGGTCAATCAGGTTTCTATAAATGTCCCTAATCCTGCACAAGTGACACAACCCCAAAAGGCTAGCTATCAGGCGGTGCCTCCTAATAATTATGATAGAGCAAATCAGAGGTAAGAACGAAATCAACAACATCACCCTAGGTGACAATTCACACCTTACACAAAGTCTAAAGAGTCCCTGTTTGACTACTTGTCAGTGGAAAATTTGATCAACCTACCTGAAATTCAAACCATAGACCCCAATGCGCCAAAGCCTAAGGGGTACAGGGAGGACTTGTACTATAGGTTTCATAGACAAAAAGGACATGACCTTAATGCATGTTGGAAGTTTAAAGGCTTGGTGCAAGACCTAATTGACAACAAGACATTGGCAGTAGACAACCCCGTAGTGCCAAACAACCAACAAATGGGAGTCTTTAGAGACCCCTTGCCTACCCATGATGCATAGGCAAAACCTCTTCAAGTCAATGAAGTAACACATAATTGTCCCATGTAGGGGTATGTAGGGATGATAAGCATAGTGACTAGGAACAAGAGGTATCCAGGAGCTACCCCCATGGTGGCCACAGGAGAGGTTCCATCAACATCACAACCTCAACAGCTCCCTATGCAACCTCCCTTTCCTAGACCAGTGGCCACAATTCGGACTAGACTTACCCAAAGTCTAAGGACCACGTCGGCTAGGCTCTCCATATACAAGCTCATTCAAAAATTAGTGCCCCATTGGGAGGCTCTAATGGAGATATTAAAATCCATCGAGCTACAACCCCATGAAGCAAACTCTTTCAACAACTTTGTGGGACATGTAAAACAATGTACATAACTAGTCATCACCTTTAGAGAAGATGAATTGAAATTAGTGACTGGTGATGTGGCGGATCCACCCCTGCACGTCATTGCGTGGGTCAATGGGATTTTGTATAATAGGGTGTTGGTGGACACTGGCTTATCTAGTAATATCATTACAACAGTAGCATTGAAACATCTAAAGTTGTCGACATCTCACATCATGGCCTCCACCTATACTCTTCGAGCATTCAATGATGTGATATGCTCGATGGTTGGCATAATTGTCCTACCCATCCAAGTGGGACAAAATACTATTCATACATTATGCCACATCTTGGAAGGTGAGATGGCCTATAATATCTTATTGGGCTGGCCTTGGATTAGGGACATGAAGTGTGTCCCTTCGATAGCTCATTAGTGCCTAAAATATACATTTGAAGGACAGGTGCATCTAGTCCCGACAGACTTATAGCCCTTCAAGTATTGCAATACGATGCAATTCATGCCGCAATCGACCCTTCCATCAACACATTTTTATTTTCAGTTGAATCCATTTAAACAGGGTCTAATTCTGTAGGCATCCCCGTTGACAAGTCCATCAAATCCCCAACTGGGTCCACCTTCCTCATCTGGTCTTTCAACAATGATGCCACCTACGGTGGCTACACTAAAGGACAAGGGTAAGAAACCCCTAGAAGATGAACCACCCCTAGTCTCAAACATCTCTACCGAAGAGATGCATAGCCAAATGGAAGTCGAGACGCCTAGTTCACCCTACATGGAGTGGACTTTGGAAGAACTCCCATTCGCTCCCACTCAACTGCCAAAAATCACCATTAAGATGGCCAACACGGTCCTGGGGGATTATTTAGTGTATAACATTGTAGCAACACCCACACCTGAGTCCATGTAAGACATGGGGAGACCTCGTCTCCCCATCGGCACTGTGGTTCCTCTAGGATACCCACCCAATCAAACAAACTTTTTTCATGGGGGCCTGGATAATGACATTGAACCTTACATGCAAGAATATGAATATGAAGAGCCTTTTAATGAAGATGTCAACTATTTGTCCAACCCATACTTCACTCTGAGATACCTTGGCCAATGCAATTGGCATGGATATGGGTTAGGCAGATATGAGCAAGGAGTGCATGTCCTTTGCCAACCAAGATACCAAATGCCATACGACAAGTCAGGCATAGGGTTCAACCATCCCTTGCCCTTGGACATCTTGGTAGAGAACATGCAAGGCCTAGGGATAGGCAACAAATATGGATTGGCATTAGATCCATATGCCAATACTAACACAACTTATACATTGGGGGATTATCTCCCATTGCTAAAAACCAACCTTGTTGAGCTTAACAACCCTTTCCCTTCAGTTGAAAAGGGAGAAAGTTCAAGGAATAACCTACAAGAGGGATATAGACAAGACCAAGAAGGGTCTTCAGAAGATGAGTCAGAGTATGAGGTAGCGCCTTGGGATCCTTTTGAATCAGATCGCAATCATTCACAAGTGACCCCAATAGATGATTATTAGGAGAGCTTCCTGGCAATTTTCCCTTTGGATGCTCCAATTGAGCATATGCCACCTCAAGAGAATCAGGTCCCCCCATAGAGAGAGAAAAAACCTCGATGGGACCACATTAACTTGCTAGAGAAGATGAGCCTCATATGTCGCAAACAACT
This sequence comes from Wollemia nobilis, assembly GCA_028583015.1. NCBI lineage: Eukaryota > Viridiplantae > Streptophyta > Pinopsida > Araucariales > Araucariaceae > Wollemia > Wollemia nobilis. The sequence goes on along the minus strand of JAQPPZ010003109.1, from coordinate 4,432,371 downwards.
GTTGGAGCCAACGAAGGCCTTTGGATCTCTAATAGTGATTATGAATATGAAACTGAGATGGATTATCTCAATTATATGCGATAGTAGCAATATCCCTTGGACATAGATGACATGTTTGAACAACTACACATAGGTCCAAGGCATAGGTGGCACCTAAAATAGATACAGTTATAGCAATTACTACACCCGCCATTCCAGGTATACAGGGAACATCTTTCGCCTAGATACCCTATAGCACCATCAATGCCTAGGGCAGATCCTGTCATCTTATCTGCACATAGGGCTGATCCATTCATACCAATACCTCTAGATCCATATTCGGAGCACAAAGACCATCTAGGATGTCTGAGCAACCACACCCATGATAATGGAGACCAAAATCATTTCATCAACATGATCTCCATTGATTTAACTACCCCCATCCATAATCCAGTTGACCCAACATAGTCATTGCATTTAGACCTAGATGCTATAGATTGGGATCACGTTGACACACCGCCATCCCCATCAAAGTACTGGCCTTGTGGTGGGATGTTCCATTTCACCCTCGGACAGACTCAGGATGTCTTCCATGCTAAATAGGAACCTGACATTCCGAACGATGATCCAAATTTAGCAAACGATATCCACTTGATCCCAACTCCACACACCAGTTGGAGGATGGGTCCCACATGTCAGTCGAGGAGATGACTGACAAAGACATCGGCTCGGATCCAATGAATCCACAGGTTATCAAGCTGGTGGTAAGTCTATCCCCTGAAGAGCAAGCCAAATACATTAACCAAAAATCTCCAAGGATTCCCACAATCACTTGGTCAAAACCCAAATGCCCCAAAGGTATCTATAAACCCTTTGGTCAAGCCAAAAGCTCTAGGGATTTCCAAATCACTTGGTCAAGCCAAAAGCTCCAGGGATTCCCAAAATCGCTTGGTCAACCCAAAATTCCCCAAAGGTGTCCATAAACCCTTTGGTCAAACCAAAAGCTCCAAGGATTCCCGCAATTGCTTGGTCAACCCAAAATGCCCCAAAGGTGTCCATAAACCCTTTGGTCAACCCAAAAGCTCCAAGGTTTCCCACAATCACTTGGTTAACCCAAAATGCCCCAAAGGTATTTATAAACCCTTTGGTCAAGCCAAAATCTCCAGGGATTCCCAAAATCACTTGGTCAACCCAAAATGCCCCAAAGGTTTCCATAAACCCTTTGGTCAAACCAAAAGCTCCAAGGATTCCCAAAATTGCTTGGTCAACCCAAAATGTCCCAAAGGTGTCCATAAACCCTTTGGTCAACCCAAAAGCTCCAAGGATTCCCACAATCACTTGGTCAACCCAAAATGCCCCAAAGGTATCTATAAACCCTTTGGTCAAGCCAAAAGCTCCAGGGATTCCCAAAATCGCTTGGTCAACCCAAAATGCCCCAAATGTGTCCATAAACCCTTTGGTCAAACCAAAAGCTCCAAGGATTCCCACAAATCACTTGGTCAAACCCAAAAGCTCCAAGGATTCCCATAAAATGATATTGTATTTCTTATAAGAGAGGAAAAAGAACATACTCTCATTTTACATCAAGATAACCACTAAAGTATGCATATAACATATGGCAAGTTTTTAACTTAGGTCTCCACATTTTCTAAATTATTTTAAAGAAAAATAGGGTTTTAAAAGGGTGAGTGCATAGTTGAGGTGGTGTGAGGTGTCCATTTTGAATATGATCCATATGGTGTGGATCCACAAAAATTTGGTTCAAATCACATTGGTTTACCATAAACCCTTTTGGGCTCGAGGTGTAGATCAATTGGTTCTTTCAAACCCTATAAGGGGGATGGAGGTCCAAGGTTCAAATCTTGGACCTCATCGAATTGAACGCTTATCTCATTCCTTATTATTTCAATGGTGTAAAATATTTAAAATGATTGTGGAATGGTGGTTATAGAGGTGGACTATGCAAGTACTATGTGGTAGCTTTTGAGGTGGACAACATTAAGTACTATGGCAGTAGCCATAAAATATAGATAGTGTATCTAGTAATAACCAAACAAACAATATGCACTTCCCATTGATGAAATAAATAATACACATGGAGCTTAGATTACTCTGTTAGCTACGGATCTAACAAGAGATATTAGGATGTGTTAAAAATGATATGCTAAATAATAAATAACAAAATATACCTAATAATGTAATCAACCAAGTTAAGCCAACATCCCCCCTTTATTACATTATTTTACAATACATAGAGAGCTGTGAAACAATATAAATTTGACACGTGCAAGTACCTTAGTGAAAATGTCTACAACTTGAGCATCAGTGGAGATGTATTGAAGCTGAATTTGGTGCCTTAGAACTTTGTCTCAATTGAAGTGATATTATGTGTCGATGTGCTTGGTTTTATCATGATGCACTGGATTCTTAACAAGGTTCAAAACACCTTGGTTGTTGTAGAAAAAGTGTATTAGAGATTTTTATGGATGACCCATACTTATAAAAATGTGATGCAACCATATCACTTCACACATGGCTTCATGTGCAGTGAGATACTCTGCATCCGTGGATGATATAGCAACCACTTGTTACTTCTTGCTATGCCAAGAGATAGGACTAGATCCAAGATGAGATATATATCCTGAAGTTGACTTATGATAATCATAAGACCCGACATAGTTAGAGCCCATGTATCCTTTCAAGAAGAATTTGTCATTCTTCTTGTATTCTAGGCCATATTCCATTGTGCCATAGACATAGTGAAGAACACATTTTATTGCTTTCCAATGAGTAGTCTTAGGTTCCTACATGAACCTCGAAAGATAGTTGACAAAAAATACGATATCTGGCCTAGTATTAGTAAGATATATGAGACTTCAAATTAGCTATCGATAGAGAGTACCATCTACCTAAGGTGAATCATCATATCACGATAACTAAAGTCCTAATTCCATAGAAGTTGCCATCGACTTGTAATAAATCATGCAATATTTTTCTAATAGTGTCTTGGCATATTTTTTCTGAGTCACTTTGATGTAGTGCTCCTTCTGGCTTACTTCCAGTATAATACAATAATGGAAAAGTTCGAGATCTGTCATCTCAAAATATTTACACAAGTCTCTTTTGACAATAGAGATCATAGTTTCTGAACTTCCTGTAATGAGTAGATCATTAACATAGAGTACAAGCAACACTATCTCAGAATATTATTTCTTGAAATAGAGGTTTGCATCTGATGTACATCTCTTAAATCCATGTTGTAGGAGGTGATTATCCATTTTTATATACCAAGCTCGAGGAGCTTGTTTTAAACCATATAAGGATTTAACCAACTTGCACATTTTTTGCTCTTGAAATTCCACTTCAAATCCTTTAGGTTGTGTCATGTAGACTTTCTCTTGGAGATCACCATTTAGAAAAGCACTCTTGACATCCATCTATTAAAATTTCCACCTATATTGTGCTACCATAGCACAAATAACTTGAATGGTGGTCATCCGAGAAGTAGGTGCAAAATTTTCTTCATATTCAATTCCTTACTTTTATGCATAGCCCATTGCAACAAGGTGGGCCTTATGCTTATAAATTGTCCCATATTCCTTGTACATGACTTTGTACACCCATTTACAGCCAATGGGCTTCCTTCCATGTGGTAGATCAACAAGATCCCAAATTTTGTTCTTTTTTAGAGACTTATACTCAACATCTATAGAAGCCTTCCATTGTGGCTTACTAAGGGCATCTTGTACTGAAGCAGCTTCATGTTCATTCATTGAAGACATAAATACCTTATCATCATCTATATCCATATCCTCTATTTTTCTATCTGGATCTATAGAAATTTCCTCAAAATATTGACAAAGATCATAAACCTCAGTAGTCTTTGTTGTCGCTCTTTCCTATCAAGCCATACTGTGAGTAGGAGGTCTGTCCAAAGTTAAATCAAGTGGTGTGGATAAATTTGAGTCTCTTATAGTACTTGTATACCATTTTGAATTATTCTTCTATGGTGATGAAGAAGAAGTAGGACCTCCAGTCTGTGGTGACAAAGGGGAGTTCTCAACTTTAGATTCCATAAGATCTAGGTATACATCAGATGTGCTTTGTGATATGAAAACCTCATAAAAAACAATATCTCTATTGATATGAATCATATTGGTCAAAGGATAAATCAAAAAATAGCCCTTAGAGTGCTCATCATAGCCAAGAATAATACATTTCAATATCTTCTCATATAGCTTCTTCCTTTTTTCTTTTGGTATATGCATAAATGGTTTACATCCAAAAAATGCGTAGATGGGAGATGGAGGGTTGTTGACCACTCCATGCTTCCTGTGGAGTCATTCATTTTAGGGACTTAGTGGGTGCCCTATTCAATAGATATACTATAGTGGTGACAGCTTCTGCATAAAATTGTTCCCCAAGACTAGCTCCTATGAGCATACAACGAACCATTTCCATGATAGAATGGTTCCTTCTATAAAAAACTCCATTATGTTTAGGAGTATAAGCAGTAGTTAAGTGTCTCGTGATCCCATGTGCAGTAAAGAATGCAAAAAAATATTTAGAGGTAAACTCTCCCCCTCGATCTGAGTGAAGAGTCTTAATAGAAATCCCTAACTCCTCAATAGATTTTTTGAATTGCTAGAAGAAACCAAAGGCCTCAGATTTTAGTTGGAGAAAGAAAACCCACATCTTTCATGAGTAGTCATCTACAAATAACTAAAAATACCTCTTTCCCCACAACTGTTTGGTGTGAAAGGACCGCACAAATTGGTGTGAATCAAATCTATAGGTTTGTTTGCTCTTATAGAGCTCTTCTCAAAATGTACTCTATGCTACTTTCCTTCCAAGCAGTCAAAGCACACTGGCAATGTGGAATAAAGGGAAGGAAGATCCTTTACCATATCATACTTACTTAGCTCAAGTAAGTAGCCAAAATTAATATGCCCATATCTCTTGTGACATAGAGAAGTTGCCTCCTTTGTAGAGACTATCATGGCAACATGGGGAGTAGAGATAGCATCTAAGGAAAATATCCCATGCTGATATGAAGTTGTTACAATGTGCTTACCCCTCCTGGCAATAGAACAACACTTCTTGCCATCCTCAACATGAATGTTCACAACCATATCTTTATCTAGAATTTGTGTTACTGACAACAATTTGTTCGCCAATCTTGGAACATAGAGGACTTTGTCAATCTGACACTTGCCATCAGGAAGAGTGACTGAAACTTTACCCTCTTTCTGAACCTTGTAGGTTTTATCATTAGCAATAGTGACAAGTTTGCCCTCCTTGGCCTCAAATTATTCAAACCATGATTTGTCACCATTCATGTGCTTACTAGTGCCAGAATCAACATACCATACATGATCCTTCTACTTGGAGGTTGTGGTAGTCATGATAACCTTGTGTGCCCACTCAGAATTTGAATCAAATTATTCAACAACAACATTCATCTTGGGTTGTTTGTTCTTTTTTTGTGGTTTTTTGTGGCCTTTTTGTTTAGATTTCTTATTCTTGTGCCAACACTTGTTGGTGTCATGGTTGTCTTTGTCACAAATTTTGCAATATATATTTGTTTGTTGAGGTTGTTTCCCTTTTGAATATTTGTGAGAATTTCCTCCCTTCTAAAAATTACCCTTCTTCTTAGAACCCTTCATGTTGGTATAGAGGTTTGTATTAGAAGAATAATATTTTTGAAGTTGGCGTGCCTCCTCTTCTTGAAGCAGATTGACCAACTAAAAAAAGGTAACTTTTATTTGTGACACCTGAAGTGAGGTTATCAATACCCTATAATAATTAGGTAAAGCTCTCAATACTACTGAAGTAAGGAGCTTATCATCCACAAGTTCTCCCAAAGAATTCAATTTTACTTTCAACTCAGACACTCTGCATAGAAAGAGAGCAACTATATCACCCTACTTCATACTCAAAATGTGAAGTTGATATTGAAGGTAAAGAATGGCAGAATCATTATTCCCCTCATAAATACTTTGAAGGGCATCCCATACCTCTTTACCATGTTATTTATTTGCAATGTGAGGTTGAAATTAATCTGAAACAACAAGCAAGATGAACACTCTTGATTTACTATATTTTTTATCAAATGCTATCTGATCTGTAGTTGGAGTTGTAGCTATTGTTGATCCAGATGCTGGTGAAGGTCTTGTTGTTGTGCCAAAAAAAACATCCCATAAGTCTTCCATGATAAGGATAGCCTTCATCTTGTTTTTCCATGGTGTGTAATTAGGACATTTCAATAACTGATGAGAATCAGTCATTAACTTTGTAGCCATAGTGAGGGTTCCTTATAACACCAAATGGTTTCCCTCCTTTATACCATATAAAATACTCGCCCTTACATGAGGGAGACTATAGGTATTTTGAAATATAAAAAAAAATTACCTGCCCTTATGTGAGGGAGACTATAGGTAGTTTTTAGAGATTATACGATACATGGAACTTAGGAGGTATTGAAAGGGAATCATATTTTTGATGGCACCTACCATAGAAAGTCATCAATCATCATGCGTGGCGCATAACTTCCCCTAAAAACTTTGGATTTTAGAACATTCGTCAGGATTTATGCCTAAACACAAGAACAATTAGGGTAGTGGATGGAGTAAAAAATAGCAAAATGGTAAACTTATATCTCCGTGATGATTGATAGAGAACAATATTAGACGTCATTTTGGCAGTTGAAATCACGAGGACACGAAAGCAAAATGGCATACCAGGTGCGATGAAAACAAAAGAAAAACGTAACGCTAAGTCCTACAAATGAAAATGCATGAAAGGGGGAAAATAAGCGAAATGAAACAAGATGTAAAGCAAATGTAAAGTGTAGCCCTTTATTTTATTAATTTGCTCAAGATCAGGTTACAATATGTCTCCTCCCTTTTTAGGGGCTAGGAGCGTTAAACATAGTTTTGTCACACCACGGATGGTACGCTTTCTTCCGCATGCCCACATGTCAAATGGGCAAGCCAAACATCATCTTCGATTGTGTGAATGTGTTTGTGATTCCCTGATGCCCCTCCGATGTTGAGATCCTACATTCATAAAAGTAGCAAACGATTAAAAGTACCTACGGATGGAGGGAAACATGCAATCCCCAAAGCCTCCGGTTAATGCATGCATAAAATAATTAAAACTATAATCAAAACATATAAGAATGAGCTAAAATTTGTATAGAGGCATGAAAAAATTACCAAGAACACACTGCAAAAGGAACAGTCAAGAAATCTACCACATATTTCTAATCGCTCCGAGGTGGGACGATTAGGACTATCACAAAATGTCAGAAAGTGACCTCCTAAATGTCCCATCAATGGGACTCAAAAACACCTACAAAGTTGTGGTTAGGGAAAATGGAGCATTTTGAGACAACCCAAAAGGTTGTATTTTGCAAATTTTTCTTTGATCACCCTGTATCTAATGATGCTCCTTGTATGTTAGTGAAAGCAAAAAACACTGAAAACACAGTCAATATTCATCAGAATGACATGAAATTTGAATGGAAGAATATATGAGTGACCTAAAATGAAATGCAAATAAAATAGTATAGAAACATGCTACAAATTTCTAATCACTCTGGGGTGGGGCGATTAGCAGTGTGGGGGGCGCTCGGGGGCAGGATGCCCACTGTTTGCGGCTTGGTTTCAACACCAATCAACTTGGGATGGGTCCAAAACCTCCTATGGGGTTGTGTCGGCAAATTGGGTAGGGTATTGTGGCCAAATGTTTAGGTTTTGGGTTTGGATTGTGCTTCCAATGATCACCCAATAACCTCCATTTCAAAAGAGAGATCAAGGATGTAAGAAGCACAAGCGATGGGTGAGGATGTAATTCGACAGCACTCCATTGCTCCAAATGCTCCTTCTTTGTTCTTTTTTTGGGTTATAAGACTCACCATTTTATATACCTGAGGATCTCTTGTGAATGAGCATGCAGAGGTGCCACTTGGCCATCATGCCTTCCTAGGGGAGAGAAGATTCCTCCCTAATTAAGGGCTCCATGACTACCCTTATGACTGCCTCTTTGAGCTTAAAAATGCTCACTCACACTCAATGCATTGAAGGTGGAGTTAAGTGGTGGATCTAAGTTGCCATTTGTTAAGGTTTGACCTTTTGTTGGTCAAACCTACTATTCACCCCACCTTGGAGTGAATACTGCTAATCGTCCTAGGGTGGGATGAATACCAGTTTGTAATCATCCCAGGGTGGAATGAATAATGAGAAAGGTGCCTGAAAGGTGCCAAATTGACCTCTAACCTTTCAAAACTACTGTGGGAGTGGTTAGGACCACTGTTTAACCTCTAGGGGTTGCCTTGGGGGCTGTGTATGCCAATTCGGTCAGTGTTTGTAGCCACATAATTGGATTGGTGATTTTTTGGTTTCTATAGTAGCTATATTAGGCGATGGATACAGTAGTATGATCATGACAACATTATCTATAAGTGCGGACCAGAGGTATCACAAACATCGAATGCTACAGTGCAATATATTGCACGGATGGGTTCAATTATTTTGGGGACTTAAGTGTGATTGATTTTACTTTAATGAAGTAGTGCAAATGTAAATGGAAAGTGCAACATACATCAAAAAAGTACCCACAAAAAATGAACCTAAGGTGTCGGTTTCCACCGAAAATGCACCTTATTACAAATGCCAATTTGTCTTTTTCAATGCTGAAAAATTACTCACTGTTCCCCCTGAATTTGCAGTTTGAAAAATTGTCCTCTTAGGAAAAAATTGCCCCGCTTGTTAAGTTTGAAAAAATTTCTTCCTAAATGTTTTAAATTTTTTTTTAAATAAGTTTAATTAAATAATTTATTTTCAAAAAAAATATTTCAAATAGTGATTTTTATTTAACATAATTTTTTTCAAAGAAAATTAAAAAAAAATAATTAAACTTAGAAAAAATTAAAAAACATTAAAGAAAAAAAATTTAATAACTTTAACAAATAAAAAAATTACCTTATAGGTGTTAGGGAGGGGGGTCAAATGGATTCAATCCCCCGACCTCATTGTTGTGGGCACCTTACGCCCGGGATACTAGCCAACCGAGCTAGGTGGCTCAACATGAGTAAGGGGACCCCTCCCCTTACTTGAAGGAACATGGGGTGGTGGGCTCTCAAATCACCACTCGACTGTGGCTCCTCTATGAGCGGGGCGATGATGACAGCTTTGCTCGGGGGCTGTTGTGGCATCGAGATCAAAACCTCCACAGATCTGATCTTCCTTAGTAGAGAATGAATCTCCATAGATCTCCTTCGCAACCTGCAACTCCACTTTGCAAAATGACCTTTGATATCTACAATCCAGAAGCTCTGTTGTGCACTATGATGGCCTATGGTAGAAGAAATGGTTGATCGAAGGAGATCTGAGGTGTTGGAAAAAAATGCAATCCACCAAAAATGGTTGAAATTACACCAAAAATCTAGCTAGATCAAAAGAAATTGATTTCATCGTTGTAGATCATAAGTAAAAATCAAATGCTCAGTTGTAGGTTGACGCCATGGAAAGAAGGGTGACGTGTTTTTAAAAATAATTTGAATTTTTATCCCACATGCATGGGTCCGAGCATCTTTGAGGAATTTAAAACAAACAACCCTCACATAAGAGGGTGTCTCCTCTTGGGGAGATGTTGCCCAATGCGCCCTCTGTTATTTGATTGATATCTCGTTGCTTGCTTCTATTGTTCGATGCACCCTCTGTTAGTTTTTTGATGCACCCTCTATCAGTTTTCCTACTAACCACCAATGTTTTGATCGTACAGTGTAGGTCATATGTCCTAGGTCGAGTCTAGGTCCCTCAGTCTAGGTCATCGAACAATACCCTCATATCGATTGAGTCTACCCATGTCTCTCATGAAAATCGAGCGAGAAAAAAGCCCTCACAAAAATTGAGTGAGAAAAATGCCCTCACAAAAATTGAGTGAGCCAGCGAGATGGCTCTTATACCATAATAAAAAAATGAACAATATGCACTTCCCATTGATGAAATAAATAATACACATGGAGATTAGATTAGTCAGTCTAGGTCATCGAAAAATACCCTCAACTCGATTGAGTCTGCTTAGGTCTCTCACGAAAATCGAGCGAGAAAAATGCCCTCACAAAAATCAAGTGAGAAAAATGTCCTCACAAAAATTGAGTGAGTCAGTGATATGGCTCTAATACCATAATAACAAAATGAACAATGTGCACTTCCCATTGATGATATAAATAATACACATGGAGCTTAGATTAGCCCGTTAGTTACGGAGCTAACAAGCAAGATTAGGAACTATTACAAACAATATGCTAAAGAATAAATAACCAACTATGCCTAATAATATAATCAACCAAGCTACGCTAACACCTATATCATCGTGGCGACTATTGATTCCACTATGTAAAATTAAAAAATTAAAAAAACAAAAAAGAAAAAGAAAAATAAAGGGTTTCTCTTTCCATTTTACATTGATTTAATCACATTGAGCTATTTGGTGTCACCAATATTTGATATTATATTCCTTATAAGAGAGTAAAAACAAAATCCTCCCATTTTACATCATGATAACTATGCATATAAAATATGAAAAGTTTTGAATGCAGGTGTCCACTTTTTTTTTAATTTTAAAGAAAAACAAGGTTTTGAAAGAGTTGCCCTTTCCCTTTTACATGAATTAATCACGTTGAGTTATTTGGTACCACCAATATTTGAACTTTGGTGTGGGCTACATCAACTATTTGTCCCAACTATTGAACCAAGGACTCGTTGGACACATAGGTCTCCATATTAATAACAAATATTTTTAACCATTTAAATTCATGTTATTTATAAGTAATGAATATTTTATTAATGTATAAACATAAATTTTTAATAGTGTGTATACTTTTCTATTAATCTAATGTTATGTTTTATGTATAATTTTATAATTTTGTATTATGAATTTTGCAATAATATTTCTCATTATTATATTATCAATACTATAAGAATAAGACTTTCTTTATTATATTTTTAGTCAATTTGTATATTTTAAATCTTATATTTATAAAAACATTTAATATGTTTAATATATTTTATAAATTAATTAATAATGTAATTATTACCATTTTATTTTTAAACATTTTATTTACATAAATAAAATAATTCAATTAAACAAGCTTTTTTCACCTTCACGTATAAACTTTTCGTTTCTATTGATTATATTTTCTTATTTTTTATTTTATTTTATTTTCAATTGGTTATATAAGATTGAAATGGATCCTACCCATATTACATCATCACATAGCGGTATAACAATATTATCCATATTTTGACAAAATTGGAACCAAAACCTAACCACTTGAACTAATATTGATTCTATTAACTATATATTCCTATTTTTTATTTTGTTTATTTTTATTTTATTTTCAATTCGTTATATAAGATTGAAATGGATCCTACCTGTATTACATCATCACATAGTGGTATAACAATATTATCCAATAAAATTGAAACCAGAACCTAACCACTTGAACTAATACTATTTAATGAATATATTTTTATTTTAAGTATTATTATTATTTATTTGAATTTAAAGGCCTAAATTTTAATTAATTTAAAAATACAAGTCTTTACAACCAAAAAAATAGGTGGATAGACACACCCCAATATGTAGTCACACTAACTCAGGTGGAGTTAGGCAGCGTTACTCAAAACAATAAAAACATGATTAAACCCGTCACCAACCACTACACCAAACAACATGCATTAAATCATATCAATCATGGAGGCATGCTCACGAGGTGAATGTACATCACCTTACAGATGCTAACAATCGATGTTAGAAGGAATGGAAATGAGCCACCCATCCTCCCTAGGCATACCAACATTATCACTTGTACCAAAACCATCAATGCCATCAGAGACAAGATCGATAAGGTTGTATAGAAGGTACTCAAATGACCGTACATGGGATATTACCCTAGTTCTACATAAGAGCGTGAAGATGCTCCACCTCTATATGAACTTTCTCCACTTGAATTGAAATCTAGAGCCAAAAATCAAAGTAAATAGTGCACTTATCAGCAATTTAAAATTCATGTGAACTGTGCTGCTAAGAAAATAGAATTTTGTTATGAGTTTTCAAAATATGAAAGAGCACACTGATGCGAAGAATGTTCCACACTTCCAACAAGGGAAAGGAAAAATCTGGTGGATCACAAAGAAAAACATGATGCTAGGTGAATGAACTGGCCATATGAGGGTGAAAGAAGATCTCAAGCCAATCCCAGGCCATTCGAACTTTCTTGCATTACCAAAAATATGAAGTGGGTCCTCTAGAGAACCGTAAAAATGACAAGAAGGATTCTCTATTCTAAGGTATTTTAATATTTTTCCAAGAGAGAGACCATAGGATAAGAGGCTCCAAGCAAAGAAAGCCTGTTTGGGTTCAATATATCGTGCCCAAGCCATTTTAAATCCTAGACTCCAATGAGTTTGAGCAGAAACAAGATACCATTGGGCATTTAGTCTTTGAGACATAGGAATATTGGGAGTAAGCCAAGCATACCCTAACTTAGGTTTGTAAGTAAGAAGTGAGGTTTTCTTAAACCATTCCCAATCAGACCGCCAAGGCTTTTAAGAATGCCTACAAATCATGGGCCAAAGGGAAAAGGGATACCATCCAAAATAGTATCATGCGTAATATTACTGGATGTAGACCAAACAATCTCCTAAAATCATCCTATGAGATCCAATCCCTGGAATGTCTTGAAATTTTTTTTTCCACTATTGAAATCCCTTTCCTGAAGAACCTTTGAGCATGAATCCATTGCACAAAAGCAAAATGGGAACCTTGAATAGTAATAAAAGGTTACCACCAAACATTATAACTAGAAATAGAAGCACATTTCTAATGCCCATCCCATAGCCAACTCAAGTAGGGCTTAATTTTCTCCCAAGCCCTCCATATGATCTAAATGACAAAAGAGCCTTGAATTTTTATTGGTATAGGAGCAACCAGAAGGGACTAAAAATTCATACCTTTCCAACACTTCCTGCCAAGAGTCAAACCAGTGGATATGTAGTGGTGAATGAGGACTTTTCAATATTTAGAACCACTTATGGCTCAAAGAATCCATTTAGCATATAAAGCAAAACCTTGTCTTTGACAATCATGCAATCCCATACCTCCTGATTTTTTGGTAAGACAACAAATTTCCCATGCAAATCTATGAAACCCTCATTTATGTGATGAGTTAGCCCAAATAAAATCCCTTAAAATATTTTCCAACTTTTTATAGTAGGCTTGAGAAGGGACCCAACAAGATGAATAGTACACATGAGTAGAAGCAATAATTTTGAAACACACCTAAAACTTACCAACTAGAGTAAGTTTTTGGTGATCCAAAAGGAATTTTTTTCTACTTTTTGTAAAACATAATTCCACAATCCAGTAGGGGAACTCTAGAAAGCAAATGGGATGCCAAGGAATTTAAACATCTCCCATGGTTGGATCCAATACCACTGGAATATTTCAATCCAGCTTGGAAGGTTCAAAGAGGATTACCTATAAGATGAGGTCTTCCTCCATTGAATACTAGATTCTGATGCATTGCAAAAAATATCCAAACAATCTAGAGCCTTTTTGACAGAGCGTTCATCCTCATGAAGAGTCAAAAAAGAATCATATAAAAAATGTCCATTTATAAGTTGATAAGATTCTCTAGGTAAAGAAATACCCTTAATATTACTTTGAATCACTTGGTTAGCAAGAACGTATCCAAAAGCTTTATCTGCCAATATGAAAAGAGAAGGAGCCAAAGGACAATCCTATATGACATATCTAAAAAATCCAATTGATTCATACTAAAAATTGTTCAAATTAAGCACATTTGAATCCTTCACAAAAATCATACTAACCAAGCTCAAGAAATGTGACCCAAAACCAAGAGCTTGAAGCATGGTAAGGATGAAATTCCATTCAATCCTATCATAGGCTTTCTCAAAATCAATCTTGATGAAAAGAGTATTTTGTTGAGTGGCTCCAGCCCATTCTATGCCCTCCCAAACAACAATTACATTGTCCATAACATATCTTCTCTATACAAACCCAATTTTCTCCACACGAATAATAAGTGGCAATAGAGATCTAAGATGTAAGGCCAAAGCCTTAGAAATAATTTTGTAACTCACATTGAGTAAAGTAATAGGCCTCTAGTTGGCGAGCACTTATAGATCCCCCTGCTTAGGGATGAATTTAATATTGCCTTTATTAATTATAGAACCTAAACAGCCAAAAGTCATTGCTTCCTAATAAACATACATTAAATCTGGGTCAATCATGTCCCAATACTCCTTATAAATTTCACAAGGAAATCCATCTAATATTTGAGCTTTATCATTAAACATCCTAGATAGGGCTTCAACAAGATCATCCCATGACAAAGGACACTTACAAGCTTCCTTTTGAAGAGATGAAATTTTCTCATGAACAACTGCACAACAAGATTGAATTGCAGTATATCATTCAGGATTTAACTCTTGAGAATCAAAAAATTTCTGATAATGCTTGACAAAAACTTTAATAATATTAAGAAGTGAAGTCCAACGAACCCTTGCATCTTGAATAAAATAAAATTGAATGTATTTTCTCAAGGGCTTTATTTTTTGAAAAAAATCTTCTTAAACCCTATCACCAATTTTTCAGTTAGTGAACTCAAGCATGAAGTTGAGCTCCCCTTGCTTCATAAAGCTTAATTTTTTTAATCTCATGCCTAAGACTTACAACTTGGGCTTGAAGAATAGAGCTTAGAGGGCTCACTTCTAGTCTTTCAAAAGCATGAGTTAGTTCAACTTTAAGGGTTGCATAAGAGATTCATATCCACTTAGCAACTTCAACTCCTAAATTCTCGAGAAGAACAGTTGTTCTGGAGATAGCTTCATTCCACCAGGAAATTCTACCATGAGTTTCAGTTGGTCTAGGAACTAGATTCCAAATCCTACGAATATGAGAAGACATAGCTTGATGTTTCAAAAAAGAAACATTCAGATAAAACTGAGACTTGAACTGATGAGGTGGAGGTGGAAAACAAGATATGGTAAACACAATGGGAGCATGATCAGAAAGGATGGTATCAGGAACAATTGAAACAAAGGGCATAGAAGCTGACAAGCGATGAAAATAAAAATTAGAATGTTCAGATAGCATAGCTCTATCAAGCCGCTTCAAAATATGGGTATTGCCAGCTTGAAAGTTGGACCAGGCATAGCACATAGACTCAAGAAAATTAGAGAGTATAAAGTAGGAATTAGGGTCACTCAGTCCAAGCTTATTTTTGAAAAAAAACATGCTTCTCGCTTGCCAATATTCTAACACATAGAGCAATACAAGTTTGTCAATTGGTTTCTCCACCATATTGAAATCACAACTTACTATCACAATGATCCATGGACTATGGCTGCTATAGGCTCAATATTCTTATTTTAACTATTATTAATATTATTTATTTTTTAGAACTAGAATGATCCAGGCATGTTATCTGCTTTTTATGGCTACCACAAGTTATCTATATTTTATGGCTACTACAGTATTCTATGAAATCCATCTCTAAAGCCACCACATAATATTCCTTGCAATTCGTCCCTATAAACACCATGTCACATTCATTTTAAACCTTTTACACTGTTGAAAGCACCAGGAAAGGCACAAACATTCAGTCAATAAAGCCCCAAGATTTGAACCTTGGACATCCACTATGCTTACGAGATATAGCCGAACCAATTGATCTAGACCTTACACCTTCTATATTTTATTTATTAATATTTATATATTTTAATTTTAAATAAAATCAAAATATATACTTTTAACTTAATTTTATAATCTTTTACTATTATAAATATTTTATTATAATTATTATAATAAACTTATATCGTAAATTTCATTAATACATATTTTAATAATATACTTTTTAATAATAAATTAAATTAGGTTAGAGTACAAACTTAATAACAAATTTCTATCCATATTTCATTAAAATCAAAAAACATTAAAACAACAAAAAAAATGCAAAAATAAAAAAGAAAACGGAAAACAAATCTATTTTTTATGTCGAAAAGTGTCTCCATGTTTAAATCACTATGTAATGGTGGATTTTTACACTCTTACACTCATTTGTATGTAAAAACTCAAGCTTGAATCATAGTACCATCAATTGCGGTCTCGCATCTTGGCGGAAACCATCTCACATTACATTGAGTGTCGACGAGTAGTCCCGCTCTCATCGCCGACATCTATCATATGCAAGAAGTGCTTTTGTAGACAAGCACTGGTCCTAGCCCTCGCTAGTTAGGAAGTGGTCTAATGTTGACATTGCTTGTTCATCCTGTCAGGTTAGGGGGTGAGATGATGTTCAACTAGTTTCACCTAGGCCAGTTGTTGGTTGGAGTGACAGAGGTACTAAAGGCCTTAATTGTGATGCAAAGGGGTGGATTCCTATCCTATAATCACTAATAGTTTATGTAGGACAACACGTCAAGGCACATTACTCCATATGATATGATTTTTTTGGTGTAATGATCTTCAATAATCATAATTGGTCAACTTATGTTTTGTTGGCGGCTTTGTTTCCTAATCCTTGTCAATGATGTCAATAAGAGTTAGTTTGATTCCCCATGAGATGTGTTAACCCAACCACTTTTGTTTAAGTTTTTTATTGTGAAAGATTGAATCTAAATGTAATGTGAATTTGATTTTTTTCATTAAAAAACTATAACTAATAACTTTAATATAAAAAAATATTCATAAAAGAAGAACAATATTTATAATAAAAATATCAGTACTCATGAAATGATATTTTTTTCTTGGAATGTTCGAGGGCTGATGGACCCAGTCCAAAAATATATGGTCCGAGATGTGATTGATAATGCTGCTCATATCTATGGTACATTTGACTTTGTCTGTTTGCAAGAAGTTAAGATCAATGATTTCCTGTTAGATTGTACCTGCAATTTTCTTTGGCCACGTGGTCCTTCTTTTTACACAAATGATGAACCTAGAAAAGGTGGTGTTGTAGTTTTCATTTCCCCCAATTGGCACTCGCATGTGGTGTCTTGGGGAGTTGACCCTTCTAATCAAGTTGTTTGGGTGTTGCTAGAATTGGCTGGGAAACCATTTGGCATTATTAATGTTTATGCCTCTAATAATGCTTCAGAGTGATGTGCTTTATGGCGGTGGCTTGCTTTCTCTCTACCTTTTGCTACTTGGGTTCTGTGTGGGGATTTTAATATGGTTGGAAAACCATCTGATAAGATGAGTCGAACCCCTATGCGTTGGTGTGTCGGAGAACGAGAGGCTTGGTATTTTATGAAAAGTAAACTTAGTCTGTATGATCCTAACTTTGGGTGTTCTCCAGAAGCTTTCTCCAATTCTCAATGGTATACTTGGTCTAATTTTTAGGTTGATGATGCTAGGGTGTTGAAAAGGTTGGATCGTGCCATGCTTTCAGAGAGTTCTAGTTTTCACTTTACCCGACTTTCTCTTGGTCACCCCTTTGTCATGACCCTACCAGCTACCACTCTTTCTGATCATGCTCCAATTTTATTTGATATCACCCAAGATCAAGCTCCTACTAGGTTTTTTTCCTCTCAGTTTTATTTTAATACTTCCTTTCTACAGCATGCCTCCATGAAAGCTCATATCCATAGAATTTGGAATGTTGTTCCTCGACCCTCTGGCGCGGTAGGCTGGATTCAGTGGTGGAATGATGCTATCTCTCGTACTACTATTGTTCTTCGCATCCTTGGCAAGGATGTGGCTAAACGAAGGAGGAAAGCAAATTCAGTTTTAAAGAATGAGTTAATCAAAGCTACTCTCCATCTACAAGCTAATCCTTTCAACTCTGCATACCAGGCACATGCTGCTACTCTTCGGCATGAAATTCATAAGGCAGAGTTGTATGAAGCTAGAGGTGCTCAACTCAGAGCACGACTGAATTGGCTTGCAATTGGTGATAGGGTTTCTAAGGAGTTCTTCAAGCACCTCCGGCCCCCTATTCATTCCACACAGTTTCAAGCCATTCAATCTGAGGGAATCAGGTTCACTAATTTACCTGATATAATTCATACTTTTGTGTTACACTATCAAAAAGTTTTTGCTTCTCAGCCTCTTACCTCTGCTAGAAAAAAAGCTCTTGATGATTGTTGTGCAGTTGTTCCTCAAAAGCTCTCGATGGATCACCAAGATTGTTGTGATGCACCTTTAACCCTGGAAGATTTGAAGAATGCCCTGTCTCACATGGCTAATGATAAGGCTCCTGGTATTGATGGTTTCCCCTGTGAATTTTATAAAGAATTTTGGGATATGCTTGGTTTTGATCTATTACATGTCTATAAAGAAGCTATGATATCTGGGTCTTTAGGACACCTCATCAATAAAGGAAATATCAAATTTATCCCCAAGCCTGGAGACCCAGAACTTATTACCAACTGGCGCCCTATTACCTTATTGAATGTAAGTTACAAGATCATTGCTAAGGCTTTAGCCTTAAAACTTCAGCCTATTTTACCTCTTCTCATCCGACCAGAGCAAACAGGGTTTGTTAAGGGCAGGTATATCTTGGACAATGTGCTTGCTGTCTAGGAAGGCATGGAATGGGCTAGAACTTCTGGACAGGATACTCTGTTTATCAAACTTGACTTTGAAAAAGCCTATGATCGTATTGAATGGAATTTCATTATTTCCCTCCTCCAGGCTCTTGGCTTTGGCCCCTATTTTGTGCAATCTATTAAAATGTTATTATGTGATGCTTTTGTAGTCCTCACGATGAATGGCCAACACTCTGCTGGTATTCAGTTGGCTCGCTCTGTCCGACAGGGTTGCCCATTAGCCCCTTCCCTGTTTATTCTAGCTGTTGAAGCATTTGGCTACCTTTTAGCCCATCAAACTTCACAAGGAATTATTAAAGGTATTTCTTTACCTGCTTCCTCTCTTCAAATGGTAAATGGCCATTTTGCTGATGATTCTTTTTTGACATTACATGAAGATGAGCAGTCGATAAATGCGGCTTTACAATACCTTTAGACTTTTTTTTTAGCCTCTAGTTCTAAAATTTGGTGGAAGAAAACATCTTGTTATAGGCAAGCTCACACCCATTTCTGAGTGGTTAGCTTCTTACTCTTGGCATTGGATCCAACCGGGAGAATTATTCAAATTCTTGGGTATTCCTTTTGCCTTCCAGGCTTCTTCTGCTCAACTTTGGAATATGGTTGTCCAAAAAATTGAGAAGAAGTTGGGCTACTGGTCTACTAAAAAGCTTTCCTTGGTTGGTAAGTTTCAAGTTTGCTCTAAGGTGCTAGCTTCTACACATGTCTATTACTCTTCTTGTTGGGTCCCATCTAAAAATTGTTATCAGAAGCTGGACAAGCTCTTGCGGGATTTTCTTTGGGCTTCAAATAAACAAAAATAGGGGTTTCATAGAGTGGCATGGAATGTTTGTTGTCTTCCTAAAAAGGCGAGGAGTGTGGGTTTATTTAACTGTCATTTTTAGGGGTTTGCTTTATGTGCTAAATGGATTGTTAGGGCACTTCGGGGTGATGAAGCTTGGAAAGTTCTTGTACGACACTGCATCTCTTATGGCCTGCCCTTTGGGAGGAAAGGGTGGCGGGGCCTGACCTTACAAACCATTTTGACATCTCCAGCCCCATTTAAAATTATAGGTTCTTTTGTGATGCAAAGTATCTAGAAGGCATGGGAAGCTTTCAAACCCAAGCTCCAATGGCGGGGTAAAGATAAATCTACCGGAGCTTCTATATCCACTCTAAGTCCTTGGTGGTCTCCTGTAGTCACTTTAGAGGGCCTACCTTTGGCTCAAGTTCAATGGGTTAGAGCATTACGCTTCTTCAAAAAGGGTATTGTAACATTTTTAGATTTCTTTGATGCTCATACCAAGCATTGGTATTCTTGGGATCAGTTTTGCCAGAAGTTTGGTCTTAAGCCAGATGATCGAGCAACTTTTGATGTGGTTCTCGACAACACTCCTTTCTCTATTTGGCTACATTTTGGTAAGAACTTTCAACAGCATTGGTCATCTGATTGGTGTTGGCCTAATCATACTCCTCTGGTGAAATATAAACCTTCTTTAGGGTATCATATGTTGTCCCCTCATTCTCCTCTGGTTGATACTTTAAACCACCGTTGGGATCTAGTTTCTTCTCAATCTAGATGGAGCCTTCGCTTTTCTGTGGTTTGGCAGTCCTATCTTGAACCTAAGCATTGTTTTTTTGCCTGGAGTTTATTACATCAAGGCCTTCCCCTTGGTCATAGGTTACAATATATGGGGGTTGCTAATTCTTTTTGTGCTTTTTGTAGAGGTCCTGACAATT
Source organism: Wollemia nobilis (assembly GCA_028583015.1). Lineage (NCBI taxonomy): Eukaryota > Viridiplantae > Streptophyta > Pinopsida > Araucariales > Araucariaceae > Wollemia > Wollemia nobilis. The sequence continues at coordinate 4,412,032 of JAQPPZ010003109.1, read as the reverse complement.
TTGTTCATGTGTTTTGGGCTTGTCAAACAACCAAAAATGCTTGGGATTGGGTTCTTTCTTTTTTCAATTCCTTTTTATTGGAGCAATGTTCTTGGGTTAATGCACTACTTGGGGATCCCCTAGATTTTTCTCTTCCCCTCAATGAAGTTTGGCATATTTTTCGTCTTAGTATTTTATACCATCTCTGGAAAACAAGAAATAATATTATCTTTGGGAGACAGGAGGCTTCTACCTCCTTCTCTGTTGCTGCTAGATATGCTCTCTTCTATGATTGTTGGTTACAGATCCTTACTCAGGTGGAGAAAGTTTAGGTGGAGCTGCAATATCTTAGATCACTTTTGGATCATTGGGCTAATGCACCTTGCTCTGTTAGCCGGCTTCCTTCCAACAACCATGTGTCCGGAACTCATGGCTTCTCTCGCACGAGGCTCACCTTCAGCTCGTTCTCGCAGTGGTCGAAGAGATCATTTATCTGCTCCAACTTCTTAGCATCATTGGTCTCCATTGTAGTCCAATTCCGCACCTCTAGTGGATGGGATGTTCGCTTGATTCCAATTGATCCAGTAACTGCATACACTTGTCCCTGTTTTGTCTTCTTTTCTTTACTCAGTTCTGATGTAATATTGGCTTTTTGAGTTGATTCATGTGATCCTGTAATTTTTTTGGGTGTGTGCCACGGGGTGTGTTAATTCCACCCAACATTTTTGTATGAAAGTGATTATTTCCAATTAATATAAGGTCCTTTCATTAAAAAAAAAAAAAAACTGAGATAATTAAGTTAGTGTTATATTTTGAAGGTACAACATATATATTGTTTTTACAGTTTTTAATGTTTTGTTGTGAATCCTTGTGGTTACGTTTCTCTCCACTTTCCTTTTGTATTTTGTTTTTCTATGAATTCGCCACTAAAATCATTATATCTAACTATATGACATGTTTTAGGGAGAAAAATATGAGTAAAAATAATTTGCACAGCTATTTCTCGAAATAAATTAGTACAACGGACAAATCCTTCTTAAAACCCATATGGTAGGATGGTTCTCCTCGCCTCCTATCCACGTCCAAGTTGCTCCTTGCTTGTCGCTGCCATGCGGGTTGTGCCTCCGTTCGAGTATGGATTGAGTGCCGCTGAGTTTAAGGGGTCGTGGTGAAGGTTGCCATGGCCAAAGCAAGGGAGCAGGGTCTGCCATTAAGCAGGTAGCATGAGTTGGGCGCATGCTGGGGTAACCTGTCGGACCTAAGGAGGGGCGTCCGTCTGTCGGTGAGTTAATTGTCGTGCAGCGGGCGGGCTAGTCAGCAAGTTGGTCAAAAGCGTGTGCCAGGAAGGTCCTCGTGTCTCGCTGTCATATATGTATGTTCTAAGTTATGGTTGCTACAGGGCTTTTGACGGATAAAGCGTAGTCCCCACTGATTGACAGTAACCCCACAACATTTAGAGTCTTTGTCCATAATCGAACAAGTCTTTCTTTGGACACAAGCAGATATGACTCTCGTTTCTCACAACACGTATTTAACTTCATCCTCCTCCACCATTGGGACGCTGAGTGTTTACTGACGATGGCAGAGTGAAACACCTATGGTCCAGTACAGCTGCCAAAGAGAAACAGAGTAAAGAAGTAGGGAAAGAGGTTGAAAACGTATATTACAAATAATAATAAATTCTTAAATTTAAGGTCTCAAACTACATAAGCCCAATATCAGACTTTACTTCCACTGCACTGCGGACCGCTGCTACAAGATCAGATCTTGTCCGTTCTCTCTTTCGAGAGAAACAGATGTGACTCTCGTTTCCCACAACACGTATTTAACTTGATCCTCCTCAACCATTGGGACGCCGAGTGTTTACTAAAGATGGCGCAGAGCAACAGGTAGGGTCAGGTACATCTGCCAACAAGAGAAACAGAAAAAAGAAAAAGGTTGAAAAAGTAGATTACGAAATATAATAAACTCTTAAATTTTTAAATTTGAGGTTTCAAACTACAGAACCCAATGTGAGACATTACTTCCTTTGCACACCACACAAGAAGCGGTCTCCGAAGCTGCAGGGAAGAATATTTTGGAATCAGATCTCATGAAAGAGGAATACAAACAAAAACACACCAGAGGAAAACAAAGACAGCAAGACTATTTATAATATAATATATATATAGATTACACTGCAACGGACAATGAAAGGAAGGCTAATCACCTAAGAGATCTAGGCCCTCTCCACAGTGGCAGGAGAAAAGCAGGATCAATTCAAATGTAAACACAAGGCAACCTTTTTTCAGCGCCATTGCTTCCTTCTGATAAGTAGAAGACAATAGATGGGATTACTGGCCAAAGGAAAGTGTTTCCAACAATATATAGACAGTTTTACCAATAATTCCAAGGAAAAACAATCACATGAAATTGTAGTATAAGTTGTAGAACACGTTATTTTGATACTTAGATATGGTCAGGCTAAGGAAATGATATATAAAATATTAATATATATAGACTACCATTTTCCAGCTGTAAATCAGCCTAGTGGTAGACTTTGTACCATTTCCCGCCGCATGATATAGAGTTGGTAACGACAAAGGAATCTAATAACATGTGAACTAGTGCATGATATAGAGTTGGTAACCACAAAGGAATCTTATAACATGTGAACTAGTGCATGATATAAAGTTGGTAACGACAAAGGAATCTACTACCATAATTTGAATTTTTAAATAATTTTTCATCAAAAACCTACACGAGTTGGTAACGACAAAGGAAAAGGAATCTAATAACATGTGAACTAGTGCATGATATAGAGTTGGTAACGACAAAGGAATCTAGTACCATAACTTGAATTTGTAAATAAATTTTCATCAAAAACCTACACATTATTTCTTTAATTTTTTTCTTTAGATAATTGAAAAAGATGAATTAATTTTCATAATTAAATGGTTTGCTTCATATTGGTTCTAATACCATGTTTGATATTTGAACAAGTTTTAGAAACACTCAGACATATAACAATCACTACAATCACATAAATAATAATAAAAGAGTGAAATAAAAGAACAAATAGATAAATTAAATAATATAGATAAATGATATAAGAGTAAGAGGGTTTTTCCAAGGATCTACATGATATCACATTGTCAAAAACTAATCAATGGGTTAGCGGTTAATGGAATTTATAGTAGATCTAATCCTAGTTTATTAGGAACCTTAATATGACATATCTACCAAGTGCTAAAATATAATATATTTAATATACACTTAGCCTTCTTCTTAAGGGGCACTCTACAATTCCAAGAAGCTCCTACATCTATAAAAAAACAAAAGTGACCTTGGGCATAACTTTGGATAAAATATCCATTGTATACTTTGATGAAAGCATAAATACAATATCAACCATGTTAGATAGTGCTTTATCTATTACATTGAGGGCTGACTCAAAAAAATAAGTGAAGACTAGGACTCAACTTATTGATTGAGGGGACAAATCAAAAGCCACCCTGATTTTTGGATTCTCTCGTAAGATAGAGAACCATATGTTGAGTGGCCAAAAGTCACTTGAGAAAATTCTTGTGATTTAAATTTCAGACATATTTGACCTTGACTAGATAGCACATTTATAGAGTTTTAGTCTCAAGAAGGTTGAGATAGATATCGAAAAACTCAGGCAAGAACCTAAACAATATATTGAAGAACTTTGATAAGAAAAGAAGATAGCTATTGCAGAACATAGACAAGAACTCAAGAAGTCAAAAACATTTAGGCTAGAACTTAAGAGAAAGAAAAAAAGAAAGAAAAAGATCAAGTAAAATCATTAGTAGAGTAGGAGAAAGAAGAGAAAAAACATCAAAGCCTTCTATAGAATAATTTTGAAAGGAAAGATTATTTTGGAAGGTAAAGCAATATATATTCAAAATAACAAAGCAACAAAGCATGTTGAAGCACCTAAAGGAGATAAGGAAAGCCAGCGTGCTATAGGAAGATAGGAAAGCCAAAGTAAGATAAGCAAGCCAAAGTGTTGTAGCAAGATAGACAAGTCAAAGGAAGTCGAAGCACAACAAAGCGCCTGAGTGAGTTAGGAAAACCAAAGTAGAGTGCCTACTCTAAGTTTAGATAGTCAGCCTTTGAATATTAAGGTTAAGGTTAATTTGGATCTAATATATAATTAGGGAAAGTTATGTAGTAGTTGAAAATATCTTTCATATTTGAACATTAAGTCAATTTGGATCTAATATATAATTAGAGAAATTTATGTAGTAGTTGAAAATATCTTTCATATTTGAAATTGAGTCATGTGTTGAACATAAGAGACTTTGCCCTCTCCAAGCTCCTTCTCTCCTAAGACAAAGGAACACCCAAACATGCTCATAAAAGTTTTTTAATTTTAAACTCCAAAATATCCATAACAGTTCATTGTAAACACTTATATTTTAATATTTAAAATAATAACTATAAATAAAAACTTTAATTTAAAAAAATTATTTATAAAAGGAGAACAATATTTACAATAAAAATGACATATTAAATTTAAAAAATGAGATAATGTGTTATATTTTGAAGGTATAACATATAATGGAGGAATTTTAAATCACTATGTAATGGAGGAATTTTAGGTATGTAAAAACTCAAGCTTAAATCACAGTACCATCAATTGCGTTCTCCCATCTTGGCAGAAACCATCTCATATTACGTCGAGTGTCGACGAGTAGTCCATGTATCAGCATGTCGTAACCAACACGACTCTTGTTGTCTTCGATTTTAAGTAGAGCTAGATTTTTAAAATTTAATTAATTGTTTAGCATTGACAATTTCTCCGTTGAACCTTCCCACAAATTTCACCGTAGAACCTTTTAGCTTTGCATATAAGTTTTTATTCCAAATCCATTCTTACTCGACATATCCAAGGCAAGAAGTTTCTCTGAAATTGAAGGGAAATCAAACATTCGAATTTGATTTTCCACACAATAACCTGCTCCTAATTTCCCTGGAAAGTGCGACGGACGACAATGATTCTATGTCATTAGCTGGAAATAGCTTAACCGTATTTTAGTATCAAATTAACTTGTTCTACAAGTTACACATCAATTTCTTGGGAAACTATCTATATATTGTTGGCAACAATTTCCTTTGGACAGTAATCCGATCTATTGTCTTGTACTTATCCGAAAGAAGCAATGGCGCTGAGAAAAGCTTGCCTTGCGTTTATATTTGTATAAGATCTTAGGGCCCTCTCCACAATGACAGGAGAAAAGCAGGATCAATACAAATATAAACACAAGGCAAGCTTTTCTCAGCGCAATTGCTTCTTTCTGATAAGTACAAGACAATAGATCGGATTACTGTTGCAAAAAATATATATAGGTTGTTGGCCGAGATCTTTTAGGTGATTCGCCTTCCTTTCACTCTCCGTTGCAGTGTAATATATATATATATATATATTATATTTTAAATAGTCTCGCTCTGTTTTTTTTCCTCTAGTGTGCTTTTGTTTTTATTCCTCTTTCATAAGATCTGATTCCAAATTATTCTTGCCCGCAGTTTCGAAGAAAGCTTCTTGTAGATGCATTCCCGGCGTGCACATGTAAAACCTGACATTGGGCTTTTGTATTTTGAGACCTTAAATTTAAGAACTTTTTATTATTTGTAATCCACATTTTCAAGCTTTTTCCCTAATTTACTGTCTTTGTGAGCCAGAATTAGTCTGATCTGATTTATTCATGATAAGTCATTACAATATATAGCTTGGGAATGTAACTGAAGAATATCCTAAATTAGTAAAAGACAGAACGAATATTCCAAGTGGGTAAAGAAAACAAATATATGAGAATCAAATGTTCTCAACATCACACCAAACCACCTAAATATTACCTATTACAACTGGAGATATTCATACGGAATATTTTCCAATGAAAATAGAAAAACACACTAATAATAGAAATCAGTCAAGCTCCAACATACTCCCCCTTGAAGTTGAGGGGACTGACAAGGAAGTTCCTCAGCTTCAAAAATTGAGCTTTGACAACTTCCTTGGTGAACAAATCTGCAATGTTGTCTTCAATGCTGCAATGATGCAATTCAATCACCTTCTTCTCGACCATGTCTCAGATGAAGTGATGTTTCATATCAAAATGGTTTGACCTGCTGTGATAAACTGGATTATATGCTATTTGAATAGCACTCATGTTATCACAATACAATGTAGTAGGACCATATTGCTTTTCTCCAATTCCTTCAAGGACTTTCCTCAACCACAATGCTTGAGCACTAGCACTTGTGATTTCAAACTATTCTGCTTCGATGGAAGAGAGAGCAACTATAGTTTATTTCTTTGAGCTCCAAGTGAATTAACCATACCCAAGGCTGAAACAATTACTTTATGTAGACTTCTTGTCATCTATATTACTCCCCCAATCTGAATCACTAAAACCAAACAATTTTACATCTTCATTTTTACAATAATAGATGCCAAAATCCATTGTACCTTTTACATATCTCAGTATTCTTTTTGTAGATTTCATGTGTAATTTAGAAGGATCACTCATATACCTTGATACAAGTGGTACAACACATGCAATGTCTGGTCTAGTGTTGGTGAGAAACATCAAACTCCCAACCATTCTTCTATATGTGGTCATATCAACTTTTTCAGCTCCACCATCCTTACTCAATAACTCATCATGAGCTATTGGTGTTGCAATAGGTTTACAATTTTCCATCCAAATTTTTTTCAACATATCATTGGCATATTTGTTTTGACAAATGAAAATTTCACTATCACTTTGATACAACTCCATACCATGAAAATAGTGCATCAAGCCTAGATCTTTCATCTCAAACTCATGCATCATGGCATTCTTGAAGTCATAATTCAACTTAGGATTACTACCTAAGTAAATCAAGTCATCCACATATAAATTAACAAGGAGAATGTTGTTACCTTGTTTCTTATAGTATAAGGTTGGCTCACTCTTGCTTCTCACAAAACCATATCGACGAAATTACCCATCAATTCTTGAATACCAAGCTCTTGGAGCTTGCTTAAGACCATACAAGGCCTTATTCAACCTGTACACAAGATTCTCCTTACCTTGAACTATAAATCCTTGACATTGTTGGACATAAACCTCCTCATCTAAGAATCCATTCAAAAAATCACTTTTTACATCCAAGTGATGTACATTCTAGCTTTTATGAGCAACAATAGAAAGAACCATCCTCACTGTTTCTTGTCTTGCAACTGGAGAAAAAGTCTCCTCATAATCAATGCCATACCTTTGTGTGAACCCCTTGACCACAAGTCTTGCTTTGTGTCTCTCCACACTTCCATCAGAATTATATTTTGTTTTGTAGACCCATTTAGAGCCCACAACTTTCTTGCCTTTTGGAAGCTCAACTAGATCCCAAGTATCATTCTTCTTGATGCCTTCATCCATACATCATTAGTACATGCTTGTTCATAACAATATGGTTCTAAATAAACAAGAGACATTAAGGCATAATTCACAACATCACCTTTGGGCTTACCATCATTTCCATCACCATACATATGCAAGTTTTCAAGTCTTTTTACCACTTGATCTACCTCTTGTGCTTGACTTCTTGTAACTCTTCTTTGAAAATTTGTATCTAACATTTGAGAGGATGGATGGTTTTGTTGGAGCTTTTTACTTTTCAAAACTTTACTTGGAGAATATTCACTCAATAGTGTGAAATCTTCATTTTTTTGAATAGTACTCCTTCAATAAATGTCACTTAAGCTTCTTACCTTCCTTGGTGGACTTGAACTTGCACTTTAAACTAAAGAACTAGATGATGGGATTCTTGGTGGAGAACTAGATGAGGGGCTTCTTGGTGGATTAGTAGCACTTGGAACTAAAACATTAGTGGTCTGCTCATCATCATCAATAATACCACCAGTCAAAACATATTTTGACTTCTCAATATGGCCTTTTTGATGACCATAAACTCCCCCTTCATCCAAAATCACATATCGAGACACGACAACCTTGTGTGTATTTGGATTATAAAGCCTATATGCTTTGGTATTTTCACAATACCCAAGGAATATGCATGCTTCAATTTTGGGATCTAACTTATTCCTTTTTTCATTAGGAATATGTGCATAAGCCAAGCAACCAAAAACTCTGAAATGACTTACAGTTGGTTTCCTTCCATACCATGCCTCATATGGAGTGATGCCATCCAAGTTAGAAGTAGGACTCCTATTCAAAATATAAATGGAAGTCCTTACTGCATCAACCCAATACATATTAGTTAACCTCTTTATTTGTAGCATGATTCTTGCCATATTTACCACTATTCTATTTTTACGCTCAGCCACACCATTTTTTTGTGGTGTGTAAGCAACTGTGAGTTGCCTTCTAACACCACAATCTTTACAAAATTGAATTTGAACAAAATTCTCCTCTCCTATCAGTCCTTAAAAATTTTACATAGTGCCCACTTTGGTTTTCAACATGATTTTTAAAATCTTTAAAATAATCAAATGCCTCATCCTTTGTCTTCAAAATATAAACCCAACACAGTATTGAAAAATTATCTATGAAGGTGAGAAATTATGAATTCTTACCAATACTTTGAGTCTGCATTGACCCACAAATACCATAAATGCACCAATTGAAGGGGATAAGTGGCTCTCCATGCTTTGTCTTTTGGAAAATTCATCCTTGGGTTCTTTCCCAAAGCACATCCTTCACACACACATTTTTTATCATCAATTTTAGGTAGCCCATATACCATCTCTTGAGAAACCATTTTCCTCAAACTAGGAAAATTTACATGGCCAAATCTTAAGTGCCATAGCCAACTTTTGCTATCAATGGCTGCACATGCAAAATCATTCTTTTCTTCTCCAAATTTTAGAGGAAACAATCTATTCTTGGTCTTGGTAATGGTAGTGACATGCCTATGCCTATGATTCTTATCAAAAATCTCACACTTATTGTTTTCAAACACAAGCTTAATTTTTTTTTCCATGATTTGCCCAACACTCAACAAATTATGTTTTAAATTTGGATTGTAGTAAATATTAGTCACTTTCTTCTTACCTTCATTAGTTTGTACCTCCATGGTTCCTTTGCCTTCAACTTGCAATGTTTTTATCATCTCCAAGATTGATCTTAGACTTGTAGGAATTGTCAATTGTAGATAACAACTTCTCCTTGCTGGTCATGTGATTGGAACATCCGGTATCAAGAATCCATGTCTCATTCATATTTTGATCAGATTTGCCATATGACAAAAATAAAATTGATGAGTCCTCCTCCTCACCATAGTGTGCATTATTGCTTCTTCCTCCATGTGATGCTTTCAATCTACAATCTTTTTCAAAGTGCCCATACTTGCTACAATAGTAACATTGCTTGTTACTTCTTCCTTGATAGTCATTTCTTCCTCTTTTGTGAGATCCACCTCTTCCTCTTTCTTGGAAGCCACCTCTTCCTCCTCTTGGAGAAAAAATACCTCTACCTCTTGAAGAAGATCTACCTCTTCCTCTCCATTGGCCTCTTACTTGGCCTCTTCCTCTTGAACTAGATTCACCTTCTTTGGATGAAAATGTTTTTTCTTCCATTCCCCCAACATTTGGAGTTGAAGATAATCTGTCCTCATGGGACATTAAGGAACCCATGAGCTAATAATATGTGAAAGTAGTCAAGTCCTTACTCTCATCAATTACAATGGATACTTGGATCCATTTGGGTAAAAGTGTCCTCAACACTTTCTTTACAATGACTTCATTATTCACTTCTTCACCAAGAGTCTTCATTTTGTCAACACATGCTTTGGCTCTCATGCAATAGTCTCCAACCTTTTCATTTTCCTTCATCTTGAGATTTTCAAACTCCATTTTTAGAGTTTGCAATCTCACTTGCTTGACTTGAGTGTTGCCTTCATAGCTCTATTTTAGAGCTTGCCATGCATCTTTGGTTGATGCACCACTTGCAATCCTTGGGAAAATGCTCTCATCCAAGACTGTTTGCAAGTAGAATATTGCAAGACTATTCTTCTTTTGTGCCTCTCTTATTGCTTTTTTATCGGCAATTGAAATAGTACTTCAATCAATTGGCTCTGTGTAGCCATCCTCCACAATCTCCCAAGCACCTTTGCTAATGAGCAAGTGCTTCATTCGAATGGACCAATAGTCATAATTATCTCCTTTGAATTCTGGAATTGGGACATTAATGTTGCCTTTTACCATTTTTAAAAATCAATGGTGCAATTCTGTCCTTACTTGTTGGTGGAATTTAAATTTCAATACTTGTTCTTCAAATGCAGCAAACATCGCTGAACTCCAATGATTACAAAAGCACATGCTAATGTGCACATCAATTTTTTTTTTAAATCTTCAACACAAAATATATTTTTCAATTGAACAACACGCACTGATAACATTAAAATCCCAGCATTCCACAACAAAATCCATTTTAAAAAACACCCTAATGTTCTTAACCAAATGAGTATATGAATAATAAATTCATTCAGTTCTTGGGTTTCTTTAGAATAATAACCGTGCACTTTGCATGATGAGCGCAGTAGTCGCTTATATTCCCCAAAACGGCCTGCTTAATAGCCCACCACCAATACTTCTGCGACGTCTCTCTCTATCGCATCACACAACACATCTCGGGTGTCGCCCTCCACCATTTCTGACTCAAAAATGCACATCGATCTGCTCTAGCATAAAGCCTTTGCTTGCTCGAGGACCCTCACCCCAGTTTTCTTCAGACATCTCTACACAATCAGAAACACCTCAGCTGTGCCTGGACCTGTCATGCAGAGAACGCTGGATGCTGTAAGCCAAGGGTGTGAGGTGGATTAATGCACTCGATATGGAAGAGCAGCACCGCATATGACACGACCAGGCATTCCAAAGTAGGGAACTCCACCTTTGATACCTTGCTCACTCGCCCAACTTTTTCAATGTCGAAGACACCTTTGAAAAGAGCGTGGAGAACGGAGTCATTCTAGAAGAAGGGATAAAATGCTGGAGGTCAAGCGTTTGAACCCTGTCGAGGGACGCCCAACTTTAGAAGAGGAGGAGGCGCTATTGCCGTCCTAAAACAACACAAAAAAATTCTTAAAAAAAATTAGCAAGGTTTCTCTCAAACCTGAATCTGATACCACATGTGAGCCAAAATTAGTCTAAACTAATTTATTCATGATAAGTCATTACAATATATAGCTTGGGAATGTAACTGAAGAATCTCCCAAGTTAGTAAAAGACAAAACGAATCTTCCAAGTAAATAAAGAAAACAAATATATGAAAATCAAATGTTCTTAACATCACACCAAACCACCTAAATATTGCCTATTACGATTGAAAATATTCACAAGAAATATTACCCATGAAAATAGAAAAACACACTAATAATACAAATCAGTCAAGCTCCAACACTCTTTCTCTGGTCGACAGATGGAGGAGTTTCTACCTGTTGTTGCAATGGTGACCCGCCTTTAAACCATCGGCCTCTCAGTGGTGGGAAGGAGAGTCATCGACATGTTCGATTACGAACCAAGATTGTAATAAATATTAAAACAATACGCTGGTCCGCGTTACTCAAATTAAGCATGGCCATTACTCATCCTGTATTGTGGCTTTCGTTTAATTATTAAATAAGGTGTAGTTTACCAATCATTTAATAATGATTTTCTAATGGTTCCTAAGATGGATTTTTAGGAAGGATGTGTTCATTTTGCTAATCTATTTCAATGTTTAGGCAAATCATTTTTATTTTTTATTTTTTCCACTTATGGGTTACACCACGTTAGATTTTCGTTTTTGGTTATGTATATCTCCTTCTATCTAGTATTGCCGCTACGCGATCTTTCGAGAACTAACTTATAATTTTATTATCCTCGAGTAAGGTCAAGTACAGAGCTGTTAGCCTTTGCTAGCCAAGGGACATCGTGGCTTTGATAAAGTTTACCATTCCTTTACAAAATTCTTCTTTTCTTTGGTTGATAACCAAATGCCACTCAAATTTCTTACAATAAATTAGAACGTGCTTAACTATTACAAGTTAAGATGTCCATGCCAAAAACATCTTAAGGCATTTGCCTGGTTGATGAGAGATAAAGCACCGTGTAAAGAATCAACAGACATTTTAGAATCAAGTTGAATCATCAGCAATCCTAGATGCTATCATAACTTGGAGATTATGCAATTTTCTAATCACCACATTACGTGGAGACAATTTTAATGTAAAATGAATGACAAATATGGTTGAGAAGATTGTTGGAAATATTTATTACATATAGAACAATATTGATAATAATTTTATTTATCTCACCTAAAACTAATCCTAAATATAAGAATTTGCGACAATTTTTTAAAAACTAATATACTTTTAAATAGAATTTAACTCAATTGATGGCTGAACTTGTAATGTGAAGCTCCTAAATCAATAACTAGTAGAAAGGAAGAGTAGTCAAGGCATAAGCAATGGTGGAAAATATTTTACATATATTATTGAAGAGCAACATGAAAGCTTATAAACTTGTGTTTCATTTTCTTTTATACTTTTCTCCAAAGCTCTTGTCTTGCACCAATAATATGACTCAAGATGTCCATCCTCACCATAGAAAGAATAATGTTTAAACATAATATTACTTTGTGTATATTTATAATTGTACTTAAAAATTGATTAAAAATGTCTATTACATTTACTCTCTTTTGGAATTTCAAATAATGACTTGCTCTTCTTATAATGTCTTCATGTTTTAACCAGGAATGCTTTATTATTAGAACTCTTAGAGGAAATACCATTAATTTGAATAATGACTTTTTGATCCCTATTAAGGTTGTTACAAAATATTTTAATTGTGGGAATTTAAAATATGAATCTATAACATCGATTATGGTGTAGAAAGTTAATACGAAAATAGAGTAATCTTCGGTTCATTTACACATTTGTGTTAACTTTGGAGGCAATTAAAGCATGAATATGATAATGATAGAAGGTATCTAAAGAATCTAAGGAACCTACATTGAATTGATTGCTTGGTATTCTCTTATGAAGAAAGGGGCATCCAATCAAATAAAATCCAAATATCAAAATGAAGACAAAGTAATGTTTGAAGCACTTGAGAATAGAGTTGAAGGAAGGTGAAGTCTAAGAAAAATACAAGAGTGTTTACCGCCTAAAAGCCTAAGGAAAAACATAAATTATTTTGAGAGCAAAAATAGTCAACAAAGCCAACAAATAAGGTGTCGTTTAAAGGAAAAATAAAACTACTAAAAGATATATTTGAGTGGATGCCTATGATAATATATTAAAATATAATGTATAAAAGAGAAAGCAAAGCCTTGACACATTTCAGATAGCATATACAATTAGAATTTTCTAGAAGAAGCAGAAGGAATGAAAGAACTTCAAAGACTTCAAAGTGATAACACCTACATTTATTGCATGGGATTTGTAATATATAGGCTAGAAGGAATATTAGGCTTAAAACTAATGTACTAGTAGAATCTAAGAAGAGATTGAAATGCCAAAAGAGTCATGCAAAGTCACAGAGCAAAGAATGTGGTTTAATAAAAATATATGCACACATTTGATTAATTAATATCGTGACAGATTAGAACCAATCTAACACAAATGATAGTGTTTGGTGAAAAAAGTGGTTGCATTTTCTAGGGTTTGATTGGAATATTTTTCAAATAATATTTTCTAAGTGAAGTTTAATTATAGATTGCATTACATTTTTTATCAACGTAGAGAAATAAGGCTTAATAAGCATTATATTTTTTATCAACGTAGAGAAATAAGGCTTAATAAAACCCTTCTTCTTGGGAAAGAATTTAAAAAGAAATTAATTTGGAGAGATAAGGTTAGAAGTTAAAGTTATTTTATTAGTTGGAGTAAAAGGATTTTTAAGTGGATTGATTTATTTCTTAAAGATTAATGATCATCTACATTAAAAAAAATCAACTTTAAATGTTTTGAAATTTAATTGAAGTATTTGAAGTTTAGAAAAATTGAAATCAAACTAGGGAGATAAAATATTTTCAACATCAAAGGTTTTAAAAAAGGAAGTTTAAATTATTTGAAAATTATTATTAAGGAGTCATGTAAGGATTTCTACTAGTAAATGTTTTAAAATTTTTATATTTGATATTTGAAGGTTAAATTGAATTTATAGTTCTTTTTTGAGAAATTTCAAAAGAAAAAATATTGAATTAGTGAATTACTGCAAATTTAGTTATTTGGGAGACAAAAGGGTTTCAACCTCAAAATTTGAGAAAAAATATAAATTTACAAAGTTCATTCTTTAGTTTCTAAATCTAGGGAGTTATAATGTTGTCAAATTTAATGGAATATGGCAAAGAAAAATCAAGTGAAAAGAAAAACAAATAATTAAAAATAGAAATACAAAAACATGAGTTATCAAAAATAATTGAAGAAGAAAACTTATGTTTTCAAGAAAAAAAATATACATTCAATATGTCTCACTAGAAGAGACTAAGGAAATGTTGCAAAATTTAAAATTTTGTACTCAATAAATGATAAAAAAAATTGAAATACAAAATGATACATCAATGAAGGAAAAGAGAATCTTACAATCAATCATGAGAGAAGCCAAAGATGAATTTTTTTCAATCCTTTGAGATTATCTAAGTTCAAAACTTGATGAAGTAGTTGAATAATCTAAAGATGTTTTCACATTAATTGGTGATTTGAAAAATATGATGTATATGATATTAATTTCTAATGAAGTTCTCAAAGACCAAAATAGAAAACAAGAGAAAATGACTAAATATTTGAACAAACTTGTTGATATTACCAGTGAAGTAGAACTAATACTTCAACAATGCATAAGTATACTTAATGATGCTAATAGTTTTTATAAACATTTTTTTACTATACCTATTAATATATGAAAAAAATCTACAAGAGATGAAATATTTCCAAGATTAGAAAGCAAGAAAAATGATGAAAAGTTAGGGGAAAAAACAATGATGAATTTTTTTTTTTTTTTTATACAATAGAATGAAGGCCCATGATGATAAATGCATGTTGTGATAATAGTGATCTTCATCAAAAAAAAAATATGCATGTTGTGATACTCATCAAAATGAAAAGAAAAATTTTGATGCAAGAAATAATATTTGTGACTTAGAATTCATGACAAAGATAGAAGAACCTGCAACAAAAATAGATACTACATGTGACACAAAGCATTTGAATATAGTTCATGATTGTTCAAAAAAGGCATATGTTGTTAAAATTGATGATGACATAGATTGAAATTATGATAGAAATAGTGATGCTTAGAGTTGTGTTGATGTTGATAGTGATCAATATAATATTCTTTTTGGTTATTTTAAAAGGTATACTAATGGAATTAGTTTAAAATTGTTAAGTGAAATGGGATACATAGACATCAGTTTGGTAAAACATGAACAAGAAATGAAAGATCCATTTGTACCAAATATAAGACCAAATGTGAAGGTCTTGGATATATAGGACACAAGAGCAACAAATAATTAGGAACCAAGTTTATGACAAGAAATAGTGACATCAACTTAGTGATAGAGAATGATAGAATTAGTAACAATGAAGGATTGAATGATAAAATGAATTTTGTAATATAGAATTGATGTAATTATTGAAGTAGATATAGATAAAATATTGAGAAATATTCGAATATCCATAGTTGTAAAAATTTTGGAGGACATAATCATTCACAAATATTTGATCTACAAAAATAAAATAAAGATTATAAATTCAAAATGGATTGTGGATGGATAAACATGAATGAATAAGATAAGATAAGATAAAAGGAATTTTGTACAATTTATATAGAAGGAAAACAAGTATGATTAAATTTCATTGAGAATATTATAAGTCTTATCATAAAGAAATAAGTGATTATGACCCAACCATTACTTGGAATATTACCTATAGTAAAAGAATTTGTAGTGGATGATCCAATAGATATGAGTATTATGGATGTCCTAGTGGATAATCTAGAGATAATTCTAATCTAGAGGTAACCCAAAGGTAGAGCTCTATAGGCATTGATCCATAAGCACAAACCTACAAGCAGTGATCCAATGGAATTGACCTAGAGGTAGTGATTGAGAGGTAAAGACCCAAAGGTAAATCTAGTGGTAGTGACCTAGAGATAGTGATTGAGAAGTGAATCAGATGTATTGATCCAAAGGTATACATAGATAATTTATAAAGGAATACCTAATGAAGGTTGCATATATCTAGCCATGACAAAGTCAAAGCTAAAGAATGAAGAGAAAGAAGAATCAAAGAATGAAGGAAAAAATCCTTCCTACCAAATAATGTAATATGAGGGGGTGTTGGAAGTATTATATTGTTTTATCCCCTTCTTGCAAATATTAATTTGGTAATTAATTTATATTTTATATAATGTATGTGTCAATATGAGAGAAAATACAAGGTGTCAAGATATAGAATGAAGAGTTACATTCATATGTGGTAATATGAGAGTTTTATCGTTATGATAGTAATATGAAAAGATGCATATCCTAGATGTTTGAGGAGATCAATAGTAAGTGTGCTAAAAAGTCGTGTAAAATTATATATTTTAGATAAATCTCCATGCAATGAAATCAATAATCATTCTTGTAATATTTTAATATTGTGCATATTTGAGTTATATTTGTGAGATATTAATGTTATTAATATTCATTGTTATTTTTATTTTGACATATGTTTCATTTAAACTTGATATTGGATAAAAAATTCTTTAAGAAAATCTACCTGGGAATGTCAATATAAATGTGTCAAAAACAAGGTATCCAAGAATGCAAGCTATATGATCTTGGATTTTTCCTAAGTGTAGTTTGAAAGAAAACGATCTTGCTAAATATTATTTTATTTTCCAAATGAAATATGAGATAATTATCAATTTAGCAAAATAATAGAAAATCTTAAACTAGAAGTAATGAAATTATTGCAAGTTAGGAGGTGCTAAGTTGCAGAATTACTTGAACTAGTGTGTGATCAAATTTGTTATTGCTTGTAAAATTTACCACTAACATTTTTTTACACTAATTGGTATTTTTTAAAATCTAGAAAAATAGGTAAGAAAAATTACGGTTTATGATTTTGGGGGTCTTTATGATTGTAGAGAGGTCATAGGTTATATTTCTAGTTAAGAAAACCTCCTACTAGAGCAAATTTGAATATGACTTGACCTCCTTTTGGAATTTATGCATACCCTATTAAATTTACCACTAAGTGATCCATTATATTATTTGCTACATACTAATATAACCCCATGGTACCTTCATGGTACATCCTATAAATATTATATTATGAGTGAGTCATAGTTTAAAGTGTGAGTAATATTTTATATAATGTAATAATGTGTAGGAAATACATAAGTGTCATGCGAGTAAGTGCATGTGTAATGTGATTATGTGCACACATTTTTCCTTAGATTAAAATATGCTAAAGTGAAGAGTCATGTCTAGATGTGCATACAATATAGAGTCATGTGTATGCAAGTGTCAAGTAGAGAAGCCAAGAGTCATAAGACATGGCATATGAAAATTAATAGTCAGGTATACAAAGAGTAATTATGTTATGGCTATATATTACTCAATAGTGAAGTAGTATAACATACATACACATATAGCAAGATACATAGAGATATAGCAAAATAGTGTGATACATTTGTAAGAAAAAGGTGAGCAATAAAGTTTACATACATTTGAGCAATTAAAATTAAAATTTGTGCTACATGCTTTGTACATGTTTGATACATGAAAACTACATTCATATTTTTTGGTTATTAAGGAATGTTAATTCATATATTATAAGCCTTGATATACATATTATTTTGATTCCATAATTATATTTATCTTATTTATTGTGGTTATCTTATATTTGATACTATGAAATTTATCCTATGAGTTTACATTAATATTAAAGATTCAAAATCCATTAGTGGTATAAAAGCAGCAAAACGTAGTTTATTAAACAGGTTGAATTTACTTAGCTACATATAAAATCAAGTTTATCCAACTTAATAAAACCGGTTTAGAGTATATCTACTTTAGAGGGAGATAGACCTAGACTCTATTGTAAGATCAAAGTAAGAAAAAAGGCTAGAGTATTTCCAAAGTTGTAAGAAAACCAAGTGAAGACTATGACTTAACTACAAAGTCTTTCCGTGGTTGCAAAATAACTAGTGAGGACTATAAATTATCTATAGGATCTTTCCATAATTATAACTAGTGAAGATAAGCAGTTAACTATTGGGATAAACCAACTTTAAGATAGTTTATCATTACAAGGAAATATCCAACCCTTGACATTAGAAGAATTCTCAGGGATATAAATAATACTTAATACTAATTTCTATCAACTCAAGAGGAAGTTGAGGGATGTCGTACAATGAAGTCATTCTAATTTTTCACTATATTTAGAATTTTTAAATATATGAAAAATAAAAAGTTTATAATACTTTAGCTAAAATATTTTAAGGGAAAAAAAAGATATTATATTAAATATTCAATGCCAATTGTATTCCGTAAGAGTCAATAGTGGTGAAAGTATTGGACAATTCATTAGAAAGGTAGTGGATATGAAAGCAAAACTATTAACTCTAGAAAAAAAATAGAGGATAAACTTTTTGTTCAAGCGACTTTGAGAGATCTTAAAAAATATTATAAGCATCTAGTTATATTTTTGAAAGTTCTAAGGAAAGATACTTCATTTAATTTACTTATATTAATAATGATATATGTGTGTGAGAGATAATTTAACCTATAATAATGCATATTTTCATGATTAATATTAAGAATTTTTTACAAATTTGAATGAAAAAATATATATAATGATGGCGTGTTGTATATTAAATAAATACTAATATATTATAATGTATTGATATTGTATTTCTTATTAGATAGTAAAAACAACATCCTCCCATTTTACATCATGATAACCACTAAAGTATGCATATAACACATGAGAATTTTTGAAATTAGGTCTCCACATTTCCTAAATATTTTTAAAGAAAAATAGGGTTTATTAGGTTGAGTGCATAGGTTTTACCATAACCTCTTTTGGGTTTAAGTTGTAGATCAATTGGTTCTTCCAAACCCCATAAGGGTGGTGGAGGTCCAAGGTTCAAATATCAGACCTCATCAGATTGAATGGTTATCCCTTTCTTGGTGTTTTAAATAGTATAAAAGGTTTAAAATGATTGTGGAATGATGGTTATAGAGGTGGACTGTGCAAGTACTGTGTGGTAACTTTTGAGCTGGAAAACAAAAAGGACTATGACAACTATAAAATATAGATAGTGTGCCCATGTAAAAAGAAAAAAGAAAAAGAAAGGATTGATCTTTCCCTTTTACATTCATTTAATCACATTGATCTATTTGATGCTGCCAAGATTTGATATTATATTCCTTATAAGAGAGCACATATAACATCCTCCCATTTTACATGATGATAACCACAAAATTATGCATATAAAATATGACTACATGATGATAACCACTAAAGTATGCATATAAAATATGACAAGATTGAACGTAGGTCTCCATTTGTTTTTTTAATTTTAAAGAAAAAACAAGGTTTTTGAGAGATTTGCCCTTTCCATTTTACATTGATTTAATCACATCCCGGTTTACATGATGATAGCCACTAAAGTATGCATATAAAATATGACTACTAATGATGAACAATAAAGTATGCATATAAAATATGACAATTTTGAACGTAAGTCTCCACATTTTTTTAATTTTAAAGAAAAAGTAAAGTTTTTGAAAGAGTTGCCATTTTCCTTTTACATCGATTTAATCACATTGAGCTATTTGATACCACCAAGATTTGAACTTTGGTGTGAGATACAAGGAATAGTTGGACACATAGATCTCCATATTAATAATGAATATTTTTTATTTTTGATAGGTAGCAAATTTTATATATAGTGGGTTTTTGAAGGATCCCAAAACCTTATTTATAATAGAAGTCGCAGCTTACATTTGGACCAATAGAAAAACAAAAGAGATCGAGGTTTTCCCCTAGATCAAAACCTTGGGCCTTGCAACCCAGCCCCAGGCCATCAAACTAAAAACATTTAACCCATCCTCCACCCATAGCAGCTTGGGGGCCCTGGGCCTAAGCAAACCAAGCACCATCCCCGCCCACCCTGCTACACGAGGTGAACTCCTAGGGCAACTCTGGGTGGGGACCCTGCATCAGGGAACTAATTCTCATCACCATCGGGGCCATCCCCCAGGCTGCATCGGAGCTCATTAAAGGCATTAATAGGTGATGTAAGCACATTGGCAGTTGAGGTGAGCGATTTGATCACCATGTCAAGGAGGATCCTAGTCGGGAAGATCCAAAAATGTTCTCAAAATCTAAGTTGATCTTGATGGTTTTTGGGGCATCAACGTTGGGCCTCTTGAGTATGGCCGAGGACCGGCTCCCGCCAAGGGTCACCCCACTTATAGAGCTTGCACCAGGGGTTGAAATACTGCCAGGGACTTGAGATGATGCCTTGCATTTTTGGGTAGGCTTGTGCTCTCTAGGGGGAGGGCAATCTTCAAGGTCAATGGGAATGTCCTCTTTGGACTTAGAAGCAGTAGGAGAGACGACAATATTAGAAGTGAGGACAAATCCTAGGGAGGATAATCTAGAGTGGGGGCTGATGGGCCAGAGTGTGGTGGTAGAGGATGACCATGAGTCCTTGGTGGGAAGGGCAGGTGTGGTTTTTTTGGGCTTTGTCAATGGCAATGACTTAGGAGTAAAGCAAAAAATAGGGAGTTCTCAGCAAGGTGGCACCGTGAAGGTGGTTAATAAAACTCAGATGAAAACTAAACAACTTCTATTTTGGGTTATCACAAGTAAGAAATTGTATTACAGAAACCAGGGCTTCGTCGAATGGTTTAGGGAGGTCAGTTCTGAATGGAGTCATCCTATTCCAATTCTGCTCTGGGAAGCGGGAGAGATCCTCCTCCCAATTGTGTTTGTCTCGATGAATGAACTTCCCATTTTCCTCATGATGCAGACCAATGACTTCAAACAAGAACTCTCTGGTGAATCTAAAATGCAACCCTTTCACCTAGACTTTGACCTCATCCCAGGTGTCCAAGAATCCCTGGGCGATATCCTCATCAAGACCAACAAATTTGACCAAAAATGGGGTATACTCCTTGGCATCAGTAAAGACCCTAGTAGACTCGGATAGGGGGAGATTCTTAGGCTCGACATAAAATGCCTTGGGAGTTGACATGGTGGGTTTGTAGATCACCTAGGGCAAAAAGTGCTAGATGGAAGAGGGACCGACAAGGGAAGAAGCTCACTAGGAAAATACAGAAGGGATGGGGCAATGGAAGGTGAAGGCGACAGGCCTCAGAGGGATATAAAGGCAAGGGGAGGAAGCCAAAGAGGTAGCAAAGGATCGCATGCCTTAGGAGTCAACATCTAGGGTAGGGGAAGACACGAGTGGAGAATGACAGGGCCAACGAGGTGGATGGTAGGTTTAGTAATGGGGGGGAAGCGGCCTAGGGATGGACTTCATGTGGCGCACCAGCTAAGTTGGCATAGAGGGATGGTCTTGTGCAGGTAGTAGCCATGCCTGGGATTCGAGGCTAGGGAAATCCCAATATGCAAAGGCAACAAGGAGACACTAGACTTGAGGTAGCACGATCCCACATGTTGTGCTGACTATGAGCCTAGTAGGAATGTTGAAAAAAGGAGCGGTTTACGAGCTACCTTTGACATGGATGCTAGGGACAAAGACACTTGGTGCTGCACACAGCCTATTGGTCACCCTAAAATGACCGTGGTCATGGATGCCATTGGGAACTGCCATTATGGAGATAAACGTAGGAAGGTCAACGCCCCACGTGCCATTGTGCCTGACATGGATCCAGGTCATACAGGCACAATGGTAGGGGAGTCTAGGTGTCTGGAATGGCATCGATATTGAGGAGGTCTTGGGACATTGGTTGCACCATCCCAATGGGAAAATCCTTGGTCTAGATGTTGAGCCCTTTTGAAGAAGTTGCGATATTGGCCAGAAAATCAGCCACCCTATTTCCTTCTCTATAGACATGGTAGATGGAATATTGGGGGAGCCCCAAAAGGATGGCCTGAACCTCTTGGATGATATTGTATATGCACCATGAGATATCCCTGTTATTGAGGGTGACATTATGATGTTAAGGAAGTCACCCTCAATGACCACTTTGTTAGAGGCCTTCTTGAGGGTGAGGAGCCCACAAAGTAATGCTACTGCTTCTACTAAGTTGTTGGTTTGCATGTTGAGGGCCTCAACATAAGCCAATATTACGGTCTCGGAGTGGTTCCTGATGACCCCACCAAATCTCGAGGGTTTGGGGTTGCCCTTAGAGGCACCATAAAAATTGAGTTTGACCCACTCGGGAGGAGGGGCAACCCACCTAGTCACAGCTCTAGGGGAGGTACCAGGGGGGGCTAGGGGGGATTGAACTCCAATGTTGGTGAGGATAGAAGCCTCACTCACCTTCTAGGGAGGGCCACTCAAGGGGAGGGAGTGGGAGTTCTCAAGGGCAAAGGCCATCACCTTGGCCACCATCGACTGGGGGTTGTGTGCCAGGGAAGAGAATGCTCGGTCATTATGCTCAAGCCATTTTTACCAAAGTAGGTGAGGATGGTAGAATGCCCAGAGGAAGTGAAGGGTGGGGTGGGTGAAGGGATTGAGCCACTGGGAAAAAATGTCGATGATGGAGTTGGGGGGAATCCACTGCATTGAAAATAGGGTGAGGAGGTGTCCTAAAACCTTGATGATGAAGGGGCAAGTGAGGAAGAGATGATTTGTTTATTCCCAAGAAACACAACAAAGGAAGCATCTATTTGGGATTTGGAAGATCCTTCTAGTCAGATTCTAAATAGTAAGGATCTTATTCTAGATGGTTGCCCACACGAAGTAGCTGATCTTGATATTCAAATTTTTGTCCCACACCTGCTTGACCATGAAATGAGCCTCCACTGGGTCCCTTTTGAGGGTGTAAGCGAATTTGATCGAGAAGTAGCCAATACTAGTTCCATGCCAGAAACATCTATCCTCCCCCTGCTAGAAGGTATGATGGTAGTATCAAGGAGGTTTTGGAGCCTCATAACTTGAAGAGGGTGGTGGGGGTTTGATATGGGTCCCCATGTGCCCTTCCTTTGATCCTTGACAAAGTAATCTAACACATTAGGGCCTTTGGATGTTGCCAGACCTGGTTTAAGGACTCTACGGTCATTGTCACCACTCAAGGCCTCATATTGGATCCACCTATCCTCATAGAAGTTGATATTGGCCCCATCACCAAGGATCCATCGAGTCCCTTTCCTAATAATATCCTTTGTGAGGGTCATGGATTTCTAGAATGTAAATCCATCTATGGGATAGAAGTTACTAAAGAAAGGGTGCTGATGGAGATATTTCCTACGCACAATATTGCCCCATTCATTCAGAGCATTCGTGAACACCTTCCACACGTGCTTGGATAGGAAGACTTTGTTCATAAGGGGAACATGCTTGAGCCCGATACCTCCCTCCTCTTTAGGCCTGCAAAAAAGGGGCTAGAAGGCTAGGGGAATCCTCTTCTTGTCTTCACTACCAGACCACAAAAACCATTTTTAAATTTGTTCAATGTGGGCTAAAATTTAGGTCAAGATTTTGAAGACAGACATGAAGTACACCTAAATGCTTTGGAGAACTATAGACATAAGGGTGACCCTGCCTGCTTGGGAGAGAAGGTGACCCTTCCAAGAGGGCAATTTTTGCTAGCCCCGCTTGATTAGCCCACTCCACAGGGCCTTGGAAAAAACCCCTTGAACAAGGGTAGCTCGAGGTAGGTGGAGGGTAGGGTGTCAGGGGTGCAGCCCAGGATCCGCCCGATCCGGGTTTGCCTAGCTGGGGGGTGTGAAGGAAATAGATTTTGCTTTTATGGAGATTGATCTTCTACCCAGCCGCCTCTTCATACAGTATCAATATATGCTTGATGACTTTGGATTGAGGTACAAACACGGAGGTGGCAAGAATGGTGTCATCCATGAATTGCTGGTGAGACACTAGGGGCATCTCAAGAGCATGAATGATGTTAGAGATGAGACCCCAATATGTAGCACTCAAAATGGTGTAGCCCAGGGACTTGGCCAGGATGATGAAAAAATTGGGGACAGGGGGTCACCTTGATGAAGGCCTCTAGAACTGGGGGAGAACGTAGTCGGGGAGCCATTGATCAAGATAGAGAACCAAGGGGAAGACACATAGTTATTAACGAGGTTAAACCAGGAGGGTTGGAACCCAAAATTGAGGAGGACGCTAGAGAGGAACTCTCGGTTGACTCTATCGAAGGCTTTACTCATGTCAAGTTTGAGCAAGAATGGCTTCTTAGAGAGGAGGGCAGAGTGAAGGACCTCATGGATGATGATGATCCCATTTGTGATAAGCCTTCTTTTGATAGAGCTTCCCTGACTAGGGGCAATGATCAAGGGAATGATGTCTTTGAGTCTATTTTCCAGGGACTTGGTCAAGATTTTATAGAGGACATTGCACAAGCTGATGGGGTGAAAGTTAGCTAGGGATTTGGCTGCCTAGGACTTGGGAATCAAGGCAATGAAGGTAGAGTTGATGCCTTTAAGGATGGAGCTAGTGAACTGGAGGTCTCGAATGGCTGCATAAACTTCTTGGCCAATGAGGTCCCAAAAGGATTGGAAAAAATAAGGGGGAAACCCATCCAGTCCTGGGGAAGAATCTACTTTCATGGAAAACACAACTGCGATGATTTCTTCATCTAAGAGGGGTCAAAGAAGCATCTCATTTGAATGGGTCAGGACTAAGGAGGGAATGTGCTCCAACATGGTCTCTTCCACCAAGAGAGATGACTGAGGCTCATCACCAAAGATGTCTTGAAAGAAACCCATGGATTTGGCCCTGATATCCTCCTTTTTGGTTACCCTACCATCACTATAGATAAGCTCGGGGATTCTATTTGATCTCCTATTTCTGAGGTTCAAGGTGTGAAAAAAATTATTATTGGTGTCACCATCATCCAGCCATAGGGCCCTCAAATTTTGTCTCTAGAAGGTTTCATCCTTGGCTAAGACATTGTGATACTCGACTAGGACTAAGCGCTCCTCCTCTTGCGCTCCCCAATCTTGGAACCCTTTCTAAAATTTGAGATAAAAATATTCTAGTTGTTTCTTGAGGGTTTATTTGCTCTCGAAGATGTTTCCAAACACCTCCTTATTCTAGATCTCGAGCTTGTATTTGAGGAGTCTCAATGTTTGATAGATTTAATTAGCAGGGTGCCCTGGGATTGAGCAATCCCACTAGCAGGCCACCTGGGCACTGAAATCCTAGTGGTGGAGCCACATGGAATCAAAGTGGAAGGGGCACTTGTGGGAGGGAAACTTACCAACTTCAAGGAGGAGGGGGTTGTGATCAGATCCAACTTTAGGAAGGGCCAATAGGGTTGCATCAGTGAACAAGGGGATGGCTTCCCTAGATAGGAAAACTCTATCTAGTCTAACATGAATGAGTTGGGATCATGTTCTTCTGTTAGTCTAGGTGTACTTGTCTCCTTTTAGGTGAACATCCATAATTTTAGTTGCCATCACTAGACCCCCACTCTTGTCATAGGGAAATATGGGACTATTGAAGTTTACCATAATAATCCAAGGGAGAGGGGAAAACACCTCACTCATGATGTTGATTTCATTCCACAATGCTGCTCTTCCATTCTGGCTATTGGTGGTATAAACATTGGATAGAATCTAGGACTGCCCTGACTTTAAACAGTGGATCAGGATGTTGGTGATTTTGGGGGATGACAAAATTAGTCTCCCTTAAATAAATACAGGTCCCAAAGACACAATAGCCCTCCAGCTATGCCCGAGGCCAAGGTGGACAAAAAATTACTGTTACTTCAAATAGATTTGGCAACCCTCTAGGAGGACACTTCATCAAGTTTGGTCTCTTGAAGGAGGAGAATAGTTAGGTTGTGGTCCTTGCGAAGCTGAGCAAGGATCCTTTTATTTGGGGTTCCATTGAGCCCCCTCACATTCTAGGTGATGAGATTCATTTGACACCCTTGGGGAGTCTCTTGACTCCCTTCCCAGCTTTGGTGGGGGTTTTGGATATCTGGGAATTAAATTTCAAAAAATCATAGAATCGTCAAGTAGGGTCTCTTGGGAGCTACTAGCAATATCATCCTTCGTGAGCTTGTTACACTGGTCGCCAAGGGTGGGATGCCCTCTCTTATTTTTGCTTCTAAATTTAGTGGTAAACTTCTTACTGCAGGTATTTTTGGGGCTAAAATCTTTAGTCTTGGACTAAGAATTTACAAGATTGGCCTCTACAAACCTCTCAAAACTACACTCTAAGGAAGGGTGGGAAGAGGGGAAGGAAGGAAGGGGGGCAAGGGGAACGAGTGGGGGTACCAGGGGAGGGGAGGGAAAGGGGCACCCCACACACCGAGGGTGAGGGGGAAGGGTGGGGGTTAGGGATGCCTGACAGCTCACAGGTCAGGGAAGGGGCTTCGTCAAATTGGGCTAGGATGGGGTCAACCTACAAGTCTATCTGGAAGGAAAAGGGAATAGGGGTTGTGGTTACCTCAAAGGATATTTCCTCTACACACCTCATAGGTTCTAAAATACTGAAAAGAGGGGGTTCAAAGTTATGACATACCTAGGGCTAAGTTCCTGAGCAATTGGGATTCACCTGGTTTCCCTCAGTAATAGTAGATTTTATCTCTTTTCTACACCATTCTAGGGTGTTGTGATAGCCATGTGGGGGCCTTTCTAGGTCAATGAGGGGGGTTCTCACGGTGAGACACACCAGACTTATTGGAAGAGGGGCATTGGTGGGGAAGGTGCCCCTGTGTGTATCACAGGGGGAAGAAGGTGGGTTTTTTATGATAGATTAGGGATTGGCTCCAGAAGAAGGATCCTAAAGAAATAGTAACCACGAAAGGGAGTTCAAATTCAAGGTTTGCATTGACGCAGAACTTGTCATGGACCATGCGAGATCCTACCTTGGTAGCAGGATTAAAGGTAACAAATTCACCAACTACTTGTGCAATGAGCCTCAGGATGTCCTCTTACCACAAATGAAATGGGAGTTTAGGAAGGCAAACCCAAATTTGGGTGATATTAATGCTTTGGGTGTTGGGATTGAAGTCAGCTCCATAGCACCTAAGGAAGAGGCTTTTGTGCCCTAGGAACCAGGGCCCGCTAGAGAGAATCATGCTGGAGTCGTCACTATTGTTGAGCTTGATGAGAAATAAATCCTTGGTTAGGGCCACAAGCTGCATGTGCCCTAAATGTTTCCACTTGGGGGTCACCCAATGTTGGATGGTTTCCATATCTAGGCACCACCCTATGAATTTTCCCAGCAAGGAAAATGAGGACCCTGACACAAATATCGAGTACACATCATCTTGGATGGAGATGTGTGTCCATTTGTGAGAAAGCCTCGAGCCTAGAGCCCGAGGCTAGGTGCTAGCCCTAGACAAGATCTACTAAAAAGAGGGTTTGGGCCCCCTAGGGTCAGTACCTTGACCTTTTTCAAGTGGTTTTTTCCCAAGGCCTACACTTGAATCAATGCTACCAAGGGGCCTGGCGCCCAGAATCCTATTCCCACCCTTCTCACCTACTTGCCCTAGCCCCACATCTAGCCCAGATCCCACAACATAACCTGTAGGCCCGGACTCAGAGGTTGCACCTGCTCCCAATCCTTCTCCTGTACTTGCACCTATGTCTGCTCCTGCTCCTGCTCCCGCCATCCTATCTAATAATGAATATTTTTAACCATATGAATTCATGTTATTTAATAGTAATGAATATTTTTTTAATGTATAAACATAATTTTTTAATAGTGTATATACTTTTCTATTAATATAATGTTATGTTCTATGCATGATTTTATAATTTTGTATTATGAATTTTGCTATAATATTTCTCATTAATATAATAAGACATTCTTTAGTATTTTTAGTTAATTTATATATTTTAAATCTAGTATTTATAAAAAAAATATTATATTTTATACATAATATAAATTAATTAATAATTTAATTGTTATCATTTTATTTACATAAATAAAATAATTCATTTAAAAAGTTTTTTCACCCTTACATATAAACTTTTGATTTCTATTAATTATATAATCTTATTTTTTTTAATTTTTATTTTATTTTATTTTTAATTGGTTATATAAGGTTGAAATGAACCCTACTTGTATTACATCATCAATATTATCACATATTGGTATAACAATATTATCTATATTATCTATGTTTTGACAAAATTAGAATTGGAACCTAACCATTTGAATATGAATATATTTTTATTTTAATTATTGTTATTATTTTTTATTTCTTATTTTTTTTACTACCACGTTGATCTAGGCATGTTGTCCGTATTGTATGTCTGCTACAGTATTCTGGGCAATTTGACAAGTTTCAATTTCCTCGTTGAATGTTGAGAAACCTAATAGTTAAAATAATATTATTTGATGAATATATTTTTATTTTAATTATTATTTTTATTTTTTTATTTTTTTTAATCTTTGCATGTTTCCCGACTTTTATGGTTATCACAGTATTTTTTGTACGTTATCTATATTTTATAATTACCATAGTATTCTTCACAATATACCTCTAAAACCACCACACAATATTATGCACATCTTTTACAGCTACCACAATATTCTTTGTATTTTTTGCAATCTGCCTCTAAAACCATTATACAATATTTCGCAGTCTTTCATATCACAATCATTTTAAACCTTTTACACAATTGAAAGCATGTTGTCCATCTTTTATGGATATCACAATATTCTTTGCAATCCACCTCTAAAGCCACCACACAATATTCTTCGCACTCCATCCCTATAACCACCATGCCACAATCATTTAAAACTTTTTACATAGTCTAAATAACAAGGAAAGACACAAACATTCAATCAAGTGAAGAGGCCCAAAATTTGAACCCTCCACATCCACTCCCTTAAAACGTTTTGCCCAACTAATTGATTTACACCTTAAACCTTTTTTAGTTTAATTATTACTATTTATGTATTTTAATATTAAATAGAATTAAAATATATATTTTAAATTTAATATTATAGTATTTTACTTTTATAAATTTAATTTTAATTTAATTATTATAATAAACCTATATATCATAAATTTCATTAGTACATATTTTAATAATATACTTGTTTTAATTTTTCTTCATGAAACAAAAACAGATGTGGCACAATTAGCTTTAATTGCAAGTAGGATTTGGAAGCAAGGAAAAGTGTCCTTTCAGCAAGCGAGAGGAGCATCTGGAGGCCTCATGATCATGTGAGATCCAATTAAAATAGAAGGAAGTGTTATTCAGACCAATGAAAGTGTGCTAAGTGTGTTATTTCATGATCTCGATAACAATAAGTCTTGGATCATGTCAAATGTCTATGCCCCCACCTCTTTCCAAGGGCGATCTAAGGTATGGGAGTATTTGGGTCATTTAAATCAAGTGTTCATAAACATTCCTTGGGTGATTGGGGGCGACTTCAATACTCCCCTTTACTCGTCTGATAAAAAAGATGATTTGGGTTACCTTCTAGGAGCATGGAGGACTTCAATGAATTCATTAACACAAATGAGTTGATGGATGTCAGACTAAAAGGGCCAAATTCACATGAAGTAATTAGAGGATAGGGAGTCAACTGATTCAGGAAAGGTTGGACAGATTCTTTTTATGCAAGGAAGCCATAACAACTTTTGGTGATTCATCATTACAAGCCCTTCCCAAATGTGCTTCAAATCATAACCCTATTATTTTGGAGGCTATGAAAACTAACCCCTTCAAAAATCCATTCAAATTTCTTTCAATGTGGGTAAACCATCCAGACTTAAGGAAAAAAATTGAGGAATGGTGGCAGCAGCCTATCCAAGGTAGTGCTTCTTTCAAAATTTCTCAAAAACTAAAGATGTTAAAAGACAACCTTAGGGTCTGGAACAAAGAAGTTTTTGGAAATATTTTTGATAACAAGAAAGTTGTGGGGGAAAAACTAAAAATAATAGAAGGCAAAATTCAACATGGAACTTATGATGAGGCAACAAGGATTGAAGAGAAGGAAACCCTTTTTGAGTACCATAATATCCTAGCCTATGAAGAGATGTATTGGAGGCAGAAATCAAAGGGCGTTATGGCTGAAGGAAGGCAATTCAAATTTGAATTGTTTCCATGTTACAACTTTGAGGAATAGAAGCAACAACAATATTATAATTTTAACCAAGGAGGATGGCTCCTGAACCCATAATATCCAGGAGATCAGGTATGAGGCTATAAATTTTTTTAGCTCCTTGTTAGGTGAAGGACCAGCTTGTAATGCCCAAGCAAAGGATTCTCTTTTCAATTTATCCCCCAAATTATTGATGAGATGACCAATGAGTCCCTCACAACAACATTTTATTATGAAGAGATCATATATGCTTTTTAGCATGGATCCTGACAAGGCTCCTGGGACAGATGATTTCTCGTCTCATTTTTACCAAGTTTTTTGGGATATTATTGGTGCAACCATCATCGCTGCCATTAGGGAGTTCCAAACTTCTAACCACATTCCCAAGAATTTTAACTCAATGATTATAAATTTGATACCCAAAGGCCCCAATCATAAGACCATGGCTGATTTTAGGTCGGTTAGTCTGTATAATGTATCCTATAAAATATTGTCCAAAGTCTTAGCTAACCGCTTGAAGAAGACCTTACCTATTATCATTGATCCAAGTCAGGGAAGTTTGGTTCAGGGGAGATCAATCGTAGATGGATTTATCACAGTTCATGAGTCTCTCCATACAACTGCCCAGACTAAGAAGGCAGTCATGGCCTTAAATCTAGATATGAACAAATATTTTGATAGGATAAATTAGGATTTCCTAGAGGTAGTTTTAGTAAAATTTAGTTTCCACACTCAATGGGTCAAGCTGGTCAAAGAATGTATTTCGAAGGCCTAGTTTTTAGTATTGGTAAATGGGTCTACAATAGGATTTTTTTAAATTAAATGAGGATTGAGACAAGGAGATCCTATTAGTCCCATGCTTTTCATAACTATAGCATAAGCCTTAGGAAGAACCATCAAGGTAGTGGCAGCAGCTGGACTTATATCAGGCATAAAGGCAACTTCGTTAATAGCCCTAGTGACCCATCAACAATTTTTTGATGACACATTGTTGCTTACATTGGATTTAGTGGTTGAGGCAAGAAGGATCAGACACATTCTTAAGATGTATGAGGACACCGAACAAAAAGTAAATTTTAATAAGAGCAAGCTATATTTTATAAATACCCCCATTCCCATGAAAAAAAACATTGCTAGAATTTTGAAATGCCAGATTGTGTCCCTTCCTACCTCCTACTTAGGAGTTCCCCTTTTCTATGGGAAACCAAAAGGGTCAATGTGGAATATTTTGCTAGAGAGGATCCAAAAAAAGCTAGCAGGTCGGAAAGTATATTTATTATCTCAAGTGGGCAAAGCAGTATTAACAATGGCCTCCCTACAAAGTATACCTATATATTTCTTATCGATTTTTAGAGCTCCAAGCAAGGTGTATCATAAATTTGAGCAATTTGAAAAGAACTTTCTCTGGTCAGTGACCTAGGATAAAAAAAGGATCCATTTGGTAGGGTGTAATAAGGTTTGCAAACCTAAGGTACAGGGGGGCTAGGGATGAGGAGAGTTGCTAATATCAACATAGCTTTGCTAGCAAAACAAGCATGGCGGCTATTAACCAAGGTTGAAAATGAATGGATGACCATAGTTAGGAGGAAATGCCTCCAAGGATCAAATTTACTCAATGATAATCTGGTGAGTAGGGGGTCATATTTCTAGAAGGTAATCCTAACAAGTAGATATCTAGTCAAGAGAGGGATTATCTGGATCCTTGGTAATGGGTAAATGATAATTTTTTTGAAGGATCGATGGGCGAGAGCTAAGGAATTATCCCAAAATCCCTGATTGACTAGGATCCAATAACACATGGAGTAGTAGATTGGACAAAGTGTGGTTGATTACATCTAGCAAAATATGAACACCCCTAGGTGGAAATACATCAGAGTACAGAGTTTTGAAGCTAAGTCCAAAGAACTTCACAATATTTTAACACAACAAATTCTTCCCTCTAGAGAATATGAGGATCACATTGCTTGGGCCGAGACTGAAAGTGGAGATTTTATGATCAAATTCACCTATAACTTGCTCCTCAACAATGAAGACCAACAATTTCAATCGAATTTGGTTTGGATCAAGGGTTTAATCCCTAAAATATATTTTTTCTCATGGTTGGTGATCCAAGGAAAAATTCTTACCATGGATAATATGTTGACCAAAGGTATGGTTATTGCTAACCGTTGTCATATGTGCAGGTATGGGTGGGTGTCAACCCAATATTTTTTCCTAGAGTGTCCGGTGGCAGCGTCCATCCTTGATGAACTTTTCCAAGATTTTAGGATCTCGTGGGTCAATCCGGATTTAGTTTTGGAAGTGTTTCAACAATGGCCTCAACCATTTGTTAATCTGAAACTTAAGTACCTTTGGAAAATATGTTGGCACCATTTCCTATGGTATATATGGTTAGAAAGGAATCACAAAGCTTTAAAGGACACCAGTCATAGCCTTAAAACAATAATCAATAGAAACCTTGCCTTTGCAAAAGAAAATATTAGTATCCTTGCTTAGGAGATTCGTATAATCCCTCCCTAGGAAATACAAATTACCTTAGCCTTAGGCATTGAAGAAAAGCCTTTCATCCCTCTACCCAATCCCAAAAATGGGGTCTCTTGGGAGCCACCCCCTAGGGTTTGGTTCAAATTGAACTTCGATGGTGTAGCTAAGGAGAACCTGAGAAGAGCAGCATATGGAGGAGTAATCAAAGATCATAAAGGAAACCTAGTTAAGGACTTTGCTGAACCATTTGGGAATTAGAACTAATAATGAGGTGGAAGCTAGAGACCTTTTGAGAGGGTTAAAATTTCCTAGGAGACTCATGGAAATTTGATGATTGAAGATGATTCCATGAATATCATCAACCTGTTAACCAATGGCAAAAAACCTCCATGGAGGATTGAGTTCGTCATCCGTGAGGAAAGGATCCTTTTTGTGGTAAGACAGGACAGGAGGATTCACCATGTGTTTTGTGAGGCCAACAAAGCAGATGACAAATTAGCCAATGTGGGTATTGATGTGGGAATTTTGATGATGTGGACACACGGGGTACCACATGAAGTGGAAGACATTCTTATACATTAAAAGTACACTACTGATTAAGGAGAAATGTGGAAGGGTGCTTTTTTCACAAGTTTTTCATGATAAGCATAGATTTTTTCTCTAAGTCAACTCAAATAGCTATCATTGTAAGTAATGTTAATTGTCATGTTGAATTGTCTTTTTGCACTATGTGTAAGGTGATGTAGGATAACTAGCACAATTTTTGAAAAGAATGTTCTAAGGATGGCTAGGATCCGCAATCTCAGCATAAGGCTAGATTTTGTATTAGGTTTTGGGTTAACATGCAAAACTCGGTAATTAATGATGACTTTTATTTATCGAAAAAAATATACTTGTTTTAATTATAAATTAAATTAGATTAGAGTACAAAATTAATAACAAATTTCCGTCCATATTCGATTGATTGTTATCGTTTAAAAAAATACGAAAAAATAATAAAAATATGTAGAACACTATCTTCAAGTTTAAATCACTATGTAATGCAGGATTTTTACAATAATTTCTATGTAAACCATCTGATATTACATTTAGTGTTGATGAGTAGTCCATGTATCAGCATGTCGTAACCAACATGACTCTTTTTGTCTTTGTTGAACCTTCCCATAACTTTCTTCGTAGAACCCTTTTAGTTTTGCATATAATTTTTTGTTCCAAATCCATTTTTACTCGACATATCTAAGGCAAGAAGTTTCTCTCTGAAATTTTTCATTACATGGAAGCAAAATCAAACATTTAACTTTGATATCCTACAACAAAAAGAATATTTTCACATCTCCAAAAAGTGTAATGGACGACAATGATTGTGTGCTACTAGCTGGAAATATTCATAGTTATTTTTTTGGGTACTATTAAAAGAAAGAGAGGATTTTGATAGGAATACCACAAACTATACAATCAAAACATCATCGAGGCGGAAAGCAAAAATATAACTATACACCCTATCAAACTAAAACAAACAAACAAAAACCATCAGAGAAAAATAGAAATAAAAACTGCACAAGACCCAAAATGACAAGAAAAAATAGAACTAGACACCCTACCAAACTAAAAAAAACAAACAGAAACCATCAAAGAAAAGTAGAAATATAAACTACAAAGACCCAATACGACAAGAAACAATAGAACCAAACACCATACCAAACTAAAAAAAACAAACAAAAACCATCAGGGTAAAATAGAAATAAAAAATGCACAAGACCCAAGACCCAAGAACAAAAGGGAGAACTGAGATGGTTCTCTCCCATCATGCCCATATCTTGAGCAATAGTAGCAGTAAAAAATAAGACATCCTCGAATAAATCCAATGCACTCTTCAGCAAGCTCCAAATATTCCTTTGTTTAATCTCAAAAAGTTTCAGGTTGTGAAATATGAAATTTTTCTTTTCATGGATGTCCTCTAGAGCATAATTATCTCAAAAAGACATCCAAAAAAGGATAGGGTAGAAATGGGAGGAGCTAAGCTAGGACCAAACTACATGGATAGCCAAAAATTGACCAAGAAAACAAGGGAGAGGACCAAAAATCCCCACCACCTTCAAGAATTGGCCAGCCCAGCAGGAACCACTTGTCACCATCACAAAAATCCCCTAGACAAGTGTGAAGATGAACAAGAAAAAGCTAATTAATACTCTGTCACGAAGGTGAACCAACTTAGAGAAAGAGGAAGCTTGGAAAGACTCCCCGACCACAGAGGAAAATCATTATCAAGGAGCACAAACCAATGGAGAGGGAAGGATAAAGCATCAGGAAGCTTCCAACAACAAAGAGAATAAATGTGCAACCTCCCAAATCGAGACAAAAAGGAAGCATGAAAAATATAATGATCTGACACAACCATACTCAAAGAAGTTTCCAAAATCCAACGCCTAACTAGGGAATCCCACCACACCACCAGGAGGGAAGTCGTTGGAGGAAATTTGAAATTTAAAAAGAGGTAAAGACCCTCCTGACACCACCAGGATTGACTAACATGCCAAAAATTCCAAAAAGACATCTCGGATACAAGAAATAATAAAGGCCCACCACCAAGCCTTTAACCTATAAAATCCACCACCACCTGAGGATCAACCATAATATCAGATGACATAAAGCCAATCGACAAATATTAAGGTTTCTCTGCATTTGCGAGGTGGATAATTTCAGGTAAAAAATCAATTTGATATAATGACAAGCACTGACGAGATACACCAATATTTTCTAGTAAATCGACCACCGAATTCCCTTCTCTGAACTCGTGCTTAATTAACACCTCCTCCATGGAACGTATATGGGATATGGATTCATAAATTAAGTTAGAGATACACCAGCTAGATTGGCAGTCCCTTTGATTACTAGGATAATTATTTTTATTACTAGCATATATTTGATTTATACTTGATCCTTATATGAGTTAATCTATTTGGAAAGTCAATATGGTTCTAGCCATTTGAGACTATTTAGAAAGTGATTCAAGTTTTAGAAGGTTTTTGAAGAATATAACTAGTGGTCAAGTTGAAGGGTTGGTAGCTCAAATAGAGGAAGAACACTATGCTCAACCAAAAACCTTCTAATATGAGATACAATTAGCTCCAAAACTTTATTGAATTATTTTTATCATTTCTCCCTACCTTCCAATAAAACTTCTAGCTTGTGTTGCAACTATAAGTAGTCTAGTTGATATTACACGATTGATACCCTATGGGTCATGACCTAATTCACCCATTTTATTGCACGAGTAGGCCTATGATGAATCTAAAATAAAATCAGATGAAGGCTAGTTACCAACAATACCTGATTGTTGACTGAAGTAGGAGGTTTAAGAAGATTGCGAAATTGATAAATAATAGGTTGAGGAAGATTATATTATAGAAACAAAAACAGGAAGCCAATTATAACAAAATGGAAGCAGTTGGAATCTTCTCAAACATTTTATTTGAATTCTATATTGGATCTCACAACCACATAATTGTTTCAATTTTTATTTAGGGAATGTCACTAGAGCCATTTTCTTTTGTGGCATAATATAGGAGACTATTGCTTTTATGAATTGGGATACCCAATTTAAATTAAACTAATCCCTAATTCTCTTACTCTAGAAATGGATACAAATAGTGAAGCACTTTCTATTCAGTTGTGTTGGAAGTTGCTTTCTTCCTTGCTTAGATTGGGGTGGAATCATGAATAGAAAGAAAATGGGAAGATGAAGATGAAGTGTAAAGTTTTTCTCTTCAATTCACTTACACATTTGTGTTAACTTTAGAGGTAATTAAAGGACAAATATGTTAATGGTAGAAGGTGTCTAAATAATCCAAGGAACCTACATTGAGCTAATTACCTGATATTTTCCTATGAAGAAAGGGATATCAAATCAAAGGAAATCCAAATGTGAAGTGCAGGAGACAATACAAGCATGTTTACCGCCTAAAATCCTAAGGTAAATCATACATTATTTTGAGAGAAAAAGTAGTTGTTAAAGACAAAGAATAAGGTGTTTTTTAAAGGAAAAATCAAACTACTAAAAGATATATTTGAATGGATGCCTATGATAATATATTAAAGGTAAATGTATAAAAGAGAAAAAAAAATAGAAATACAAAAACATAAGTTATTGAAAACAATTAAAGAAAAAAACTTATATTTTCAAGAAAAAACATTTACATTATAGATGAATCACTAAAAGAGACTAATAAAATGTTGCAAATTTTAAAATATTGTACTCTATACATCATAACAAAAGTTAAAGGACAAAATATTACATCAATGAAGGAAAATATAATCTTACAACCAAAATGAGAGAAACCAAAGATGAAAAATTTTCAATGCTTGGATATTATCTAAGTTCAAAAATGATTGAAGTAGTTGAAGACTCTAAATATGTTTTTGCATTACCTAATTATGTGGGAAACATAATGTATATGACATTAATTTCTAATGAAGTTCTTAAAGGCTAGAATAGAAAACAAGGTGAAATGACTAAATATTTGAAGAACAAACTTTTTGATATTACTATTGAAGTAGAACTCGGAGAATTCTTAATGCTTCAACAATGCATACAAAGTATACTTAATTATGCTAATGTTTGTTATAAATTTTTTGTTACTATACCTATTAATCTATGATAATAAATCTACAAGGGAATAATCACTCTAAATATTTCCAAGATAAGAAATCAAGGAAAGATTGAAATGTTAGGAAAAATAACAATGATGAAAGATGTTTTTTGTGATACAAATCATTTAAGTCCCATGATGATAAATTCATATTGTGATCCTTATCAAAATTAAAATAAAATTTGTGATTGAAGCAATGATATGTGTGACTTAGAATTCATGACAAAGATAGAAGAACCTATTACAAAAATAGATGTTACATGTGACACAAAGGATTTGAATATAGTTCATGATTGATCAAAAAAGGATTATGCTATTAAAATTGATGATGACATGGATTCAAATGATGTCATGGTTAGAGAATATTACATTATTTAGGACATGTCAATATACTACCATGGGTAAATGTTTAGATTATCACTTAAGTATTTAATTTATGCAATAGAATAAATGCACAAGAATGTGAAATGATGTAAATGTGCATGCTGCCCACATGTACATGAGTATTTTAGAATATTAAGAAAAAGTATCCTTAGTTAGGAGTGCATGTGTACAAGTGTCTAACATGCAAAATGCATGTATGTCCTCATAGCTAAAATATTGTTTTTCTCAAGAAAAAGTTGAAGATAAAGCAAGGTACGTCTAATATCCAAGATCCTTTGGTGAAGGTAATACAAAGAGATATAGTGAAGTCTAACCAACCACGTATTCAAGAGGTGCATATTCCAACCAAGAAAGCATCATTCATGTTAAGGACATAGTCTCCACTTTACCCACACAATAGATTCAAGTTTACACTATCAATGAAAGAGATGCATTGGATTGCAACATTGAAATATCGAGTTTTATAAAGAATAGTAGTAGAAGTTATTCACTTCCTGAAGTCACAACATTATATGGCACTCAAGATAAGTATTGGAGAACAAGGAGTATTTGCTTCATCATCCCATAAAATAGTTGGAAGGATTGCCATCATATATCTATCATTGATGCATTGGAATAATCTCAAGAAGTGTAGTAAAAAAACATTGAGTAAGTTGGAATAAGACATTGAATAGTTGAAGGAAGAATAGGGCATAGTAGTAAAGAACACCCACCATGTGGAGAAAAAATATTTCATGCATGTAAGAGGAAAAACAACATGTTTTGAATATATCTCAAGTGCACAACGAAGAGGCGTCATTGAGCATAAGTCATCATTCGTATAATTCTCTCACTATAGCATTGGATAAAGGAACTACATCCAAGATTATGAAGGAAAAGAGTGAGATTATAATACCATTTGGGATAGGTGTTGAAGGAGAAAGCTATTGCAGAGATGTTTCAAGGAAATTGAAGAATATAAGTGCTATTTGACATTATCCAACTTACATTTAAGTTATAATCAAGAGGATAAGTGCACATATAGTGCATGAATTAGACATAAATTGAAGTGCAATTAAGGTAGCATATAAGGAAATATGGCAACATAGTAAGAAATCACATTGATCAAAGAGAAAATAGCATAAGCATCATATAGAATAGTATGTAAAGTATTTATGTAGAGGATAAATTAGCACCTTGCACTAATGATAAGGAGTCAACCACCTTTAAATGATAGCAAAACACATTGATTCCAGGTCAAATATAGTGATGTTGCAACATAAGAACATGTGTTGGGAAGGTAAAAATTATCCTCATATATATATTGCAAGCTCAAAGGTGAAATTAAGACATATACATTAGAGTTGATATAAACTATGTTCTATAATCTAGGGCTATAAAATATTAGGACTTATAAGGTTTTGAAAGAAACCTTATAAAATAAATTAAATTCTTTAAGAAGAAAGTAGAAAATATAAGCATTACACCATTACTATTATTGCTGCAAATATTTGTAAATCATAAAACAAGGAGATGTAAGGTTACTTTCAAATTTAATTCAAATTTAATTTTCAAATACATGGTCTTTCTAAATTTCTCACTAGGGACATATAATAAATCCTACAGCAAACTGGAATCATAGAAATTTAGAATTTAAATTATACAAAAGTTGAAAGAAGGTGAAAATAAGAATTACTTGAAAGTTACAAATTATTGAAGAATCCTATCAAATTTGAAACCTCATTAAATTTTCAATACTAAAGAAATTTTAGAACCCATATAGGGATTTATAAGGTAATCATTATGGATACTTGGTATATTCATTTAGAAGCAAGAAAGCATATGATGGGAAAAAAAAATGGTTTTACTCTTTACAAAAAAAAAATGAGAAACCAATTTTCATTGCAGATAATAAAACTTATTAGTAAGAGGAGTTGGAAATATTCCAACCATTATAATGAATGAAAAAGGATAATCAACAATGTGTTATATGTCCCTAGAATAACCACCAATCTTATTTTAGTTTCTCAACTCATGGATCAAAACATGACAGTAGAATTCAAAGTGATAAATGGTAGAAAATAGTACCATATTCTTAAACAAGAGAAAAATATTGCTTTAGGTTCCTATAAAATTGGTACATTTTTTCTAGATATTACTACACATTCAACATTCTTAGTTCAAACTTCATATGTATGACACAAACACATGGGAACTACCTGTATATCACATATGAATAATGAAAGCACGAGATTCCGGGAAAAGGAAACACTAATTACGATTGCATTCAAAATCAAATGCGCTTAAGTCCTAGAAATGTAAATTGCATGAAATGAAAGAGACGCATTAAAACGAGACACAAGCAAATGGAGAAAACACAACCCTTTCATTAAAATTTCTTGATCTCTGTTACAATGACGCCTCCTCCCTTTTCAGGGGCTAGGAGCGCTAAAAGAATTTGATTACAATCACATAATGTTCTTCTTTCCGCGTGCCCACGATTGAAATGGGCGGGCCAAAATGATGCCGCCGTTGATTCCGATGAGTTCTTCACCTCTGCTGCTTCTCCTGCGAACAAAGAAACAACCAAGATGTCAGTAGCACCTGCCGCAAATGGAAAGTGTTCGTTCTCTAAAATTAACGAAATATGCATGTAAACATTTGCCTGAAACAGTAAATACAGTGAATCCAAATGGATTGAAATCTTGACAGAAGACAGAAAAAGTTACCAGAAAGTCATTGCCACTGAGACAGCTAGCCAATCTGCCTTCAACTGGAATTCATCCCTGGGCAGGACGAATTATGACTGCAATTCGTCCCTGGGTGGGACGAATTCTTCTGTGTTGAAGAATACGACCTGCTGTTGCTCCAATGTCGATTCCCGAGACCTGCAAAATGCCTGCAAACAGGGGGGTTATGTAATTGGGTCCATTTTGGGACGACCCAGATGGTCGGATTCTCCCAATTTGGCCTCTACCCTCGGGAATTTGATCTCACCACCTGCAATTTAGTGAAACAACAAAGCGACACAAAACATACTAGAATCTGATCAAAAGTTACGAACTTGCAGCTATGAGTTAACCAAACATGATAACACAAAATGCAACCTGAAAAAGTAATCTAGAATGCTCTAAAACTTAGAAAGTGCGGGGGTGCCCAAGTGGGCCTCCCACCGTTGGCACTTGATTCCGGTGCCAATCCACTAGGGATGGGCCCAAAACCTCTTAGGATTGGGGGGGTCGGTGAATTGGTTGGTTCAGGTGTCCATGTGTTGGATTTGGGTCAGGTTCAAGCTTCCAAAAACCACCCAACAACCTCCCTTGCAAAAGAGATTGGTGGATGCGAGAAGGTGAACCAAAAGGGGTGCAAGTGGGTCTTCAACTCGACAGCACTTCGTTGCTTGAAAACTCCTTCAACCTGTCTATTTTGGGTGAGAAAAGTCCCACCTTTTATAGACCCATGGGGTCTCTTTTGGGAGGGAAGCACAAATGCCATGTTTTGGTCATAGGCGCCATGTGGTAGTCTTCTCTTCCCATGAGGGAGGGGAGTCCTCCGTTGACTTGGGCTTTGATAAATGCCTTTTGTGACAGTCTTCTAACGACCCCTCTGTCCACATACACACGCGTGCGAGGCAGGAGTCATCAACTGACTATTCTAGGCTGCCACTTGGTGCCATTTGTCTTTTTTCCCGTTAAGCTTAGAATTCGTCCCACCCAGGGACGGATTCAGAATTCGTCCTGGGGTGGGACAAATTCTATTTTGAATTCGTCCCTGGGTGAGACGAATACTGGGCAAAGTGTCTAAGTGTGCCAAATTGCTTCTTGACCTTACAAAATTACTATGAAAGTGGTTAAGACCACTGTTTAACCTCTGAGGGCTGCCTTGGGGGTCTGTGTTTGTCAAAACGATCAGTGTTTGCAGTCACATAATCGGATTGGTGTTGTTTTGGTGTCTACGAGATGCCCCTTTTTGGGAAGCGCTGCGGGTGACGCAGATGCTTGAGCAAAAATAGATAACCAAAGCACTAATGATTAGGGTTTCTTGGTAACCTAACCAACTTTTGATGCCCCAAGTATGGAAAGGGCATGCATTCTTGAATCCTTGCTTCTAACGAGCTAAGGAATTTAATTTCAAGTATTAACATGTTTTTGTGAGGTGTGACTTGAACTTAGACATTGATCAGTCATGAATAGGCAAAGGGCATTTTTATCCTCAGGGGGAACCTTGTGTTCATGATTCACGAAATGCCAAGTGTTTGATTGATTTGATTGTTGCTTGTTTATTGCCCCAAGCAGGAGCGTGATTGTCTTTGTCAATGATTCTTTGAATGCATGTTGTTTTCCTTAATTGGGTGTGTGATTGTTGATTGGTGACTAAGTGTGACTACCCCCTCAAGTGACGAATCGATGAGGGAATGACCTTCGTGAGAGAAGCGACGAGTCGCTTGACCCAAGATGACTTGTGCAAGGGTGCCTTTAGAGGGTTTATCGTTAAGCATGTGCAATTTTTCCAACATTTGGACCTATTTTTGGTGGGTGTTAACCCTTTTGGTGATGCCGTAATGAGGTGAAATCATCGAAAATCTAACTTCTCGTGGAGCGGTCCGACTATTGTAGCCTTCTTGGGGAAGTAGGAGAGCGATAATTTGAACCCCGACATCGATTTTCTTTGCTTAGAGGTTAAGTGCATGAGCACTTTTGTCCGGCAATGTTATTGTTGTTTGATTTTGTTGCATTTTTTCTTGTTTTTGATTTTTTGTTGTTTTTTGTGACACCATTTGGGGATTAAATTGTCAAAAATCCGTCTTCCAGTGGAGCGGTCCGGCTATGGTAGCCTTCTTAGGGAGTAGGATAGTGATAATTTGTGACCCCGATGTCGATTTGCTATGCCAAGAGGTTAAGTGCAAGAGCACTTGTGTCTAGCAATGTTTATTGTTGTTTGTTGTTTTGATTTTCTTATTGTTTTTGAGTGGGCTTTGACCCATTTGTGACATCATTTGGGGGTGAAATTGTCAAAAATTCGTCTTCCCGTGGAGCGGTCCGGCTATGGTAGCCTTCTTCGGGAGTAGGATAGTGACAATGTAAACCCCGACATCAGTTTTTCTATGCCAAGAGGTTAAGTGCAAGAGCACTTGTGTCTGGCAATGTTTATTGCTATGTTTTTGTGTTGCATTTTTGTGATGTTTTTGTTGTTTTTGTGACGCCATTGGGGATTAAAATTGGCGAAAATCCGACCTCCCGTGGAGCGGTCCGGCTATGGTAGCCTTCTTAGGGAGTAGGATAGTGACAATGTAAA
This sequence comes from Wollemia nobilis, assembly GCA_028583015.1. NCBI lineage: Eukaryota > Viridiplantae > Streptophyta > Pinopsida > Araucariales > Araucariaceae > Wollemia > Wollemia nobilis. Next base: position 4,369,036 of record JAQPPZ010003109.1, on the reverse strand, counting down.
CCCCGACATCAGTTTTGCTATGCCAAGAGGTTAAGTGCAAGAGCACTCTTGTCTGGAAATGTTTATTGCTATGTTTTTGTGTTGCATTTTTGTGATGTTTTTGTTGTTTTTGTGACGCCATTGGGGATTAAAATTGGCAAAAATCTGACCTCCCGTGGAGTGGTCCGGCTATGGTAGCCTTCTTAGGGAGTAGGATAGTGACAATGTAAACCCCGACATCAGTTTTGCTATGCCAAGAGGTTAAGTGCAAGAGCACTTGTGTCTGGCAATGTTTATTGCTATGTTTTTGTGTTGCATTTTTGTGATGTTTTTGTTGTTTTTGTGACGCCATTGGGGATTAAAATTGGCAAAAATCCGACCTCCCGTGGAGCGGTCCGGCTATGGTAGCCTTCTTAGGGAGTAGGATAGTGACAATGTAAACCCCGACATCATTTTTGCTATGCCAAGAGGTTAAGTGCAAGAGCACTTGTGTCTGGCAATGTTTATTGCTTTTTGTTTTTGTGTTGCATTTATTTGTTGTTTTTGTTGTTTTGATTGTCTTTGATCTTGTGCATGATGGTTGATGAATATGGATGTATGCATGTTGATTTATTTTGATGGATGCATATGCTATGATGAATGCAAATGGTTTTGATTTATATGTCATATGCAGATATGAAATGGATGAATGGGGTTTGTGATGTTTGGCTATGGCACCAAGGACTGTTTAGAACTCTGTTATTTTGTTTTTAGGCGATTGCTATGATGTATGGCTCTTGTATGTATACATGTGGTTTTTCTTTTTTTGTATTTTCTAATGGTATTTGCAAAGATGAAAAGTAGTGCAGTTGGTTTAGAAATGTAGCTAAGGTTTTCTGAGAGTCAGACGATTTTAGCTCACTAGCCACGACTGTACTTTATCTTACAAGACTTTTGAACAAGGTATGAATCGGACTTATTTTTGACCAAGTTATTTCACATCCCTATGTGTGCAATTGAGTTCGTTATTGTGGTATTTATCAGGATATCGCCAGTGCCAGATGGGCTTTCAACCGAACCTGTACTGAGGATCACCTAATTAGCTCCACTAACTCCTTTGTTGTATTCAGTTAGATTAATCTGCGGTGCTATCCAGGATATCATAAGCTAGCTCGTCCACATGCAAACATTGATTTGTACACAAGTTAATGTGACAGATATATCGTCATGCGAGAGGTTTACCACCAGTTATCGATAGGCTATCAACCAAACCGATACTGAGGCTTGCCTTATGACCTTTTAGAATGCTAAGAGTTCTAGGGATTCAAGTTTGACTCCCTTCTTTTCTTCAATTGTATTGGGATACTTGCTCGTTTGTAGTGATAAGATCACTGTTTATTTTGATTTGTTTTTTTTTTTTTTTTTTTTGAGCAAGGGATTGGGGGTATGGAGTGATGAAAATCACTATCTTTTGTGCCGTTTGATGTGCGCACTTTATGATGTCAAATATTTGATTTTTGACGTTTTGCAAATTTTTGATGTTTTGCAACTATTGAGAACTAGGGATTCTTAAGGAATTGGGTAGGGAGGATGCTTGTCCTTTTGCCAACTCTCAGCATTCTTGGGGCCATTCGCACAGGGGGATGAGCAAGATAACCGTTTCGCTTTTGGTGACCCGGATTACTTTGCAGTTTCATCTTTCGTTCACACAACTTGGGAATTGTTTTATGTGTCTTGATATGTGTTGGGATGTTACGTAACAAGGTTTGTTTCAAGTATGACTCTACCTTCGTAAAATCTGTCTGACTTGATACATTACATGGTTAAAGAGCAAAATGATGACTGAATTACGGAAACTCTTGATACATTAACAGACCACTGACTCTAGTGTGGTAAAAGCAATGCGTGGTGTTTTTGTTGTTTTTGTAAAATGGAACAGTGTGGAACAAGATGGTCTATCAGAGCAATTTCAGCCTATGGTGCCTTTGACCTATACGACCACAAATATGCAATGTATGGATGCAATGCTAATGCAGCTACATATTTTTGTATTTTTGATGGATTGATTTTTGTGAATATGAATATGAGGTGTGAGAAGAGATTTCGATTGATGAATTTGATTATGCCTAGAAATTAGATGCAAATTTTTGTTGTTTTTGATTGTTTTTGATTTTTTTGACCAAGTGGTTGTGGACATCATTGGAGCCTTTTTGTGACCAAGTGATTACGATAATCCTTGGAGCTTTTTAGGTTTTGACCAAGAAATTGCGAAAATCCTTGGAGCTTTTTGGGTGACCAAGAATTTGTGATAATCCTTGGAGCTTTTTAGGTGACCAAGAGATTGTGATAATCCTTGGAGCTTTTTGGGTGACCAAGAGATTGTGCTAATCCTTGGAGATTTTTGTGTGACAAAGAGATTGCAATAATTCTTGGAGCTTTTTGGGTGACCAAGAGATTGTGATAATCCTTGGAGCTTTTTGGGTGACCAAGAGATTGCGATAATCCTTGGAGCTTTTGGGATGACCAAGTGATTGCGATAATCCTTGGATTCTTTGGTTGACCAAGTGATTGCGATAATCCTTGGAGCTTTTTGGGTGACCAAGAGATTGCGATAATCCTTGGAGCTTTTTGTGTGACCAAGAGATTGCGATAATTCTTGGAGCTTTTTTTTTTTTTTTTTTGGGGTGACCAAGGGATTGCGATAATCCTTGGAGCTTTTTTTTTTTTTTGGGGTGACCAAGGGATTACGATAATCCTTGGAGCTTTTTGGTTTGACCAAGTGATTGCGATAATCCTTGGAGCTTTTTTTTTGGTTTGGCCTATGGCTCTTCAGGGGATAGAGGTACCCCCAGCTTGATGGTCTTTGCACTTCGGATCCGGATCTAGAGGTATGGGCATGAATGGATCGGCCCTATGCACGGAGATGAGGACAGGGTCCACCCACGGCACTGATGTTGCTATGATGTCTCTTGGTGGAATTTGCTCTTTGTGTGCCCAACGTGGCGGATGTAATGCTTGGTCCCACTGCGGTGAGTTAACGCGCCACTCATGCCCTAGTATTATGTTTATTTTTTGACATGCTTCTTTGATTTTTATGGGATGCCGATGCTGTCTTATGTGATTGCTGTGGGTTATGTCTGTTTCATCCTCACCTTCAGACAATGTGTATAGCTCATCAGAATCTAGAGATTCTGAGACATGGATGACTGCATCATTAGGTAGCCCTACGGTTAAAGGTTGATCCTCTTTGAAAGGAGCCTTATGTAATTTGGGCCTTGGGAGCTCCAAAATCTTGGTCTCTACCGACTCTAAGTGCTCTAGTGCTTTGCATGTATCGGGAGATTTGAGCTCCTCCTATTTGGTTGGTTCTTGTTGAGGAACTTGGGAGTTATGGAGGGGTGGCCAGATGGCACCCCCCATGCCTTGGTAGGGCATTTCATCCTGCTTTTCTTCTCGCTCTGATTCCTGCTCTGATTTCTTAGAGGCTTCTTGATGACTTTCTAAGGGTGGCTCATAGACTTGGGTGGATGTCTGAGGAAGGCACCCGTCATTGGTTATAGGATCAACCTCCCTCTCATGTCTGGTATGCATTGGGGGCGATGCTTGATAAGGTTGCAGAGACTCGTCTCGCACCCCGGGGTTGTGCCTCTCATAATGTTTTGTCTTATGTGTGTGAGGGGTTGGAATCCTATCATGTAGTTTATAGCGCAACTTATCTGCTTTACGCTGCATGTATAAGTCCTCTAACTCCTGACGACCTTTCTCTATGCGTAACTCATCCGCTTCGCGTTGCATGCGCTCTCTATCCAAGCGATGTCGATACGCCATCTCCTGATGACTTTGTTTAAGCTACGTAATTCGAGCTTGGCGGGCAGCATGTCTGGAAACTGCCGGGTCAATTTGGTCTACCCTATTTTGCTTAGGAGGTTCGAATGTTTCTCTTATGTTTTTGCCTTGATTTTGATGATCTAAAATTTCAATGGGTCTCTTCCCTCTATCGAGGTAGGCGACATGTACTTGAGGCTCTGGTCTTGATGGATGACTATTATATCTAGCAGGTGTGGAAACACAAGGCTCCCGCACTGTTTGTTGTCCTCGAGGAATGCGATGGCTTTCTTCGTACTCCCTTTCATGTTGGCTCTCCTGCATAGTGTTTTGGAACAACTCATCCTTCTGGCACTGAAGGTGCTCTTTGTTAATATAGTACAGTTCCTCTAAATGTAGTCGCTCTAGTCACTCTAGCTCAAGTTGCATGAATTGCATTTGGTGTGCGACGTGCTTGACAGATTCTAAGATGGTTGGTCCTGTCGCCTCATGTCTAGAAGTCCTAGATTCTTCTCCTAGATATTTTTGATCGTAGTGATCCAAGATCTCTATAGGTGACCTCCCTTTGTTGGGGGTAGCGGCATTCCCTCGGGGCTTTGGCCTTAGTGAGTGGTCCTGATAGATAGCAGGTGCGGAGGCGTGTTGCTCTCGTGATGTGTATTGTTTTTGAGGAAGGTAAGGGTTTTCCTCATGCTCTATTTCATAAGTGAGAAAGGGATGGATGGAGCTAGCTCGCCCTACCTAAAGTGCCTTGTGCTCTGGATTTGTCCTTGTAGTCCTGACAACTAGAGGGGGTGAAGGAAGGATAGTGTAATCAATTGGTTCCTCCCGTCAAACCCTATGTTGACCTAGCGCTTCATCGCACAGTGACCGCTCATATAGAGCATCTAAGGGATCTCTCCTATGACTGTACCCCTCATGGAAGGGTACGTGCTGAGTGCTTTGCTGAACAGGAGTGCCCTTAAAAGAGGTGCCCCTATAGTCCCTTTCCTTTAAGGTGTGGAGGGGACTGCCTTGTGTGTTAGGTCGCCAAGGTGGTATGACCAAATCCTTGGGATTGTAATGGATATGACTTTTTATTCCTTGGATATTCCCCATAGCATCCGCCCGTGATTGGGCTTGGCTATGGGTGAGCACCATGACGAGTCTCTCTAAAAACCCTAAAAATTGAAATGAGTCAGATGGGGCTCAAAATCGGTGTGCGCATCCCTCTTATAGTAGATAAGATAAAAATGAAGTTTCAAGTTCTATATCTAAATACATTAGGAGATATTGACATCCGAACAGCTCAAAAAGTGCATAAAATTGCGTGCCCAATTTTAAAACCTAATTTTAGGGCACTAGATGATGGAATTTGGCCCCGAAAACTGAATTTTTTGGGCAAATAGAATTCTAGGGAATTGTATTTGTTTAAAATTATCCCACCTAACACCCTGTAAAATTTCAAGTCAATCGGAGCTACGGTTGAGAAGTTATGGCCCCGGCAAGATGCACTAAAATTTAGGGAAAAATGTAAGATTTTCCATATTTTGTTGGATGCTCCTGCATCACTTATGGGCACATTTGGGGTGATTTTGGGTTGACCAAAGGGTTCATGGACACCTTTGGGGCATTTTGGAGTGACCAAGCGATTGCGGGAATCCTTGGAGCTTTTGGAGAAAATGACAAAATGCGTAGATTTTTATCTCTTTTATGATGATGATTTTTTTTTGTCTACACTAAGCAGAATTGAACACACGCATACACAAATCGTGATTATCTCTTTTAAGGATTATTGGTGTGCCCTAGACTGGTTTGGTGCATTTTGATGTTTTGTTTTGTTTTTGTAGGTTTTGAAGAACGTTTAAATGCATTATGACGGCTCATATAACTCCCAAAACGGTCGCCCCTTCAATATACCAACCAGGCCGATATACCAACCTCTCTATATACCCGCCCTTACGAGAGGGAGACTATAGGTACGTGAGAGTAGAAGGTACATGGTACGTAGGCGATACGGAAGGGGGATTGTCCTGTTAATGGCACCTACCATAGAAAAATTATCCTCGTGCGCATGGGAATCACCCCAGCGACACTCGGTCTGATTTCGTCACGATTTACGCCTAACAACAGTTGACAATCAGGAAATGGATGCAAAGCTAAGCCAAGGTGGTGATGAAATCCACCAATGGTCTTGATCAAGGTTTGGGGTCTTACGACCAGCTCCTTGGTTTAAAATTATTGCGTGAAGTGTGTGGGATTCACTTTATTTAACGAAAATGAAACAAGCATAAATGAATTTTCCTAATGCAATGCAGGATTAATTGAAAACAATTAAAGAAACAGAAACAAAAATAGAAATTTTAACAGAGATTATAAAAATCCCTACCTCTTCTCTGCCTGCTCCAGTTGCTTCTAAATTTTTGCTCTGAAAATCTGCAGGCAGGAATTCGTCCCTCTGGGAGACGAATTGCGTAACGGAATTCATCCCTCCCGGAGATGAATTTGAATTCGTCTCGGGTCGGACGAATTGCGGTTAAGAATTCGTAATGATCGAGAGACGAATAGCAGTCTGCAACAAAAAAAATGTACCTGTCAAGCACAAACACAAAACTTTGATCAGTTTTCTATGATTTTAAAAATATGGGACAGGTCCCACCGTGATCGCCACTGAAAGCACGAGATTCCGGGCAAAGGAAACACTAATTGCGATTGCATTCAAAATCAAATGCGCTTAAGTCCTAGAAATGTAAATTGCATGAAATGAAAGAGACGCATTAAAATGAGACACAAGCAAATGGAGAAAACACAGCCCTTTCATTAAAATTTCTTGATATCTGTTACAATGACGCCTCCTCCCTTTTTAGGGGCTAGGAGCGCTAAAAGAATTTGATTACAATCACATAATGTTCCTCTTTCTGCGTGCCCACGATTGAAATGGGCAGGCCAAAATGATGCCGCCACTGATGTCGATGAGTTCTTCACCTCTGCTGCTTCTCCTGCGAACAAAGAAACAACCAAGATGTTAGTAGCACCTGCCGCAAATGGAAAGTGTTTGTTCTCTAAAATTAACGAAATATGCATGTAAACATTTTCCTGAAACAGTAAATACAGTGAATCCAAATGGCTTGAAATCTTGACAGAAGACAGAAAAAGTTACCAGAAATTCATTGCCACTGAGACAACTGGCCAATCTGCCTTCAACTGGAATTCATCCCTGGGCAGGACAAATTTTGACTGCAATTCGTCCCTGGGTGGGATGAATTCTTCTGTGTTAAAGAAGCCGACCTGTTGCTGCTCCAATGTTGATTCTCGAGACCTGCAAAACGCCTGCAAACAGGGGGGTTATGTAATTGGGGCAATTTTGGGACGACCCAGATGGTCGGATTCTCCCAATTTGGCCTCTAACCTTTGGAATTTGATCTCGCCACCTGCAAGTTAGTGAAACAACAAAGCGACACAAAACATACTAGAATCTGATCAACAGTTACGAACTTGCAGCTATGAGTTAACCAAACATGATAACACAAAATGCAACTTGAAAAAGTAATCTAGAATGCTCTAAAACTTAGAAAGTGCGGGGGTGCCCAAGTGGGCCTCCCACCGTTGGCACTTGATTCCGACGCCAATCCACTAGGGATGGGCCCAAAACCTCTTAGGATTGGGGGTCATTAAAAGAATTCGATTACAATCACTCAATGTTCCTCTTTCCGCGTGCCCACGATTGCAATGGGCGGGCCAAAATGATGTCGCCGCTGATGTCGATGAGTTCTTCACCTCTGTTGCTTCTCCTGCAAACAAAGAAACAACCAAGATGTCAGTAGCACCTGCCGCAAATGGAAAGTGTTCGTTCTCTAAAATTAACGAAATATGCATGTAAAAATTTGCCTGAAATAGTAAATACAGTGAATCCAAATGGCTTGAAATCTTGACAAAAGATAGAAAAAGTTACCAGAAAGTCATTGCCACTGATACAGCTGGCCAATATGACTTCAACTGCAATTCATCCCTGAGCAGGATGAATTCTGACTGCAATTCGTCCCTGGGTGGGACGAATTCTTCTGTGTTGAAGAAGCCCACCTGCTGCTGCTCCAATGTCGATTCTCGAGACCTGCAAAACACCTACAAACATGGGGGTTATGTAATTGGGGCCATTTTGGGACGACCCAGATGGTCGGATTCTCCCAATTTGGCCTCTACCCTTGGGAATTTGATCCTGCCACTTGCAAGTTAGTGAAACAACAAAGCGACACAAAACATACTAGAATCTGATCAAAAGTTACGAACTTGCAGCTATGAGTTAACCAAACATGATAACACAAAATGCAACCTGAAAAAGTAATCTAGAATGCTCTAAAACTTAGAAAGTGCGGGGGTGCCCAAGTGGGCCTCCCACCGTTGGCACTTGATTCCAGCACCAATCCACCAGGGATGGGCCCAAAACCTCTTAGGATTGGGGGGTCGGTGAATTGGTTGGTTCAGGTGTCCATGTGTTGGATTTGGGTTAGGTTCAAGCTTCCAAAAACCACCCAACAACCTCCCTTGCAAAAGAGATTGGTGGATGCGAGAAGGTGAACCAAAAGGGGTGCAAGTGGGTCTTCAACTCGGCAGACTTCGTTGCTTGAAAACTCCTTCAACCTGTCTATTTTGGGTGAGAAAAGTCCCACCTTTTATAGACCCATGGGGTCTCTTTTGGGAGGGAAGCACAAATGCCATGTGTTGGTCATAGGCGCCATGTGGCAGTCTTGTCTTCCCATGAGGGAGGGGAGTCCTCCGTTGACTTGGGCTTTGATAAATGCCTTTTGTGACAGTCTTCTAACGGCCCCTCTGTCCACCTACACACGCGTGCGAGGCATGAGTCATCAACTGACTATTCTGGGATACCACTTGGTGCCATTTGTCTTTTTGCCCGTTAAGCTTAGAATTCGTCCCACCCAGGAACGGATTCAGAATTCATCCTGGGGTGGGACGGATTCTATTTTGAATTCGTCCCTAGGTGAGACGAATACTGGGCAAAGTGTCTAAGTGTGCCAAATTGCTTCTTGACCTTACAAAATTACTATGAAAGTGGTTAAGACCACTGTTTAACATCTGAGGGCTGCCCTGGGGGCTATGTTTGTCAAAGCGATCAGTGTTTGCAGTCACATAATCAAATTGGTGCTGTTTTGGTGTCTACAAATAAAATTTGCAAATATCAAATGGTTGATGGAATACCAAACCTATATGTTGAATCTACTATTTATCAAGAATGCTTGGTAGGAAAACAACATAGAATACCCCTTGAACTTTGTTAACAAAGGACACAAAAACCAATAGAATTAGTATATACAAATTTATGTGGTCTAATGAATGTTACAAGTATATGAGGACATAATTATTTTCAAATGTTCATTGATGATCATACTAGAAAGATGTGGGTATATTTCATGAAATACAAATCATAAGCATTTAGTCAATTTTAACAATGTAAACTTTAAGTAGAGAAATAATTTGGTAAGAATATTAATGTCCTTCATTTAAATAGAGGATGTGAATTTGTATGAAAAGAATTAAATTTATTCTTAGAAGAAAATAGAATTAAAAGACAACTTACTACAATATATTCACCACAACAAAATGGAATTGCGAAAAGAAAAAATAGATCTATAATGAAAATGGTGAGATGCATATTCAAAGAAACTAATCTTGATCATAAAAATTGAGTAAATGTAGTCAAAACAACAATATGCATCCAAAATAGACTACCTTCTAAAATACCCAAGCATGTTACACTAGAAGAAGCTTGGTCAGGACAGAAAACCAAACAATGAAAAATTGAATTTTTTTGATGCAAAGCTCATATGCATATTCCAAAACAAGAAGGAATTAAAATGAATGAAAAACCTATGACCAAAATATTTATTGGGTATGATGATGAATCTATAGGGTACAAAATAATAAATCCAAGTACAAAGAAGGTATATATAAACAAGGATGTGGTTTTTGATGAGAAACTCAAGGTTGATGATGAAAAACAAAGTAATGATATAGAGATCATATTAAAAATTCTAGAGGAAGACTTAGAAAATATAAAGACAAAGTTAAAATCCCATGATGAAGAAATTGAATATACAAACTCATACACAATTCCTCAAAGAAAGGAACCTCTATGGTATAGGGATACAACCAGGGAATCAAAATTGGAATAAATACCAGATATTACTACCACCAAACCTCAAAATCATAGTTTAACTAGAATAAATAAAGTATTAATAAGAACCTCAAAAGAGCAAATATCAAATTTTCAAACCTTAAATCAATCTTATTGAAAGGCATCCATGGAATCTGAACATTCATCTCTACAAAAGAATAAAACATGGAAAGAATAAAACATGGAATTTAGTAAAATTACCTTCAAGTAAAAATATTGGGGGTTGTAAATGGAATTTAAAAGTTAAATATGGTACACTCAACAAGTTCAAAGCTCAGTTCATTACAAAAGGAAATACTTAGACAAGGGAAATTTACTATGAAGACACATTTGCACCAGCAACCAAAATGAACTATATATGCGTTAGCAAATCATAAAGGATGGAAAATTTATCAAATGGATGTAAAAATAATTTTTCTTAGTGTAAACTTAGAAGAAGAATTCTACATATCACAACCAAAAGGATTTTTTGTTAAATGACAAGAACATAAAGTTTACAAATTGAAAAAATCCTTATATGGTCTAAAACAAGCTCCTATGGCATGGAACATAAAAATTAACAATAATTTGTTACAACGTAGTTTCAAATGAAGTACTTCAGATCCTAGTCAATATACAAGGAAAATTAGAAATAATATACTAATCCTTATAGTGTATGTTGATGATATAGTGATTTTTGGAAGTTCAAAAAAATTAACAAGTGAGATAAAAAAGGATCTAGATAAAGATTTTGAGATGCCATATTTAGGATTGATTAACTATTATCTTGTTTTAGAAATTCATCAAAAAGAAGATAATATTAATATTACATAGTAAAAATATGTATATACCTTGAGAAATATAAATTGAATAATTGTAAGCCCAAGGATACACCCATTGAACAAGAGATTCAATTATCTAGAAATTATGGAACATATTTAGTCTTAGCTACAAGATGTCACCAAATAATTGGAAGACTTATGTAATTAACTAATACTCGACTTGATATAGTCTTTTTTATAAATTATCTTTCAATATTTATGCAAGAACTAAGAGAGAGTCATTGGAAAGCTACAAAAAGAATATTGTAATATGTTAAGAAAACTACAGATTACGGACTAATTTATATGAATAATATTAAAGTTTTTGTCTATAAGATTACTCAGACTATGATTATGCTGGTTCTATTGATGATAAAAAATCTACTATAGGATAAATTTTCTATTTTGGTTTAGGACGAATATTCTGGCACAATAAGAAGCAACACTTAGTAGCACAATCATCCAAAAAATAAAAATATTGAGCAGTATGGGATACAACTTGTGAAGCTTTGTGGTTACAATATATTTTATTTTAAATTGAAATAAAAAACACCTAGTATAATACATTTGTGATAATCAAGGAGTACTTAATTTGATTAAAAAACTAATTTTACATGAACTAGACATACATATTGAAGCATAATGTAATTTTATTAGAGGCCATTTTTAAAATCATCATATCATCTTAAAGTATATTATTACAAAAAATAGCTAGCAGATATATTCACAAAATCTCTAAGCACAAGTAAATTTTATACATTTAGAGAACATCCATGTAGATCATGAGAAAGTCATCCCAAATAATGTAATAGAGGGAGGTGTTAGATAATATTACATTATTTGGTACATGTCAATATACTACCATGGCTACATGTTTAGATTAGAGCATAAGTATTTACTTTATGCAATAGAATAAATGCACAAGAATGTACAATATTGTAAATGTGCATGTTGTCCACATGTACATGAGTCCTTTGGAATAGGAAGAACATGTGTCCTCAGTTAGAAGTGCATGTGCACAAGTGCCTATCATGGAGAATGCACATATGTCCATAGGGTGGGAAATTTAAGAGTCACATACTAGTATATATTTGTGACTCAACATTATAATTTATATCATGCACTAGAAGAGTAGATATGTCCACATATTGTATCAAGTTTCAAATTTTTGTGAGATTTATTTAATAGCTATTTCATGAGTAGTTTAACTAGTTTCTCATGTTATTTTAATGCTTATTAGGTAGCCCTTATCATAGATATAAAATATATTGCTTATATCATTACTAGTGGTTGCATTTCCTTCAAATTTAAAGCATCAAAAGCTAACAAACAAAGATAGTGATCCTTAGAGTTGTGTTGTTGTTGATAGGAATAAATATAATGTTATTTTTGGTTAATTTGAAAGGTATACTAAGGTAATTAGTTCAAAGTTGTTAAGTAACATGGGATACATAAACATAATTTTTATAAACTATGAAAAAGGAATGAAAGATCCATTTGTACCAAATATAAGACCAAAATATAAAGATCTTAGATATATAGGACAAAGAAGCAATACAAAATTAGGAACTAAGTTTATGACAAGAAATAGTGACATTAATTTAGTGATAGCGACTGATAGAATTAGTAATAATGAAGTACTGAATCAAAAAAGGAAATTTGTAATAGAGAATAGATGTAATAATTGTGGTAGATATAGATAAAATATTTAGAAATGTTTGAATCTCCATAGTTGTGATTTTTTGGAGGACTTAATCATTAAAAAATATTTCATCTATAAAAATAAAGGAAGGATCAGAGAATAAAATTTGATTGTGGATGGATAAACATGAATGGATAGGATAAGATAGAAAGAATGTTGTATTATTTCTATAGAGGTAAACCAGGTATGATAAAAGTTTGTTTAGAATATTATCAGTCTTATCATAAACCAATAAGTGATTTTGATGCAAGCATAGCTTTGAATATGACCTATAGTAAAAGCATTTGTAGTGGATGATACTATAGATACGAGTCTTATGGATATTTTAGTGGATGATCTAGAGATAATGATAATCTAGAGGTAACCCAAAGGTAAAGTTATATAGGTAGTGACCCAATGGTAGTGATGCAATGGGAGTGATCTAGATGTAGTGATCAAGAGGTAGATATCCAAATACAGTGATCCATAGGTAGATCTAGTGGTAGTAACCTAGAGGATGTGATCAAGAATCGAATTAGATACATTGATCTAGAGGCATACAAAGATAATTTGTAAAAAACATTGTTAATTGAAGAATCTATCTAACTAAAAGGGTTGTGCACCCACAAACCTTGACCAAATTTGAATGATCAAGGAGATTGTGAAAAATATAGAGATCAATATTTGGAGGAGTCTAGTTCCTTGAAGTCCTGGCTAACTATGCCTAAATATGGGAGGAAAAGTGTGCTAAAAGAGATAAAAGAGGATAAATCAAAACTTATAGTGGTATAGATTAAGCAACATCAAGACATATGTAAAGTTAAGAATCACACCATTAAATAGTTAACTACCTAATAGACCAACCGGTTTTACAACCAATTACAGAATATTGAATTTAACATATTGTATCTTATTAGACCACTAATTATAAACAAGTGAATGAATGCAACATATATCCAAGATTTAGAATAAATACCATAAAAATTCAACATTCTCAAATCATAAATAAGTTGTCATCCACAGATACATGTTCGAAAAATGAATTGAACTAGAGGTCAGTGTAGACACCAAAACAACACCAATCTGATTATGTGACTGCAAACACTCATTGCTTTGATGCACATAGCCCCCAGGGTAGCCCTCAGAGGTTAAACAATGGTACTAACCACTTTTACAGCAATTTTGGAAGGTCAAAAAGCAATGTGGCACCTTCAGACACTCTGCTCCAAATCTGTCCCATCATGGGACAAATTCAAAATACAATTCACCCCACCCTGGGACGAATTCTGAATTCGTTCCTAGGTAGGGCGAATTCTAGGTTCAATGGGCAAAAAGAGAAATTACGCCAAATGGCAATCGAGGACAGTACATTAATGCCTCTTACCTTGCATGCATGTGTAGGTGGGTAGAGTGAACATTAGAGGACTCTCACAAGGGCAGTCATGGAAGCCCAAGTCAGGGAGGACTTTCCTCCCTCATGGGAAGGCATGACTGCCACATGGCGCCCATGCTTGCCCATCCAAAGAGACCCCTTGGGTCTATAAAATGGTGAAATTTCTCACCCAAAAGAGGATAGGTTGGAAGCATTTTCAAGCAACGAAGTGCTGCCAAATTTGATATCACGCTTTACCTTTGATTCACCTCTTCGACATCCTTGATCTCTTTCGTAAGGGAGGTCATTGGGTGGTTATTGGAAGTGTGAATCTGGATCCAAAACCCGAAACTTGACCACATTGATCTACCAATTCATCGACAATGCATTACAAGAGATTTTTGGACCATTCCAAGTGGATTGGTGCCGAAATTAGGTTCCAACGGTGGGCGGCCCACCCGGGCACCCCGCACTCTTGCGAGCCTAATCTTCTTTTTTGAAGAACAATTGGGAATTCATGGCTGATTGTTCCTTTCATCATTTTTTTATTTTGCATTCCATATTATGCTGCTTAAATAGGTTGTAATTATGATTTCATAATGTTTTGATCAAATCTTATCATGTTTTATCGCTTTTGTTGTCCTCACTAACTTGCATGTAGCAGCATCAAATTCCCATTGATGGAGGCCAAATTGGGGAAATTCGACCTTTTGGGTCTTCCCAAAATGCCCCCAATTAGCTAACCCCAAGTTTGTAGGTCATTTGGAGATCCTTAGACATGACATTTGGGGCAATATCACTTTGGTGCTTTGTTGCAGGTGAATTTGTCTTACCCCGGGACGAATTACAGTCAAATTCGTCCTACCCCGAGACAAATTACAGTCAAATTCATCCTACCCGAGAGCGAATTCAAATCGGTGAAGAATTTCCCAACTGTTTCATTTGCAGTGACCTTCTGGTGATGTTCCCTTGTTTCTATGAAATTTGCAAACTGTTTTGATTCAGTTCATTTATCCTTTTATTCAGTTGCATGAATGCATCCTTCATTGTTTTTTAGAGAACAAACACTTTGTCTTATTTGTAGGTGCTACTAATGATTTTGTTGTTTCTTTGAATGTAGGAGGAGCAGCAAGGATCAAATATTCATTCACACCAGTGGCGGAAACACTTTGGCTCGCCCATTTTACATGTGGGCACGTGGAAGGAGGATCACTAGTCACTATTGTAATCGAAACGTGTTAACGCTCCTAGCCCCTGAAAATGTGGGAGACGTATTTGTAATAGATATTGAGAGAGTATAAATAAAAAGGGTTGTGCTTTCTATACTTCTTTCATTGCATCTCAATTTGTCTTTTTTCCCTATTTCATGCATTTCAAATTTATAGGATTAAAGCGTTACATTTCATTTTGCATTGCATAGCTTTAGTGTTTCTTTTTATTTTCAGAATCTCGTGATTTCAGTGGCGATCACGGTGGGACTCTGTCCCCTAATTTTTGAGATCAAGAAAATGATCAAAATTTGTGTTTTCTTGCTTACAGGTACCGTTTTTCAAACTCTGACTGTTGTTCGTTCCAGCTTGTGGCGAATACAGTACTGGAATTCGTCTGACCCTGGGACGAATTTGAATTTGTCTCAGCCTGGGACGAATTATGTTCTGGTATTCATCTCATCCAGAGACAAATTTTTGTCTATGTAATTTCAGGGTCGAGAATCAGAAACATCCTTTTGGGCAGAGAAGAGGTAGGGGTTTCTAACAATCCTCTATCAAATTTTTGTTTTTTGTTTTTTGATTTTCAATTTTTGTATGGCTTAAGGAAAGTTTCCTTTTTTGTTTACTTGTTTCATTTTTGCAATTTAAAATGAACCCCACACACATCACATGGCATTTTTAAACCAAGGAGCTGGTCGTAAGACCCCAGCCCTTGATCAAGACCAACGGTGGGTTCATCACCACCTTGGCTTGAATTTTGCATTCATTTACCCCGATTGTCACTATTGCTCGACATAAATCCTAACGAAAGCTAATTGAGTGTCGTTGGGGTGATTCCTAGTGCACAAGGATAAGTCTTCTATGGTAGGTGTCATAAACAAGACAATCCCCCTTCTATACCACCTATGTTCCATGTACCATCTGCTCTCACGTACCTATAGTTTCCCTCACGTAAGGGTGGGTATATAGAGAGGTTGGTATATCGGTCTAGCAATGGTATATTGAAGGGGTGACAAATTTTTGGAGCCATATGAGCCAACATTTTGAATTTAAACATTCTGTACAAAAACCTCAAAAACAACAACAAAACACACTAGACCAGTTTTAGGACACACTTTCAACATTTAAACAAGATAATCACCATTTGTGTATGTGTGTGTTCTTTTTTGTTTAAGTGTAGCATAAAAAAAAATCATAAAAGAGATAAAAATCTGCTTAGCTTGTAGAAGAGCACCACCATGGTGTACACCCGTAGCCAAGCCCAATCAAGGGTAGAAGCTATAGAAAGTGTACAAGGAGCGGGCACAAGTCGCCTCCGCTTTAGCCCTAAGGACTTGGCCATACCGCTTTGGCGGTCTGACCCACAAGAGATTCCACATCATTCCATGTCAAGGTGGAATTATAGGGATACCCCTCTGGGGGACATGCCCGATCATCACAGCCCCTTTCGAGAATAAGCTTTACATGTGGCACTCAACATAAACAGAAGAGCCCCATTATAAGCTAGATATGAGTGGCCATCATGCGATGAAGCACTAGAGAGGTATAGTTTCCATGGAGAGAGGCCACATGACTATGGCATCTCTCCTTTGCATCCCATCACTGTTAGAACCAATAGACAAAACCCAGAGCATAGGGCTCTCCAAACCGGGCGAGCTAACTCCGACCACCCCTTTCACACCTACGAAAGGGAGTACGAGGAAGACCATCACATTCCTCGAGAGCAATATATAGTGTGGGAGCCTTGCGCTTATAAACTCGCTAGATATCATGATCACACACTGAGGCTAGAGCCTTGGGTAAATGTTGCCAACCTCGATAGAGGGAAGCAACGCATTGAGATCTTGGATCATCATGATCGAGGAAAATGCATATAAGAGGCATTCAGGCCTCTTCGGCCCAATATGGCAGACCAAATTGACCTGGAAGTCACCAGACATGTTGCTCTCCAAGCCTAGATCACACGACTTGAGCAAGATCAACAACAGCTAGAGCATCTATACCGCATTAGCAAGGAGCACATTCAACACCAAATAGATGAGCTGCTTTATAACCTACCTGAGAGGGTTCCAACCCCTCACACCCAAAGATCAAAACCATATGAGAGGCATAATCCCTTGGTGCAAGATAGGTCTCCACGACCTTGTCAAGTTTTGCCTCTAAGACCCCATAGACCCGAGAGGGAGGCCACTCCCCAAAACAATGATGGGTACCCTCTACGGGGGCCCACTCAGGGTCATAAGTCTCGCATAGAGTCTCCTCAAGAAGTTTACGAGGAATATGAACAAGAAGTAGAGCGGGCTAAAATGCCTCGTCAAGGTGGAGGGGTTGTTATTTGGCCACCCCCCCATAGGCCTCAAGTCTCCCACAACCCACAACGAGAGCAAACTAAAGAGGAAGAGATTAAATCTTCCGATGCATACAAAGCGTTGTTACAACATTTGGAGTCTGTGGAAACCAAAGCTTTTGGGCCCCAAAAGCCCACGTTATGCCAACTCTATAGTCACCCTGTGCATCTGTCAGTGCCTGCACCTCCTTACCTTGAACAGTTCAAGTTGCCTCAGTTGGTAGTATTTAAGGGTGAAGAGGATTCCCAAGAGCATGTGACAAGATTCCTGAGCCAATGCTTTGGCATTCAAGATAATTATGCGCTGTTGCTAGGGACATTTATAACCACATTCGTGGGCCCTACCTTAGATTGTTTCACCCAGTTGCTGAAGCACAACATCAATAACTTGGTTCAGTTAGTGGATGCATTCCTTGAATGCTTCGCCTTCAACACCAAGAAGAAGGCATCACTGAGTGACCTGGCTAGCCTCAAGAAATATGAGGAGACCATGGCGGCCTATGAGAATCTATGGAGGACTCTGCTTTCCAAGCTACCCTACCTTCCCCTTATGTCTAACCTTACACAAATGTTCTCACGAAGTTGTTTGAGATTGATCTCTATGCTATTGCAGCTACAGTAATATGCCACCTTAGAAGGAGCTCTAGCGTAAGTCAGAATTATCGAAGAGATCAAAATACAGGATGGCAAAATTGCCAAACCTAAAAATAAAGAGTTGAAAAAAAACACAAAGATAGGGACTATGCAACAAAAACCCGCTATGGTTAATCAAGTTGCTATAAATGTCCCTAAGCCTACACAAGAAATACAACCTCAAAAGGCTAATTATCAGGCAGTGCCCCCTAATAATTATGAAAGAGAAAATTAGAAACAGGAGCAAAATCAGCAGCGTCACCCTAAGCGAGAGTACACCCCTTATACGGAGTCTAGGGACTCCCTATTTGACCACTTGTTAGCAATGAATTTAATCACCCTTATAGATATTCAAACCATAGATCCTAATGCTCCCAAGCCTAAGGGATACAAATAGGACTTGTATTATAGGTTCCACAAGTGAAGGGGACATGACCTGAATGCATATTAGATTTTCAAAGGGTTGATACAAGAACTGATTGACAATAGGACATTGGTAGTGGACAACACCATAGCGCCAAACAACCAGCAAATGGGGGTTTTCAAGGACCCCTTGCCTACCCATGAGGAATAGGCAAAACCCCTTCAGGTCAAGGAGGTGCAACAGAATTGCCCCATGCAAGGGTATGTGGGAATGATAAGCATTATGACTAGGAACAAGAAATACCTAGGAGTTGCCCCTAGGGTAGCCACAAGAGAGGTTCCATCGATGTCACAACCTCAACAACACCCTATGCAGATACCTTTGCATAGACCCACAACCATGATGCGGACCAAACTCATGCAAAGTTTGCAGACCACATCGTCTAGGCTCTCCATATATGAGCTTATACAACAATCAGCGCCCCATCGGGAGGCTCTCATGGAGATTTTGAAAGCCATCGAGTTGTAGCCCCATGAAGTGGATTCCTTCAATAACTTTGTGGGACATGTAAAATGATGCATGGAACCAGTCATTACCTTTCGAGAAGATGAAGTTAAATCAGTGTCTGATGACATGGCATATCCACCCCTACACGTTATCGCACGGGTCAATGAGATCCCATATAAGAGGGTGTTGATAGACACTGGCTCATCTAGTAACATCATTACTACAACAACATTGAAACATTTGAAGTTGCCAGCCTCTCACATCATGTCTTCCACTTACACACTATGAGCATTCAATGATGTGATATGCTCGATAGTTGGCACAATTGTTCTACCCATTCAGGTAGGACAAAAGACGATATCTACATTGTGCCATGTTTTGGAAGGCAATATGGCATACAACATATTGCTAGGGCGACCATGGATCAGGGACATGAAGTGTGTCCCTTCGATAGCTCACCAATGTTTGAAGTATGCATTTGAATGGGAAGTGCATGTAGTCCCGGTGGACTTAGAACCCTTCAAATATTGCAATGCCGTGTAGTTGATGCCGCAATCGACCCTCCCATCGATGCACTTGGATTTTTAGTTAAATCCATCTAGACAGGGTTTGATGCCACAAGCACCACTGGTGACTAATCCATCAAAACCCCAGCCAGGTGCATCTTCATCATCAGCTCCTTCATTACCAACGCCGCCTGTCATGGTTAAACAGAAGGATAAAGGGAAACAAATCCTGGAAGAGGCTCTGTTAGTGTATATTATTGTTAGCACTATTCTTACATTATTGTTGTAACAGTGCCTATTCTAGCCACGGGTGGTTTCGTAACCTTCGGGATTAATAGGGCATATAATGTCTATTTAATCTACTGATTAATATAATCTGATTGCTGTTTTATCTAACATGGTATCCGAGCTTGTGCAAAATTTTTTGCAGACGCTTGCTGGGATGTGCGATTGTAAATTTGTTTGCTAGGAACACAGCATATGGTAGCTGAGAGGATACATTTTTTCTCTGTGCTGGGAGGACGCAATTTTTTTTTTCTATCTGTGCTGGGAAGGCAATTTTTTTAAAAAAAATTCATGCCACACGAAATTGCGCGACGTTCCACAGCAGAGTTTAAAAAAAAAAAAAAAATTTACGCCGCGTGCAATTGCGCGGTGTCGCAGCGAGATTTAAAAAAAAAAAAAAAATTATTCAACGTCGCGCATCTACGCGCGACGTTGGGAGGTTCAGCCCCCCCACTTCCATCATGCAGACACGACATGTCACGCGTCCGCATGACTGTGGGAGGCCCTCCCCTCTCCCCCCACTCCTGTGGTATAGACATGACATGTCGTACGTCCGTGCGACATTGGGAGTTACCTCCCCCCTCCCCCCCTCTCATCACGTAGACGCGACACGTCGCGTGTCAGCACGATGTTGGGAGGATGTCGCGCATCAGCATGATGTTGGGAGGAGCCCCCCCTCCCCCCCACTCTATTCGTGCAGACGCGACACGTCATGCGTTCACACAACTATGGGAGGCCCCCCCTCCCCCCATTCCCATCGCATAGATGCGACACGTTGTGCATCCATGCGACTGTGGGAGAACAACACTACTCAGCACTACTCAGTGCCAGGAAGAGCAGAGCCCGAAAGAGGAGGAGAACAGTGTCACTGCCCAACAATGCTACTCGGTGCAGCCAGGACGAGCTGCGGGCTCGTGCCTTCTCTAGAAAGAGGAGGGCGCCCCCTGATCCAAGCGGATCAGCCCGCTAGCTCACCTGGCAGTGAGCTACGCGGTAGGGCTCGGGGAGCCCTGAGGTCGCAGGTTCCAATCCTGCCGACCCCAAAATCAGGTATAAATTTTTTATTTAATTTTGATTAAAGTTTTTATTTTTTTAATAATTAATATTTTTATATTAATTAAATTGTTAATTATTTTTTTAATTTAATTAGAAACTTATTTAATTAAATATGAAATATTTTTATTAAAATATTAAATTTTACTTTTTTCAAAATTTATAAATTGTTAAAATACCATAAAAATGGGGGGATAGAGAGTAATTTTTTGAAAAATAGCAATTTGGCGAATTGTAAAAGGTGCATTTTTGGCTGCGCCCGACACCTAGTGGGTTATTCCTATGGGCACTTTTTTTGTTGTATGTTGCATATTTGATTTCTTGCACTATAACATTAAAAGTTAAAATCAAATTCACTCCCTAAGTCCCTAAAATAATTAAAACCCATCCATGCAATTTATTGCACTGCAGTGTTTGGTATTTGTGATACCTTTGGCCAGCACTTACAGGTAAAGTTGTCGTGATTGCGCTACTGTATCCGTCACCTAATATAGGTGCTAAACGACATCTGAGCTTTTTCTTTATAAATCGTCGGGGAGAGATAAGTTTGCCATTTTGCATTTTTTTACTCCATCCACTACCCTTAATCGTTCTTGTGTTTAGGCATAAATCCTAGCGAAGTATTCTTCATAGTGTTTAGGGGAAGTTACGCCCCACGCATGAGAAGAATATTCTATGGTAGGTGCCATCAACAAGGCGATTCCCTTTCAGTACTGCTTATGTTCCATGTATCGTATGATCTCTAAAACTCACCTATAGTTTCCCTCATGTAAGGGTGGGTGATTTTTGTTGATATTTCTAAATACCTATAGTTTCCCTCATGTAAGGGTGGGTATTTTGTACGGTATAATGGCCTAGCAAAAGGTATATCAAAATGGGGACCAATTGGTGTTATAAGGAACCTTCATCATGTCTGCAAAACTAATGACTGATTCTCATCAGTTGTTGAAAGGTCCTAATTACACACCATGGAAAAATAAGATGAAGGCCATCCTAGCAATGGATGATTTATGGGATGTTGTATCTAGAGCAACAACCAGACCTTCACCTGTTTCTGGTGCTACAGCTCTATCTAATGCTCAAAGAGACTTTGATAAGCTAGACAGTAAAGCAAAAGTGCTCATCTTGCTTGTTGTGTCTAATGAAGTCCAACCCCATATTGCTGACTGTGCAACTAGTAAAGTGACATGGGATGCCCTTAATACTATATATGAGGGAAAGAATTATTCCACCATTCTATTTATTCAATCTCAATTACACAGTCTGAGCATGAAGCAGGATGAGACAGTTGAATTCTTTCTTTGTAGAGTTTTTGAATTGAAAGCAAAGTTGAATTCTTTGGGAGAACCAATTGAAGACAAGCTCCTTACTTCAGTTGTATTGAGAGCTTTACCTGATTCTTATCGGGTGTTGATTACTTCCCTTCATGTATCACAATGAAAAGTTACTTTTGTAGAATTGGTTAATATGCTTCAATAGGAGGAAGCATGCCAACTATAGAGAGATGATTCTTCTAACACTACTCTCTACATCAATAGGAAAGGGCAGAACCAAAAGAAGGGTAATTTTTAGAAGGGAGGGAATTCACAAAAGGATTCAAAAGGGAAACAAACTCAACAACCTCAATAGAAAAAGAGATATTGCAAGATCTGTGACAAAGAAGGTCATGATACAAACAAATGTTGGCATAAGAATAAGCAATCAAAATAGAAAGGCCAAAACAAACCAGAAAAGAACAAACAACAAGTGAATGTTGCTATCGAAGAATCTGACATGGATTTTGAGAGAGCTCACAAAGTTCTCATGACTACCACAGTGTCCAAGTAGATGGATCCTATATGGTATGTTGATTCTGGAGCCAGTAAGCATATGACTGGTGACAAATCATGGTTTGAGTCTTTTGAGGCCAAAGAGGGCAAACCTGTCACTATTGTTGATGATAAAACCTACAAGGTTCAGGGAGAAGGCACTGTTTCAGTCACTCTTCTTGATGGCAAGTGTCAGATTGATAAAGTTCTCTATGTTCTAGGATTGGCAAACAATTTGTTGTCAGTCACACAAATTTTGGACAAAGATATGGTTGTGAACTTTAGTGTTGAGGTAGACAAGAAGTGTTGTTCTATTACCAAGAAGGGTATGAACATTGCAATCGCTTCATATAAGCATGGCTTATTTGCCTTAGATATTATCTCTACTCCACATGTTGCCATGACAGTCGCTACAAAGGAGGCAACTTCCCTATGGCACAAGAGATATGGACATTTGAGTTCTGGTTACTTACTTGAGCTAAGTAAGTATGAGATGGTTAAGGGTCTTCCTTCCCTTTCTACCACTTTACCAGTTTGCTCCGATCGCTTAGCGGGAAAGCAGCATAAAGTGCCTTTTGAAAAGAGCTCTACTAGAGAAAAGAAACCTCTGGAGTTGGTTCATACTAATCTGTGCGGTCCCTTCACTCCCAACAGTTGTGGGGGTAAGGGGTATTTTTAGTTATTTGTGGATGATTACTCATGAAAGATGTGGGTATTCTTTTTTCAACTAAAATTTGAAGCATTTGGCTTCTTTCAGCAATTCAAGAAATATTTTGAGGAGTCAGGGACTTCTATAAAGACCCTCCACTTAGATCGATGGGGAGAGTTCACCTCTAAAGAATTTTTTGCATTCTTGAAAAAAAATGGGATCACAAGATAGTTAACTACTGCTTATACTCCTCAGCAAAATGGAGTTGCTGAAAGGAGGAATCTTTCCATCATGGAAATGGTTCGTTGCATGCTCACAGGAGCTAGACTTGAGAAACTATATTGGGCAGAAGCTATCACCACAGTAGTATATCTATTGAATAGGGCACCCACAAAGGCCCTACAAGAAATGACTCCATAGGAAGCATGGAGTGGTAGAAAACCCTCCATTTCTCATCTATGCATTTTTGGATGTAAAGCTTTCATGCACATACCAAAAGAGAAAAGGAAGAAGCTAGATGAGAATACATTGAAGTGTATTCTTCTTGGATATGATGAGCACTCTAAGGGTTATCGTTTGATTTATCCCTTAACCAAGAAGATTCACATAAGTAGAGATGTTGTTTTTGATGAGGCTTTCACATCAGCAAACACATCAGATGTATACCTAGACCTTGTGGAAACTCAAGTTGTTAAATCTCCTTCATCAAAAGTTGGAGGTTCTTCCGGATCTTCTTCAACACCTAAGAAGAAGAATCCAAAGTGGTATACAAATACAATCAAAGACTCTAAGCTATCTACTCCACTAGATTTGACTTTGGATAGGCCTCGTACTCGCAGCATGGCTCAACAGGAGAAAGCTACAACAAAGAATACTGGGGCTGATGATCTGTGTCAGTCTTTTGAAGAACTTTTTGTAGATCTAGCAAGAGATACAGAAGATATGGATATTGATAGTGATAAGGTGTTTATGTCTTCCATAGACGATCTTGAACCTACATCAGTACAAGTTGCTCTCGATGAGCCTCAGTGGAAGGCTACTATGGATGCAAAGTATAAGTCTTTGATGAAAAACAAAACTTGGAAGCTTGTCGATCTACCGCACAGAAAGAAACCCATTGGCTAAAAATGGGTGTATAAAGTCAAGGACAAAGCAGATGGGACAATTGATAAGCATAAGGCCCATCTTCTTGCAAAGGGCTATGTTCAAAAAGAAGGCATTGACTACGAGGAAACTTTTGCACCTACTGATCGGATGACAACAATTCGAGTTATTTGTGCTATGGCAGCATAGTTTGGGTGGAAAGTTCATCAGATGGATGTCAAAAGTGCCTTTCTAAATGGTGATCTCCAAGAAGAAGTCTATATGACTTAGCTAGAAGGATTTGTAGTGGAAGGCCAACAGAAAAAAGTTTGCAAATTGGTCAAATCCTTATATGGCCTGAAACAAGATCCTCGAGCTTGGTATATAAAAATGGAAAATCACCTCCTACAACATAGTTTTAAGAGATGTCCATCAGATGCAAACCTCTATTTCAAGAAATAGGGTTTTGAGATAGTGTTGCTTGTACTCTATGTTGATGATCTTCTCATTACAGGGAGTTCATAAACTATGATCTCTACTGTCAAAAGAGACTTGTGTCAATCTTTTGAGATGTTAGATCTCGGACTTCTCCATTACTATCTTGGTCTGGAATTTAGCCAGAAGGAGCACTGCATCAAAGTGTCTCAGAAAAAATATGCCAAGACATTGCTGGAAAAATATCGCATGACTGATTGCAAGCCAATGGCAACTCCGATGGAGACTGGACTTCAGTTATCATGATATGATGATTCACCTCAGGTAGATGGTACTCTCTATCGATAGTTGATTGGGATTCTCATATATCTGACCAATACTAGGCCACATCTCGTATTTGTTGTCAACTATCTTTCGAGGTTCATGCAGGAGCCTAAGACCACTCCTTGGAATGCAGCAAAACTTGTTCTTCACTATGTCCGTGGCACAATGGAATATGGCCTAGAATACAAGAGGAACAACAAATTCTTCTTGCAAGGATACACGGACTTCGACTATGTCGAATCATTTGATGATCGCAAGTCAACTTCAGGATATATTTTTCATCTTGGATCCAGTCCTATCTCTTGGCACAGTAATAAGCAACAGGTGGTTGCTATTTCATCAATAGAGGTAGAGTATCACGCCGCACGTGAAGCTGTGTGCAAAGTGATATGGTTGCATCACATTCTAACAAGTATGGGTCATCCATCCAAATCTCCAATACACTTGTTTTGCGACAATCAGGGTGTTCTGA
Source organism: Wollemia nobilis (assembly GCA_028583015.1). Taxonomy (NCBI): domain Eukaryota; kingdom Viridiplantae; phylum Streptophyta; class Pinopsida; order Araucariales; family Araucariaceae; genus Wollemia; species Wollemia nobilis. The sequence continues at coordinate 4,343,554 of JAQPPZ010003109.1, read as the reverse complement.
ACCTATTCAAGAATCCAGTCCATCATGAAAGAACAAAACACATTGACACACAATGTCATTTCATTCGAGATGAAGTTCCAAGGCACCGAATTCAGCTTCAGCACATTCCCACTGATGCTCAAGTTGCAGACATTTTCACTAAGGCACTTGCACGTGTCAAATTTGAATTTTTTCGCAGCTCTCTTTGTATGGAAAAATGATGTAATCAGGGGGGATGTTAGTATATCTAGTAGTTATATTATTACCCCAATAATGTAATAAGGGGGGATGTTAGTGTATATTATTGTTCACACTATTCTTAAATTATTGTTGTAATAGTGCCTATTCCAGCCATGGGTGGTTTCGTAACCTCCAGGCTTAATAGGGCATATAATATCTATTTAATCTACTGATTAATAAAATCTGATTGCTGTTTTATCTAACAGGCTCAACCCCTAGAAGAGGAATTGCCAACAATATCAACCATCTCAACCAAAGAGATACCTAGTACAATGGAATTTGAGGCTCCTAATCCACCTATCATGGAATGGACTCAAGAAGAGCTTTCATTCCCTCCCTCTCAATCGCCAACAATTACTATTGAAATGGCCAGTATGGGCCTGGGGGAGTATCTAGTGCGAAATGTTGTAGCAACGACCATGCTAGAGTCATTGCAAGACATGGGGAGACCTTGCATTCCCATTGGGACAATTGTTCCTTTAGGCTACCCACCGAACCAGACCAATTTTGTGTATGGGGGCCTTGACCATGGTGCTGAGCCATACATGCAAAAGGACGAGGACGAAGAGCCTTTTGTAGAAGATGTCAATTATCTATCTAACCTGGACTTCACTATGAGATAACTTGGCCAATGCAATTGGCATGGATACAGGCTAGGCAGGTATGAGCAAGGAGTGCGTGTCCTTTGCCAACCAAGATACCAAATGCCTTATGACAAGTTGGGAGTAGGGTTCAACCACCCCCTGCCCTTAGACATCTTGGTGGAAAACATGCAAGGCCTAGGAATAGGCAACAAGGGTGGATTGGCATTAGATCCTTATGCCAACCCAAACACAACATATACATTGGGAGATTACCTCCCATGGTCAACAACCACCCTTGGTAACATCAATAACCCTTCTCCTTTGATAGAGAGAGGTGAAATTTTGGGAACTCACTTTCAAGGAAAGCATAAACAGTGTCCAGAAGGATCTTCGGAGGATGAATCAGAATATGAACCAGTGTCATATTATCCATTCGAATCTGATAGTAATCACTCATGAGAGATTCCTATGAATAACTATCAAGAGATCTTTTTGCATCTACTCCCTATAGAGGCTCCAATCGAGCCAGTGCCACGCCAAGAGAATCAGGTCCTTCCACAGAGCATGGAACAACCACAATGGGACCAGATTAATTTGCTTGCATAATATGAGCCTCATATGTTGCAAGAAGTTGTTGGATGAATGCTTTTGGATCTTTGATAGCGATTCAAAAGATGAAACTGAGATGGCCTATCTCAACCACATGCGAAAAATGCAATAATGATACTCCTTGAGGATTAATGAGATATTTGCACAAATGGGTATAGTGCTAGGGCATGAGTGGTACGTAGACCCAACAAGATGGGATCAAGTGTTGGATCCACTACTTTGGGTACACGAAGAGCACTTTCCACTCTAATACCCTAGGGTGATATTAGTGCCGAGGGTAGACCCTATCCTCCTATTAACACATAGAGCTGATCCATTCATGCCAGTACCTATAGAACCAGATCCAAAACACAGAGAGCATCCAAAATGTTTGAGTCATCACACCCACAGTAATGGAGACCAAATTCATTTCATCGACATGATCTCCATTGACTTGACCGCACCCATCCGCAATCCAGTCGATCCAGCATGGTCCTTGCATCTAGACATATATGTCATTGACTGGGATCATGTCAATTCACCTCCATCCCTATCAGAGTATTGGTCTTTCGGTAAAATGCCTCATTTTACCCCAAGGACAACTTAGGATATCTTTCATACTAAAGAGGAACTCGAGGTTACCAATGCAGATTTAAACTTAGCTAATGATATCCATTTGATCCCAACTCCACATTAGTTGGAGGATGGATCCCACATGTCGGTCGAGGAGACGACTGATGTAGACATCGGCTTGGATCCAATGAATCCATAGATTATCAAGCTGGGGGTAAGCTTATCCCTTGAAGAGCAAGCCGACTACATTGCCCTTCTCAAAGAGAAGAAGGAGGTTTTTGCATGGTCATACAGAGACATGTCGGGGCTAGATCCACAACTAGTCATGCATAATCTAACGCTTGATCCAAAAATCAAGCTAGTTAAGCAAAAACTACGTAAGATGCACCCAACAATGGCCTTGATGGTCAAAGATGAATTGCAAAAGCTATTGGATGCATAGTTTGTCATCTGCATGGATTATCCGCCATGGCTATCCAACATGGTGCCCGTCAAAAAGCTCTATGGGAGGATTCACATATGCATTGATTTTTGAGATCTAAACAAAGCGAGTCCTAAGGACTATTTCCCCTTGCCAAGCATCGACGCATTGGTAGACACTACAGTAGGTCACGAAATGCTATCCCTCATGGATGGTTTCTCGAGATACAATTAGATTCGTATCAATCTCGAGGACCAACTAAAAATGGTGTTCACGATGCCTTGGGGGAAATTTTGTTATAAAGTCATGCCCTTTGGCCTTAAAAATGCTGGCACCACCTACCAACATGCCATGACATACATCTTCCATGATTACATGCATAAAACTTTGGAAGATTACATGGATGATTTTTTGGCCAAGTCTCTTTTGCACCCAAATCATATCGATGACTTAAGCACGATCCTCGATCGCCTCATGGAGCATAAAGTTAGATTGAATCCCAAGAAGTGCGTATTTGGCATCACATCTAGAAAACTCTTGGGTTTCATAATCTCAAAGCGAGGAATCGAGGTGGACCCAAACAAAGTCAAGGCAATCCTTGAAATGGTTCCCCCAACTACCATTAAGCAACTTAGAAGTCTGTAGGGAAAGGTCATGTCAATTAAGCGCTTCATAGCATAGCTATCTGACAAGTTCTGACCCATGAACAAATTATTGCACAAGGGGGTAGCATTTCACTGGGATGACAAGTGCCAGTTAGCCTTTGATGACATCAAATGATACTTGGCTTCACTGCTAGTATTGGCACCACCTAGACCAGGAATGTCATTCTACTTATACATCTCAGCTACTAAGGTGGCACTAGGTGCCATGCTAGCCTAGAAGAATGAACTTCACAAAGAACATGCTACTTACTATCTTAGCCGCACCCTAGTCAGTTATGAACTTAATTATGCATACATCGAGAAAATTTGCTTGGTAGTGGTGTTTGCTACCAAAAAGCTATGCCACTACATGTTGAGCAACACTACATATGTTGTGTCTAAGGAGAATCCATTGTGATACATGATGAGTCGTACTTATCATAGTAGTCACACGGTGAAATGGATCATGTTGTTGACAGAATTTGACATAGATTTTATCGGACAGAAATCCATCAAAGGACAGGTCATAGCTGATCAACTATCAGAGGCTCCTCTCAAAGATGATTAGCCTCTAGTCATAGAACTACCCAATGATGGGGTCTTCCATGTCTCAGAATTGCCAGATTCTGATGAGTTTGAGTCATAGGCTGACATAACCCTATTTTTTTATGGTTCTAAATGTGAGCAAGGTGGTGGCACGAGAATAGTATTCTTCACACCGCAAGGTGCTCCAATGCCCCTGTCATTTAAATTAAATTTCCCATGCACCAACAATAATGCAGAGTATGAAGCCTTGCTCATAGGTCTTCAGACAGCAATCACCATGAACATCAAATGACTAAACATCTTTGGTGATTCGTTGTTAATTGTCAATCAAGTCAAAGGGGTATTCCAATGCAAATGCCTAGTTCTATAGGCTTATAAATCCCTTGTGGACAAATTCCTAGCAAAACTTGAGTGGTATGACATCGAGGCACTCCCTCGATCTCAGATCATTTTGCAGACACAATGGCCTCCTTGGGGTCACTAATCCTGTAAGACCTTTTTGGTGATATGACAACCATTCGAGTCAAAAATCTATCGCAATCCATGATGGAGCATGCAATATCTGACTTGACATCAAGAATCCACATGATCCAGATTGAACCATCCTCAGATAAGTTCTCTCGAATCCACGATCATATAAAACATGTCAACTGGGGGTCCTTGTTCTCCCCTACTCCCATTAATAGCAACACAATGCTATTCTTACAAGTTCTCTCCCGCTCAATGTTTGCTAGGGATGAACTTCAAGAGGGATTTTTTGTTCATACCATTGAGGCTTCCGATCAATAGGACTAGTATTTACCCATTAGAGACTACCTCAAGTTAGGTAATCTCCCACTTGGATTGATGCATGCTACAAAATAAGCATTCAAGCAGAAAGCGGCTAAGTATGTCTTGATAGGAGACATTTTGTACCATCGTAGCTATGAAGGAATCCTCCTTCGTTGCTTGGACCAGCAAGAGTCCACTTGGGCGATCACCCAAGTGCACGATGGTACATGTGGTCGCCACCTCAATGGTATGGCCATCACAAAGTGCATTCTTTGCATGGGCTATTATTGGCCATCTTTAGAGCGAGATTGTTGCGCATATGTCAGGAAGTGCATGAAGTGTCAACATCATGCCAATTTGATGCATGTACCTCCCCAAGCCTTGCAGACAGTCCAGTTTTCTTGGTCATTTTTGCAGTGGGGTTTCAATATAATTGGAAATATCTCCCCTACATCATCAAGCCATCACATGTTTATCATAACGGCCATTGAGTATTTCACCAAATGGGTGGAAGCAGTTCCGCTTACCTCTACGATAGGACCCCGTATAGTGGAGTTCATTTTGCATAACATCATATGTCATTTTGGTATTCCATCCAAAATGGTCTCGGATAATGGGATGTCATTCAAGAACAAAGACGTGCATGCTTTGACAACAAAGTACAAAATTCAGCATAGTTTTTTGACACCTTATTATCCGTAGGCGAATGGGCAAGTAGAGGCATCAAACAAAATGCTAGTTGCCATCCTTAAAAATATGGTCACAGATAGTCATAAGGATTGGCACAGCCAAATTCCACTTGCCCTGTGGGCTTATCGCACTAGCATTCAGACGCCCACTAGGGACACTCTATTTTTGCTGGTGTATGGCTCCGAGGCAATCATGCCTCTCGAGTTAGAAATTCCTTCCCTGCGCATATCAATGTAAGAGTTCATCGATGATGACGCTGCACGGTAGGCCTGGTTAGACCAACTTACGTTGCTTGACAAACGATGTTTTAATGCTCTCGAGCATTTACGTATCTATCAAGAGCGACTTAAGAAAGCCTACAACATGAAATTTCACCTAAGGGACTTTCGGGTTGGTGATTTGGTCTTGAAGGAAAACCAACAGAACTCTAGTTTTTCATCCCACCTAAGGGACAAGTTCACGGAAAATTGGTTAGGTCCATATGTAATTGATAGCAAAATAGGACCCGAGACGTATCGGCTAGCCTCTCTTGACGAAATCAAGGAAACAAAACCCTTGAACATTAGTCATTTGCGACCATTCCATATCTAAGAGAGCCATATCCAAAAATGCTCCAAGGATTCCTAAAATCACTTGGTCAATCCCAAAACACTCCAAGGATTCCTATCATCGCTTGGTCAATTCCAAAACACTCCAAATATTCCTATCATCGCTTGGTCAATCCCAAAATGCTCCAAGGATTCCTAAAATCTCTTGGTCAATCCCAAAATGCTTTAAGGATTCCTAAAATCGATTGGTCAATCCCAAAATCCTCCAAGGATTCTTAAAATCGCTTGGTCAATCCCAAAAAGCTCTAAGGATTCCTACAATCGCTTGGTCAAAAATAAGCAAATTCAAAAAATCATCAAAAACAACAAAAATTCGCATCTCATTTCCAGGCATGCTCAAATTCATCAATAAATCTCGGATCTCATCCTCATATTCACAAAAATCAATCCATGAAAAATACAAAAATAGGTAGCTGCATTAAGCATCATACCCATACATTGCATATTTGTGGTCATATAGGTTAAAGGCACCATAGACTGTAATTACTCTGCTAGTCCATCTTGTTCCACATTTTTCCATTTTATATGCAGTCCAAAAAATGCAATTTACTACTTTTTACCACACTAGACTCAGTGGTCTTCTAATGTATCAAGAGTTTTCATCTTTCAGTCATCATTTTACTTTCTACCCACATACTGTACCAAGTCAGATAGATTTTATGAAGGTAGAGTTTTACTTGGATCACACCTTGTTACGTAGCATTCCAACACAAATTTAAAAACATAAAAATTCCCAAGTTGTGTGAACGAAAGATGAAACCTACACAGTAATCCAGGTCACCATAAGCGAAAGGGTTATCTTGCTCATCCCCCTATGCGAATGACCCTAATAATGCTGAGAGGTGACAAAAGGACAAGCATATTCCCTACCCAATTCCCCAAGAATCTCAAGTTCTCAAAAATTTGCAAGCATCAAAATTTTGCAAAACGTCAAAACTTCAAAAATTTGACATCATCACTAGAGTGCATACATCCAAAAGCACATATATTAGTGATTCTTATCACTCAAAATCCATATCCCTTGCTCAAAAGAAAAATATATAAAAATAAATAGTGATTTTATGACTACAAAAGAGCAAGTATCCCAATACAATTGAAGAAAAGAAGGGAGTCGAACTTGAATCTCTAGAACTATCAGCATTCTGACAGGTCATGAGGCAAACCTCAGTACCGGTTTTGTGGATAGCCTATCGGTCATTGGCAGTAAACCTCCCGCATGATGATATATCTATCACATTAACTCGTGTACAGATCAATGTTTGCTGTGGATGAGTTAGCTTATGGTATCCTAGATAGCACCATATATTAATCTAACTAAATACAACAAAGGAGTTAGTGGAGCTAATTAGGTGATCCTCAGTACATGTTTGGTTGACAGCCTATCTGGCACTGGCGATATCTTGAAAAATACCACATAAATGAATTCAATTGCACACACAGGGATGTGAAATAGCTTGGTTAAAGACAAGTCCGATTCATACCTTGTTCAAAAGTCTTGTAAGATAAAATACAGTCATGGCTAGTGAGTTAAAATCATCTGAGTCTCAAAAAACCTTAGCTACATTTCTAAACCAACTGTGCTACAATACCATTAGAAAATACAAAAAAAAACCAAATGTATACATGCAAAGTCATTTACCACAGCAATCGCTTAAAAACAAAAAGTCCTCAACAGTCTATGGTGCCCTAACCAAGCAACACAAATTCATTTCATCCATTGCACTTTGCATATCACATATACATCAAAAACATTTGCATTCATCATAACATATGCATCCATCGAAATAAATTAACATGCATACATTCATACTAATCACTCATCATGCATAAAATCAAAACATCACTCGCATAAACAAAATAAAGTCATTTGTATATATCATAACAAAAATGCCCACAGGCTACAATAACCGGTCATATGACCCCGCACAATACAAAAGCTCAAAAACCCCCAAGCCTAGGGCGTCGGCCACCATGATCACCCAGGATCGATGCGACAGGAACTACCCCCCATGGTGTGGTTCCTATGAGACCCCTCAGGACGGCTGCTGCTAGCCCCTGCATCATGCCTACTCGCCCCTACCTCATCCAGTCACCTACATCAAGAGGATGCTGACTCCTCAGTCTCACTCCCTCTTGAGTGACGCGACGATCTGCCTGTGCCGAATGTAGGGACTCACCCACCAAGGTAGCTAATCTTTGCCTCTAGCTCTAATTGCTATCGCACTAAGTCCATCTCTCACTGGTGATATGTCACCAAGTTCTTATACCGCACCAAAGCCCTATCCCTCTCTACCAACTACATCCGTAGGAGATCCATTTCTTGTGCAGCATCAGTATCGCCCTCTTGTCGATGAGACGCTGCCCATGCACTCTCTTGCTTTGCCAATTGAGTATGCAAGATATCTCTCTCCTGCAAAGCCTCTCCTAGCTCCCCATATTGCACCCATAGCAGGTCCTCCAATCGTGCTATCTCAATATTGAGCCTCGTCTCCACCTCTACCAAACCTACCTAAGGCATAGGCAAATCCAGGATAGAAGCCTGCTCTAGCTCCCATTGCTCCGGGATGTCCTGCATCTCTAGATAATTTAGAACCCCTAGATCCGTATCCTCATCCTCCACCTCCACCATGTTTGCATCCTCCCAAGGAGCTCCCCAATCATCCCTTGGTGCATTGGCACCCTCCCCGCCCACCGCTACCACCTCCATGCCTCCCAGTGGCCCCTCTCCCCGCCATCGCTATAGTACCCACCACTAGTCGTACTCTATAGTAGTTCCGACATCATACACATCCAAGACATCGATCATCATGTCTGAATCCTCACCTAGTGGCATGATGACCAGTCGGTATAGATCTCTCTCATCCCCCCAACGCCGATAGACCACGGGCTCACCAGGAAACCCTTGGTGCACCCTAAACTATCATGTCACTCGACTATAGGGGAAGAACTCATGCTCGGTCCCGTGTTACCCAATCAGCCATCACTCTTTGCATACCCGTCGAAGCCACTCTCCAACCTCTGACCAGGCTGGACAGTATCGATAGGGATGCCAGAGCACCTCCCTTGGAGTAAGCCAAGAGAAGGTATCAGCATAGTGCCCTACGACACCTGCCCACCGTCGACTCTGTCCTTGCTCTCCAGACCACCGCCATAGAACCGCATATCCTATCTCCTTATCCTCCATCTCTACCGGAGTCATCCATGATAATCTGATTGAATTCTTCACTGCTGTGTGTTGCCAAGCCCAACTCTGCAATAGATAGCTATAGCTAATCCCCTTTTGCTTTCGACAGCGAACCTCGTACAACTCGCCATAGAGATATGCCAACAAAGTCTGTCCCCATATCATGATTAGCAGTGCCTCTATCGGGCACTCTACCAACCACCAAACCAAATCCAGTAGGTTCCATGGGAACCTCGTGCCTGACGAGTCAGGTAGTAGCATTTTGGAAATGAGGCCCATAAGGAATGCGTGCCTCACTCCCAACACCCCCCTCTCCAACCACCATCAAACAAAAATCTTGCCAATATGGCAGTCGCCCTCTGCCCTCTCCACTAGATCCTCCCCGTGCCTGAAGCATCGCATCAGTATAGCTATCCGTTGATCACACGGCGATGTCCTAATCGACAGTCCATCTATCAAAATCCATAGAAGCTGATAGATATCCTCCAAGGTCACGGTCATCTCCCCTATTGGGAGATGGAAGGTGTTGGTCTATGTATCCCATAGATTGATCAGGGCCATCAAATAAGCTCGATCCACGACCACAGGCTCTAGTCGAGCCACCTGCTTGAGCCCAAGGGCATCAAGCCACTCCCAGTTAGCCACAGTTAACGCCCCTCGTGCTTCAACAAAAGTAGTGGGTACACGGTATTGGCTCTTAACCACCTGCAAAATAAAACAATTCAAAAACATTAAAATCATGGAAAAAAAAAACTGTACAACAATAACATGAATATACAACATTGCCTACCAATGTACAGCCCAAAACAAAAATATTCAAACAAAATTAATTTGTCAGTCCTAGGGTTTTTAATCCTAACTAAAAAATTTAATACAAAACAAAAATTCAAAATTCAAAAATTAATTTTTTCAGTCCTAGGGTTTCTAATCCTAACTGATAAATTTAAAACAAAACAAAACAAAAAATTCAAAAACAAAAATTAATTTGTCAGTCCTAGGGTTTCTACTCCTAACTGTGAAATTTACAACAAAATTAAAAAACATAAATTAATTTGTCAGTCCTAGGGTTTCTAATCCTAACTGATAAATTCAAAAACAAAACAAAAGTTTAGAAAAAATTAATTTGTCAGCCCTAGGGTTTTTAAACTCTAAATTGATTAAATTAACAAAAACACAATAATTTGTCAGTCCTATTTGTCATTCTTAGGATCTCAATTCTAAGTCTAAAAATTCTACACAAACAACATAAAATTAAAATAACAGTTTTAAACCTAGGGTTTTAACCTATGTTTTAAAACTCACCAGCTCAACCTAAGAACTAGGGTTTTACGTTCCGTTTATCCTAGGGTTTTAGTTATAAGCAAAATAATAATTCTTTACCTAGGTTTTCACTACGATTGTCATTTAGTTGTACACTAAGTCTTGGTTGTGTTCAGCTTAGTTTTAGGGTTTCAGTTTTAAAATTTTGAAAAACATTATCACAAAAAAAAAAATTAAACAAAACACTTGCAGTTTTAAACAATAACAATAACACTAGGGAGCACTTACTGGTCTCGCTTCGGATCCGCCACTCGATCCGGTCTCTGCACTCATGATGTCAGGAGAAATTTGGCAATGCTTCACTTCATAGAATTAACCTCCTCCTCCCCAGAGCTCCAAATCACAAGAAAATTCAGATGCAAATGAGCCCAAACCCTAGTTTTGGCCTTTAAATAGGCCTTTTGAGCTTAAATTCGTCCCCACTTGGGACGAGTGCTCTAGTTAGCGCTCGTCCCACCCTGGGACGAATTCAGGGCAAAAATTTCAAAAAACAACAAAAATTAAACAAAAATACACTAAAATAGCTAATAAACTTGCCCGATGAGAGTGCTATTGCACTTGACATCCTGGGCATGCAAAACAGACGTTGGGATCACAAATTGTCACTATCATCTTCCCTAAGAAGGCTACCATAGCCGGACCACTCCAAAGGAGGATAAATTTTTGCCAATTTTAGCTCCAAATAGCATCGCAAAAAGGGGTTACCACCCACCAAAAATAGGTCTAAATGTCAGAAAACTGTGCATGCTTAACACTAAACCATCTAAGGGTACCCTCGCACAAGTCATATTGGGTCAAGTGACTCTTCGCTTTTCTCACAAAGTTCATTCCCTCATCGATTCGTCGCTTGAGGGGGTAGTCACACTTAGTCACCAATCAGCAAGCACACACCCAATTAAGGAAAACGACATGCATTCAAAGAATCATTGACAAAGACAATTACGCTCCTGCTTGGGGCAGTAAACAAGCAATAATCACAATCTAATCAAATCACTTGGCATTTCATGAATCATGAACTCAAGGTTCTCATAGACAAAAGGTTGCACCCTTTGCCTATTCATGAATGATCAATGTCCAAGGTCAAGTAAACACCTCACCAAAAAAGGTTAACACTTGAATTGAGTTCCTTCGCTCATCAGAAGCAAGGATTAAAGAATGTATGCCCTTTCCATACTTGGGGCATCAAAATTTGGTTAGGTTACCAAGAAACCCTAATCATTAGTGCTTTGGTTATCTATTTTTGCTCAGCACTGCATCATCCGTAGCACTTTCCAAAAAGGGGCATCTGTAGACACCAAAACAACACCAATCTGATTATGTGACTGCAAACACCAGTTGCTTTGATGCACATAGCCCCCAGGGTAGCCCTCAGAGGTTAAAAAATGGTCCTAAACACTTTTACAACAATTTTGGAAGGTCAGAAAGCAATGTGGCACCTTCAGACACTCTGCTCCAAATCCGTCCCATCCTAGGACGAATTCAAAATAGGATTCGCCCCACCCTAGGACGAATTCTGAATTTGTTCTTGGGTAGGGCGAATTCCAAGTTCAACGGGAAAAAAGAGAAATTATGCCAAATGGTAGTCGAGGATAGTCCATTAATGCCTCCTGCCTTGCATGCGCATGTAGGTGGGTAGAGTGAACATTAGAGGACTGTCACAAGGGTAGTCATGGAAGCCCAAGTCAAGGAGGACTTTCCTCCCTCATGGGAAGGCATGACTGCCACATGACGCCCATGCTTGCCCATATAAAGAGACCCCCTGGGTCTATAAAATGGTGAACTTTCTCACCCAAAAGAGGATAGGTTGGAAGCATTTTCAATCAACAAAGTGCTGCCAAATTTCATATCATGCTTTACCTTTGATTCACCTATTCCACATCATTGATCTCTTTCACAAGGGAGGTCATTAGGTGGTTATTGGAAGTGTGAATCCGGATCCAAAACCTAACACTTGACCACATTGATCTACCAATTCACTGACAATGCATTACAAGAGATTTTGGGCCCATCCCAAGTGGATTGGTGCTTAAATCAGGTTCCAACGGTGGGCGGCCTGCCTGGGTGCCCCGCACTCTTGCGAGCCTAATATTATTTTTTTAAGAATGATTGGGAATTCATGGAAAATTTTTCCTTTCATCATTTGTTTATTTTGCATTCCATCTTATGCTGCTTAAATAGCTTTTAATTCCGATTTCATAATGTTTTGATCAAATATTATCATGTTTTATCATTTTTGTTGTCCTCACTAACTTGTAGGTAGCACTATCAAATTCCCGTTGATGGAGGCCAAATTGGGGAAATCCGACCTTCTGGGTCTTCCCAAAATGCCCCCAATTAGCTAACCCCAAGTTTGTAGGTCGTTTTGAGCTCCTTATATGTGACATTTGGGGCAGTATCACTTCGGCGCTTTGTTGCAGGTGAATTCGTCTTACCCTGGGACAAATTACAGTTGAATTCATCCTACCCCGGGATGAATTACAGTTGAATTCATCTTACCCAAGAGCGAATTCAAATTGGTGAAGAATTTATTGACTGTTTCATTTGCAGTGACCTTCTGGTGATGTTCCCTTGTTTCTGTGAAATTTGCAGACCATTTTGATGCAGTTCATTTATCCTTTTATTCAGTTTCATGCATGCATCCTTCATTGTTTTTTAGAGAACAAACACTTTGTCTTATTCGTAGGTGCTACTAAAAATTTTGTTGTTTCTTTGAATGCAGGAGGAGCAGCAAGGATCAAAGATTCATTCACAGCAGTGACGACAACACTTTGGCCTACCCATTTTACATGTGGGCACACGGAAGGAGGATCATTAGTTAGTATTGTAATCGAAACATGTTAGCACTCCTAGCCCCTGAAAATGCGAGAGATGTATTTGTAACAGATATTGAGAGAGTATAAATAAAAAGGGCTGTGATTTCTATACTTCTTTCATTTTGTCTCAATTCGTCTCTTTTCCCTATTTCTTGCATTTCAAATTTATAGGATTAAAGTGTTACATTTTGTTTTGCATTTCATAGCTTTAGTGTTTCTTTTTGTTTTCGGAATCTCTGCTTTCAGTTAGACAACAATCCTTTGTATTTTGATACAATATTCTATTTTACATATGAATTGTAAATGCCTAAGATTTTACCTATTTTCATTTTACATCATAGTTTATATAGGTAATTTATAATATCAATTCATGATTATATTTGAAGTGGATTGTTGCTATGTTAGATATTCTTCTAGCTTGCTATACTGCTAGGAAGTATGACCACCCCATCATGGTTGATTTATGTGGCCTATATCTACATCATTTTGAGTCATACCCTACTTTTTTAACCATATTTGATATCTTGATTTCGCTTCTGCTAAACCACCCTATTATTGACATGATGGCTTTTGATGTTAGGATCTTATAACATAGAATCATACCCAATAAACATCATGGTATGGAGACCTTCTCTTGTTGTAGAATAATTTCTAGGTCATATACACACCTATGTGACACCTCTTCCTCATTCTAATTATTTTTGACCATATATCAATCTCTTAGTGGCCTCACACCCTACCTAGACATTTTATATCTTGTGTCAAATATTTTAAACCCTAGAAAGTCCTAGCTAGGTGCAATTCTTCTGGTGCCTCCTTTTTGCCCCTACATACATCGAATCTTTGAGAATTAACCAAGTATATATTAGGTATGGATATTTTAGTATCCTTTGACCTTTGTTTATTTTATATTATGCTCCCTTTGTTAGCTTTCATGTTTCAAACTGGAAAATTGAGGGTCCGTTGGGCTCTGATCGAGCATAAATGTTTTAGTGCTCCATTGGTTTGGACATTCCTTTGATCGAGAATTTTGGAAACTATGAAGCTTTGATAAATATTAGTTGCTTTGGCCTCCTTCAAAATTTATCACTTTACTATCCTGGTGAAGGTCAAGCTTTTGGGACCCTATTGTGTTTTGACTAGGTGCAATTATTTCAATTTTATCTAGACTTACCATTTCATCCTTATTTGATATTTTACTAAGATTCAATAATTGTAGATGTTTTACAATTCTAAGTATTTAGCTCATATTTTTGTGTCCCTGTGTATCGAGTCTTTATAATTATAATGGATTTTGACTTGGGTGCAAATATTTTGATATTCACATGACTTATCCATCTTATTCATCTTGCTCTAATCATCCTCTATCTAGTGTATGGGGAATTGGAACCATCTTGAGGTTCTGGTCAGGTAAAGGTATTCCAACATCTAGGAGAGTTATCCAGTCAGAGTTTAATTTTAACCACCAAAAATATCATGAAACCCACATTACCATATTTTCTTTTAATAGTGTATCTATTTCTATTAAAAAAATTTGTTGGTGATCTTTGGTTTTATCTCCAAAATAAAACCTAATATATAGATGCTAGTAGTTAGGCATGGATAGGTGCATAAAATATCCACTTTTTTGGTGATTCATATGGGATTTTCACTTTGCAAAGACAAGGAATCCATGTGGTAAACACAAATTTTGAACTTAACACTTTCTAAGGGAAAGGGAAGGGATGAAGGAGCTAGAAGAAAATATAGCAAAAATGCAGTCGATAGAGGTTGTAGGAAAAGGAGATGGGGAGGATGATGGGGAGAAAAAAATATTTTTGTACATCATGATGGAAAAGAAAATAATGGGGATAATAAGTGGAAACAATAAGAAATATCTAAGAACTAAAAGAAAACAACACAAGAAGAAATGGGAGGCAATGTGAAACAACAGAATCAACAAAACATAAGCCACTATTCAAATAGGTTGGTGACCACAAACAAAAAGAGAAAACTGAGTAAGGGGAAGGATGTAGAAAAGTACAAACATAAAATAGAATGCAAATTTGGGATTAGCTCAAGATAAAGTGAAGATAATTCACTTATTCCATGGGAAACCCCTAGAAATTGCATTCTAGTATACAAAATCTTTGAAGCCCCAACCTAGTTTAAAAAATGGGTATAATACCAAATGAAAATTGCCCACCCTATTGAGACCTTATTTCTTGATGCAATTCAATAGGAACCTCTTCTTCTCTTTGTAATTCACTACATGATCACTACACTCCATTTGTGCTTTGAGACTCATTCTTATCTAAATACTTAGGTGATTATTCTTGGGATACTATTTATAGAATGTTTACCTCATTTTGGATAGATTTAACATGCATCAGATCATGTAGAGGTCCAATTAGCATGCGATTTTGGGTCCTCTTTTCTAGGCACATTATCTACCATTAAGCTCATGTACTACTTACACGAGTCTTGAATTCTTCTCCATGTGAGTTTTGATTTCCAAGGGTAGTATGTAAAGCTTCTTGTACCTATTGGGTGTTATTCATTGGGCTACAGGGCCAAAGCAAAAAAAAATAAGAACAAAGAACAATCAAAATATATGACAAAGTGGAGGCAAAAAATAAAGTGTTATTATTCCAAGAAGCAACCTATGAAATCTCCTTATGTTTTTCAATTTATGTTTTTTTGTGCTTTAGCTAGCTAGAAATTCATTATTGAGAGTTTTCCATATGATTTGTGAGTGACCATACCTTTTTTGTAGATTTTATCTACTTGTTGATTATTTACACAAATTTTGGTATACCTGGCATGCCTAGGTGATAAAAATTGTAGGTCAGCCTATGAATCTATAATATCTAGACTAGATGACATCGAACCTGAGTTGTTCTTCATGCTGGCCTTAGTAGTACCTGCTACTATTCTCGGGTCTCACAGGATGCAATTTGGGTCTAATACTCTCCATTGGGATAAGTAGACCTAGGTCATATTTAATCAAGAAAGGATAAGTACCCATTCGATTGTATTTGGTATTTGAATTGATTGGGGAAGGGTGCCAAAGCTATCTCCCAATTGAGTTCATCATGATTGAGGCCCATGTTGTATCTTGATCTAGTATCGTAATGATATGAGTTATTGTGCAATTATTTTTAATGTCATGCATTAGTTTCCAGAGGGTTGGAAAGTGATAGCTAGCTCTCCAAAGAGTGCTATGGTAGGGAACATATCACATGGCAGCGGCTGGGATGTCCACACTGATTGTTCTTCATCAGATCTAAAATGATAGTAACTCAATCGATCAAAGAGAAGGTCTCATTAATGAAAATTAAACATGGCATAACATTACTCAAAAAAATGCAAACTAGTTTTTTATTCACCGTATCGCTTACACGCAAGTGAAGAGAATACTACTAGTGTTGGAGGATTTCTGGTTAACTAGTCGCATTATGCAAAAAGTGAAGAGCATAATACCAACATAAAAAGTGTGGAAGAAAATAGAAGAAAAACATTAAAATTTATAAAAAACATGAGTTAGAAAAGGAACAAAAAACATGAGATTGAATTTTATTTTGATAAAAATAAGGAATACAACATCAAAAATCCAAATGCGTTCTGACCTAAAGGTCTCATCAACCAAGTATGAGCTTTGAGTATGTACAACCCCTCATTATAAATCCTAACTCTAGTGGGGATCCAAAGAGTAATGCATGTGGGATAAAATAATACCCAAGCATTTAATACAATACACAGGTTTATAGACCAAGATGGTAAGAAACATTGAAGCCCAAGATCAACCCTAAATAAAATAACCCACCCCAAGAAAATTAAAAACACATTAAAAATATGGAAGTACAATGTGGGAAATAGAGTCCCTTAGACTTTTTTTTTTACACAAATAATATTTTAGAGGTTTATGATTCCTCCAACAAATGATTCCACGAGCAATGTGTTTGAGATCCCTATATTTTATTTATATTTTAAACATAGAAGAGATAATTTATGTGCTAATGTGGAGGTCTTTCACAAATATGGAATTGTTGAATTTCAAAAGAAGTAGGACTATTTTTAGTTTGTAACCATGTCTACGTGTTTCTCACTCCAAAAATCTAACCAATAATGAGGGCCTACAATCAAATTTAAATTTCTCAAATAGAGGAAGGATAAAGTTGATCTGATATCCCCTTACTCTTAGTCTATTATTTTTTTTTTAACAGATATAAATCATTCTCTTGAACTTTCTCTAACCAAAAATCGATTTAGTTCACTTAAGATGAAGGCCTTATTTCGGTGAACAGGATGATGGGAGGAAGTAGAGATATACTGGTAAGCATTAATTAATTTTTAAAATAATATAGTGCAGAGGACTCCAGTCTGAGCAAAATTAGGTCCTTTGAAAAATATTGTGTCCAAGAGAGTTACCTCAGAGTAAAAAAAAGAGGCAGTAATTTTGATGCTTGAATAAGTAATAAGAAAAACATCAAGATATTTTATGGGGCCATGCAAAAATCCAATGGCATCATCGATATATATTATAAAATAAAATATAATCCACAACAACTCTATCAAATACCTATTTTTCCAAATGACAAAGGAATAAGCAAGCATACACCACAGTAAAATTACTTCCCATGGTTGTCCCCCTTATCTGCCTGTATGTTTTTTCCCTAAATTTTAGATAATATTGGGTTAACACCATTTCTACAAGTCTCACCACAAAATTGGTTCTAGTTGAGTCAAATTCATATTCTAGAAAATGATGAAGAGTGACTAGTCCTTGAGAAGTGGGGATACTAGGACAAAGAATTTCCACATTGAATGAAAAAAGGATAATATACCGAGGAAAAGGGTGGCCATAAAGATCTTTGATAAGGGATATATAATCCAAAATATGGTTTTCCTTCTTAAACAAAATGGGAATGAGTAAATGATGGAGCCATTTGTAGGTTGGTTCTAGCATAAACGTACAATAAGAGTAGATGGTATGACCAACAAGTTTAGGCTTATGGATTTTGGGAAGTAAGGAAAAAATATAGACTCTGCAAAGGGAAGGAGTAATTTGAAGCATGAAATTTCTATGGTTTTCTAGAAATAAAATCCCACCTAACAACATGGACAAGTAGGTTTTGGATTTGA
The DNA here is from genome assembly GCA_028583015.1 of Wollemia nobilis. Classification (NCBI taxonomy): domain Eukaryota; kingdom Viridiplantae; phylum Streptophyta; class Pinopsida; order Araucariales; family Araucariaceae; genus Wollemia; species Wollemia nobilis. The sequence goes on along the minus strand of JAQPPZ010003109.1, from coordinate 4,325,469 downwards.
GAAAAAATATCAAACCAAAGGACCATGTCAAATTATGTGTAAACATTATAATCTGAAAGTTGGGTGAGGCCTTCAGATACATATCAATCCATAGGTAAAACACAAAAAACCAAATTTTTATCTATAATTCTAATGACAATTGATTTATCATTAACAATGGAGCGAATGACAAACCAAATATGGGGTGAGAAAGCATTATGGCGAAAAAGGTTGGAAGTAGATAATTTCTTATTGAGAAATATTTCTCCCATACCAATAATATCTTCCAAATACTTGTAAAACTGTGGAGCATTGTAACCAGGGTTGGGAACATAGAAAGGGTTAATCGGCTTTGGAGGGTTAGGAAGGCCACATTTAGGTCAAAAAAACTATTCAAGATGAAGCCATATAGAAAAGGTATTAAATTCTTGTTTAATATATTCCTTGGCCATGGGAGGTGGAATAGGGAGGAACTTTAAATCTAGGTTGAGGGCCTCAATATCATTATGGGTAAGTTCTGTGGAATATAAATTATGGATGACAAGATTTGTAATTTTACCATCAACAACCCAAACAATAAACCTATATAAAAATTGGCATCCATAGTATTTTAGGATGAAAATTGTAGTCAAAGAGATTATTTTTGGTGATAGAAGTACCCCTTTCCTTGCTACTTATGAAAAAATGGGTCTTTGATTCCTAAAACCAAATTTTTGGAAATTTCCTCCATTGCTCTATTGTGATTGCTACTGCATAGAGAAAGTGCGGTTATGAAGGTTTCTCCTTTTCTTTCATCTTTGTGGAGAAGGATCTTGGTAGTTTAAATTATAACATTGTTGTTGTTGTGGTTGCTTTTATTTATTTCTTTGTTGTGGTTGTTGTGGTGGTTGTTTGTTTGTGCATGGTTGAGGCTATTTCTGTGTATGCTTTGATTAAGTCATGGGATTAGGTCATATTCTATGAATTATATTCCTATTATACTATGCAGGGGTATTTTGTTTCATACACATGATATGTTTCTCCAAACAATCCATCTACTGCTTTATTGTTTTTTGACCAAGTCAGTCACAGTTTCTGTAGCCTCTACCATGTTGACTTCTAGAACTTATTAGGCAACATTTTCATGAGATGCTTGATATTTCAACTACACATATTTTGAATTTGTAATTCGACTCTCCAAGCTTGGAGATTTCCTTCAAAGAGCTCCTTGATCTTAGATTTCTATGTTGTGGCAATTTCTAGGGAGTCATAAGGGATTTATACTCCTAAAGGTCTTGAAAATTTTTATATATGACATTTGAAGGTTATATTTATTTCATAATTTTTTTTGATAAAGTTTAAAAGTATAAAATTATTGAATTAGTGGATTCTTTCAAATTTAGTTATTTGGGACACAAAATTCTTTCAACATAAAACTTTGGGAAAAATATAAATTTACGAAGTTCATTCTTTAGGTTCTAAATTGAGGGAGTTATAACGTTGTCAAATTTAATGGAACATGACAAATAAAAAGTAAGTGAAAAGAAAAATTAATAATAAAAAAATAGAAATACAAAAACATAAGTCATTGAAAAACAACTAAACAAGAAAACTTATGTTTTCAATAAAAATAAATATACATTCAATATGACTCACTAGAAAATACTATGAAAATGTTGCAAAATTTAAAATTTTGTACTCAATAAATGATAGCAAAAATTGAAGGACAAAATAATACAATAATGAATGCAGAAAAATATTACAATCAATCATGAGAGAAGCCAAATATGAAAAACTTTCAATGCTTGAATATTATCTAAGTTCAAAACTTCATGAAGTAGTTGAAGACTCTAAAGATATTTTCACATTAACTAATTATTTGGGAAAGATAATGTATATGACATTACTTTCTAATAAAGTTCTCAAAGGCCAAAATAGAAAACAAGAGGAAATGACAAAATATTTGAAGAACAAGCTTGTTGATATTACTAGTAAAGTAGAACTAGGATAATTATTAATTCCTCAACAATACATACAAAGTATACTTAATGATGGTAATAGTTGTTATTAAAATTTTATTACTATACTTAATATATGAAAAAAAATCTACAAGGGAATAATCACTCTATATATATCCAAGATAAGAAAGCAAGGAAATGTTAAAAAGTTAGGGAACAAAACAATGATGAAAATGTTTTTTGTGATACAAATGATTTAAGGTCCATGATGATAGATGCATGTTGTGATACTAGTGATCTTCATCAAAAAGAAATAAATGCATGTTGTGATCTTCATAAAAATGAAAAGAAAAATTGTGATGCAAGAAATGATAAATGTGGCTCATAATTCATGACAAAGATAGAAGAACCTGCTACAAACATTGATGCTACATTTGACACAAAGGATTTGAATATAGTTCATGATTGTTCAAAAAAGGCTTATGCTATTAAAATTGATGATGATATGGATTTCAAGGATGATGAGATAGTGATGCTTAGAGTTATGTTGATGTTGATAAGGATCAATCTAATGTTGTTTTTGGTTATTTTGAAAGGTATACTAAAGGAATTGGTTCAAAATTGTTAATTAAAATAAGATACATGGACATATTTTTTCTAAAACATGAACAAGTAATGAAAGATCCATTTTTTATAAATATAAGACCAAAATGTGAAGGTCTTGGATATATAGGACAAATGAGCAACAAGGAATTATGAACTAATTTTTTTATAAGAAATAGTGACATCAAGTTAGTGATAGAGATTGATATAATTAGTAAAAATTAATGATTAAATGGAAAAAGGAATTTTGTAATAGAGAATGAATGTAATTATTATGGTAGATATAGATAAAATATTGATAAATGTTTGAGAATGGATGTAATAATTGTGGAGGACATAATCATTCTAATAAAGAATGGATGTAATCATTGTGGAGGACATAATCATTCATAAATATTTTATTTATATAAATAAAAGAAAAATCATAGATTAAAAATGGATTGTGGATGGATAAACATGAATTAATGGGATAAGATACAAAAGAATGTTGTATGGTTTCTACAGAAGAAAACTAAGTATGATCAAAGTTTATTGAGAATATTATTAGTCTTATCATAAATAAATAAGTGTTTTTGATTCAAGTATAGCTTGGAATATGACCTGTAGTAAAACAATTTGTAGTGGATAATACTATAGATATGATTCTTATGGATGTTCTAGTGGATAATCTAGATACAATGCTAATATATAGGTAACCCAAAGGTAGGGTTATAGAGGCAGTGACCAAGAGAAAGTGATATAGAGGTAGTGACTCAAAGGTAGTGATCCAATAGGAGTGATCCAAATATAGTGATACAAAAATAGTTATTAAGAGGCAGATACCCAAAGGCGGTGATCCAAATCATAAATCTAGTGGTAGTAACATAGAGGTAGTGACTAAGAAGAAAATAAGATACAGTAATTTATATGTATACACAAATAATTTATAAAGGAGTACATAATGAAGGTTGCATATATCTAGCCATGATAAAGTCAGAGCTAAAGAATGAAGATAAATTAGAATCAAAGAATAAAGACAAAAACCCTTCCTACAAAATAATGTAATATGAGGAGGTATTGGAAGTATTATATTATTTCACCCTCTTCTTATAAATATTATTTTGGTAGTTGATTTATATTTTATATAATGTATGTGTCAATATTAGAGAAAGTGCAAGGTGTCAAGAGAGAGAATGAGGAGTCATATTGATACGTTGCAATATGAGAGTTTTGTCATTATGAGAGGAATATAAAAGGATGCATCTCTCGAATTTTTGAGAAGAGAAATAGTAAGTGTGCTAAAAATTCTTATAAAATTATATATTGGAGATAAAGCTCCATGCAATGTAATCAATCTAAATCATTATTGTAATCTTTTGATATTGTTTATATTTGAGTTATATTTGTGAGATATTGTTTTTATTAAGATTCATTATTATTTTGATTATTGACACATATTTTATTTATACTTGATCCTATAAAAATATTTCTTTGAGTTAATCTACCTGAAAATCAACATAAATGTGCAATAAACAAGGTATCAAATAATACAAGCTATATGATCTTGGTTTTTACCTAAGTGCATTTTTGAAAGAGAAATATCTATGCTAAATATTATTTTATTCACCAAATGAAATATGAAATAATTATCAATTTAGAAAAATAATATAAATCTATAAACTAAAAGTAATGAAATTATTGCAAGTTAGGAGATGCCTAGTGGCAGAATTACTTGAACTAGTGTTTGATAAAATTTGTCATTGGTTTTCAAATTTATCACTAAAATTTTTGAAACTGATTGGATTTTTTTAAAATATAGAAAAATATGTAATAAAATTTATGGTTTTTTATTTTGAGGGTCTTTCTGATTGTAGAGAGGTCATAGGTTATATTTCTAGTTGATCAAACCCCCTATTAGATTAAATTTGAATATGATTTGACCTCCTTTTGGAATGGATGTAGATCTTGTTAAATTCACCACTAAATGGTTCATTTATTAGTGTTGTACTATATTACATTATTTGGTACATGCTAATGTACCTCCATGGTACCTTCATCATACATCTTACAAATATTAGATTATGAGTGAGTCATTATTTTAAAGTGTGACTAGTATCTTATATAATTTAATAATGTGTAGAAAATGCACAAGTATCATGTGAGTAAGTATGCAAGTGTAATGTGATTATATGCACACAAGTTTCCTTATATTGAAATATGCTAAGTGAAGAGTCATGTCTAGATGTGCATACAAGATAGAGTCATGTGTACGCAAGTTTCAAGTAGAGCAGCCAAGATTCATAAGACTTAGCATATGGAAAGGAAAAGTTAGGTATACAAAGAGTAATTATATTGTGGCTATATATTACTCCATAGTGAAGTAGTCTAACATACATACACATACAATGAGATACATAGAGATATAGAAAAATAGTGTGATACATGTGTAAGAGAAAGATGAGCAATAAAGTTTGCATACATTTGAGGAACTAAAATTGAAAGTTGTGCTACATGCTTTGTACATGTTTGATACATGATAATTACATTCATATTTTTTAGTTATTAATGAATGTTAGTTCATATATTATAAGCCTTGATATAGATATTATTTTTCTTCCATCATTATCTTGATCTTATTTATTGTGGTTATCTTATATTTGATACTATGAAATTTATCTTGTGAGTTTACATTAATATTAAAACTTCAAAATCCATTAGTGGTATAAAAGAAACAAAAAGTAGTTTGTTACATAGCTTGAATTTACTTAGCTATATATAAAATAAAGTTTTCCCAGTTTAATAAAATTGGTTGAGTCTATATACTTTAAAGGGAGATAGACCTAGACTCTATTGTAAGATCAAAGTAAGTAAAAAGGCTAGATTATTTCCACAGTTCTAGGAGAAACAAGTGAATACTAGGACTTAATTATAGAGACTTTCCATAGTTGCAGAATAACTAACGAAGACTATAAATCATCTATAGGGTATTTCCATGATTATAACTAGTGAAGATAAGGAATTAAATGGGATAAATAAACTTTAAGATAGTTTATTATTACATGGAAATAGAAAACCCTTTATATTAGAATAATTATCAAGCATATAAATAATACTTGACACTAATTTCTATCAACTCAAGAGGAAGTTGAAGGATGCAGTGCCATCAAGTCATTCTGATTTCTCACTATATTTAGAAATTTTAAATATAGTGAAAAATAAAAAAGTTTAGAATACTTTAGCTAAAATTTTTGAAGGGAAAATCAATATTACTATCTTCAATCTTCAATGTCAAATGTATTCCTTAAGAATAAATAGTGGTGAAAGTATTGAAAATTTCATTAGAAAGGTAGTGGATCTAAAAGAAAAACTATTAACTCTAGGAGAAAAAGTAGAGGACACACTTCTTGTTCAAGTGAATTTGAGAGCTTTTACAAAAAATTATAAGCATATAGTTACATATTTGCAAGTTTTAAGAAAATATACTTCCTTCGATGAGAACCCTTCCTTTGATTAAATTAATAATTATATATGTGTGAGATACTTTAACCAATAATAATACATTTTTTCGTGATTAATACTAAACATGTTTTACAAATTTGAATGAAAATATATGTGATAATTATAGCATGTTGTTTATTAAATAAATATTAATATATTATAATGTAAAAATATTGTATTTCTTATAATAAAGTAACAACAACATCCTCCCATTCTACATCATGATAACCACTAAAGTATGCATATACCATATGAGAAGTTTTGAACTTAGATCTCTACATTTCTTAATTTTTAAAAAATAAAAATAGGTTTTTAAAGGGTAAGTGCATAGTCCAGGTAGTGTGAGGAATCCAGTTGACGAACGTGATTTGCATGGTGTGGATTCACACAAACCTGATTCAAATCACATTGGTTTACCATAAATCCTTTTGGTTTCAAGGTGTACACCAATTGGTTTTTACAAATCATGTAAGGGGTGGAGGTCTAAGGTTCAAATATTTTCCTTCATTGTATTGAATGCTTTTTAACAGTATAAAATGTTTAAAATGATTGTAGAATGGTGGTTATAGAGGTGGACTTTGCAAGTACTATGTGACAACTTTCGAGGTGGACGAGTATTGTTGTAGCCATAAAAAGGTAGATAGTGTATTGAGATTCATGTAAAAAAAATGTTTATCTTTTCCATTTACATTTATTTAATCACATTAAGGTATTTGGTGTCACCAATATTTGATATTATATTCCTCATCAGAAAGTAAAAATAACATCCTCCCATTTTACCATGATAATAACCACTAAAGTATGCATATAAAATATAAAATATGACAAGTTTTGAACGTAGCTCTCCACATTTTTTTTAATTTTAAAGAAAAACGGGGCTTTTGAAAGAGTTATTCATTCCATTTTACAATGATTTAATCACATTGAGCTATTTGGTACCACCATGATTTGAACCAAGGACCCATTTTTTTTTTTTTTGGTAAGTAAGAGAATATTATAATTAACACATAGGTCTCCATACTAATAATGAATATTTTTAACCATTTATATTTATGCTATTTAATAGTAATGAATATCTTTTTTTTATGTATAAACATAAATTTTTAATAGTGTATATAATATTCTATTAATCTAATACCATGTTCTATGTATGATCTTATAATTTTGTATTATGAATTTTTCTATAATATTTCTCATTATTATATTATCAATATGATAAGAATAAGACTTTCTTTAGTATTTTTTTAGTCAATTTATATATTTTAAATCTTATATTTATAAAAACATCTAATATGTTTAATATATTTTATACATAATATAAATTAATTAATAATTTAATTTTTACCATTTTATTTGCATAAATAAAATAATTCATTTAAAAAGTATTTTGTTAATTTTTTTTTTTGTGTGTGGAAAACATCCCAAAAGGGAGGCCACTTTCGGGTAAGACACAAGGAGGTAGGGGTATCCATTCTACAAAATTTACCCAAGGATCGAACCTGGCCTACCACCTCTGACATACTCTACGATCAAACAAACACACAATAAGATATAAATAAATAAATAAATAAAAATAATAAAATAAAATAAAAAACATGTTCCTTAAGTGTGTCAAAAATATAAAGCACAACCAAACACACACAATAAGATAAAAAATCTCCAACATGAAGCACATAGAAAAAAAACAAGAACAACATAACAAAACACAAACATGACAAAAATAACAGAACGCTACAAAAAACATGAAAAACACAAACAACCAAAACCTAAAAAATAAAAAATAAAAAATGAAAAACAACCAACAACAGACAATAAATAAAAACAAAAAACAAAGAAAAAACTCACACACAAAAATACAAACTAATACAAACATACATAAACACAAGAAAAAAAAAAACAAAAACACAAGAACAATAACAAAAAACACAAAACAACAAAAATGCAAGAACAACAAAAAACAGCACAAAGAGCACAAAAACAAAATAGAAAAAACACACACCTCAAAAAACTAAAAAAAAAAAGAAAAAAAAATGAACATAACAATGACCTATATAGACCAAAAGAATTTTAAGGCAAGAGTCAACAAAAGAAACAAAAGAAATAATAGTTTGAGCTAGGGAACTAAAATACCCTAACCAAACCAAAGAGAAGCAAAAATAAAGCAAGAAGAAACTAGGTACCTTTAGAACTAGAGCCATCCAAAGAAATGATAGAAAGAAGAGCTTCCCTTATTTGAGAAGCCCACCATCTAGGAGGGTGGCCATAACAAGTAAGATCACCTTTGTCCAAAGCCCAATTAGCTAAAGCATCAACACTTGTGTTTGGATCTCTGACCACATGATTGTAATCAACTTTCAAAAATCCCATCTGGATTAATTGAATCTTCTCAATAATTCTTTTTATTCTCCAATAAACCTTATGATTCTTAGAAGGAGTCTTCAAAATATTAATCATGAGTTGAGATTCGGACTCAAACAACACATTTTCCCATCTAACCTTAGTAGCCTCTTGAAGGCCTTTGAGGATACCATACCCCTCAACAAAGTTATTGGAAAGAATACCCAAATTCTTAGCGAAAGTAAAAACCAAGGATCCATCTAAAAGTCTACCAATTCCTCCTACACTAGCTTTTCGAGGGTTCCCTCTAGAGGCTCCATTAGTATTGACTTTACCAAAATTCTTAGGAGGAGGTTGCAAATTTCTTGTCCTATCCATCTTACAAATACTCACATTCCCTTTAAGTTGGTTTCCCTTAGAATATTTAATCTTCAATCTTTGCATCACTTGATCCCATATTTGGTGGAATTTTTTGGGGTGATTAAGGAGTTTATGGACTGATTCAACTAAGTTGGCTATGGTATTTTGCCAAATATAGTGAATATCCTTCCTATCTTGATTAAAAATTTGTCTGTTCCTTTCATTTCAAATATTCCAAAGAAGAATGGTAGAACCCATCCAAAATAATTTTCTAATAAAATGATCAACACACTCTTTCTTAGGCAAATCCCTCCAAAGTTATTCAAAAGTTAAAAACTTTAACCACTTTAAGCCAAGTAAAGTGGCCATTCTCCTCCATAGCTCATATGCTAAAGTACATTCAATAAAAATATGGCTAAGAGTTTCTATATTCTCTCCACACATTTCACATCTAAAAGGGCCATGAAAACCATGCTTCATAAGTTTCTCACCAGTAATCACCCTATGATGCAATACAAATCAAGTAAAAAACCTCACCTTAGGCCATAACTTTTGAACCCAAAATTGAGAAAAAATGTTAGAATATTGGTTGATGTTATTATGGCATATGGTCAAATAACCTTGAGCAACTGGATACTCACCCTTGGTAGTGTTGTTCCATCCAAAACAATATTTTTCATGGGACCAAGATAGAGTTCTCATATGAAGGATGCCTTGGATATCTTGTCTTTACCTTTCTAGGATTTGAATAGGCTAGTCCTCAATAGGGATCCAATATCTACCAACCTTTGAACTACTAGTATGGTATCGATAATAATTATCCATATTTATCCAATTACCTTAGTGAAGCTCCTCCATCCAAGGCCTCCAATTGAGAAAATGAGTTATCAAAGGCTTGAGACCATCCCAATAATCTGTCAAAAAATTTACCTTTTGACCATTATGAATGATTCAAAATAAATTTTTCTTTATCAAATCCTCACTAGTTTTAAGAACTGCTAAAATGGGAGAACCTTTTATAGGAATATGATAGCGAACAAGGTCTTCAGGACTTTTGTTCTTAGTATATTTAGCATGGAGATTATTGGCCCAAAGAGAATTGGGGTTACACAACATCCTCCAATATAATTTAAAAACTAAATATTTGTTGTTATTTATAGAAGACCGGAATCCTAAACCCACTTCATTCTTAGGAAGACATAAAGTGTCCCATTTCACAAAGGCCCCTTTTATTTTTTCCTTAGTACCACTCCAGACGAATCGATGACTTATTGGATCTAGTTATCGAAGAACAACCTTTGGGATAATCAACATGAAAGAAATATAGATAGGAATATCTTGAAGGATTGATTTTACCAAGGTGATTCTACCCCCCAGAAGAAATCCACCTATTGATCCACTTTCTAGTTCTCTTCTTGACTTTGTCTAACAACCAATTCTAATATTTGTTTTTACCTTTTAATATTGATGGGAATACCTAAATAAGTGATCAAAATGGAGGACTTATTATATCTAAATATATCCAAGAACATGAATTCCTGTCTGACATAGCCGTGAAAGAAAATTACTTTAGATTTGTCTTCATTTATTAACTGCCTAGTAGCCTTATAAAAACAACTAATGATTTTCCTTAACTGTAGCTTTACCTAAAAGAGTAGAGTCATCAAAAAATTGAAGATGAGCGATAGGTCTAGATTCATGAGCACTGGTGACTACCTCAAGGGTTTTGTTTTCCCTCTTTTTGGTTATAGTCCTACCCAATAATTCAACAAGAATGATGATAAATAAGGGGATAGCAGGTCACCTTGCCTAATACCTCTAGAAGCTGAGAATGATTGAGAAGGCTTGTCATTGATAAGAACTACGTAGAAAAATGAAGAGATACATCCCATAATCCAATCCATCCAATCCTTAGAGAAATCAAATTGCATCAAAAATTTGATAAGGAAGTGCCAATCCACTCTATCATAAGCTTTGGATAATTCTAACCGAATGAACATGGCAAGAGATTTTTTCATATCCATGGAATGGATGGCTTCCTGAGTAGGAACTATCTCATCTACTATTTGACTAAGGATTTTTTTACCTTTACGTATGAAATTTTTGTTTCTATTATTTATATTTATTTTATTTTTAATTGGTTATATAAGATTGAAATATACCCTATCCTTATTACATCATCATCACATAGTGGTATAACAATATTATCCATGTTTTGACAAAATTAGAACCGAAACCTAGCCACTTGAACTAATACTATTTGATATGAATATATTTTATTTTAATTATTATTATTTTTTATTTTTTATACTACCATGATCAGGACACATTGTCTTTCTTGTGTGGTTGTTACAATATTTGCACAATTTGACAAAATTGGAACCTAAGTTTTTGTTTCCTTGTTAAGGAAATTATAGTTGAAATAATATTATTTGATGAAAATATTTTTATTTTAATTATTATTAGTTAATTTTATTTTCTAATGTGGCACACTATCCATATTTTATGGCTACCACCATGTCAGTCATTTTAAAACTTTTACACTGTTGAAAGCATGTTGTATGTATTTTATGGCTACCATAATATTCTTTGCAATCTACCTCGAAAACCACCACACAATATTCCGCATACTCCATACCTATAAACACAATGTCATAGTCATTTTAAATCATTTACACTGCTAAAAGTACGAGGAAAACCACAAATGTTCAATCAAGCAAGGAGGCCCAAGATTTGAATCTTGTACATCCACTTTCAAAAGCACCAGGAAAGCCACAAACATTCAATCAAGCAAGGAGGCCCAATATTTGAACCATGGATGTCCACTTCCAAGGTTAAACGAACCAATTAATCTACACCTTAAATTTTTTATTTTAATTATTAATATTTATATATTTTAATTTTAAATAGAATCAAAATTTATACTTTTAACTTATTTTTATTATCTTTTACTTTTATAATTTTTTTGGGTATTAATATTAAAAGAGGGTTTTGAAAGGATCCCCAAAAACTTATATAGAAAGTAATCCAGAAGTCCAATTTAAGCACAATATGACCTCCATAAGGGAGGCCCACCCAAAATGACAACAAGGTATTACAAATCGAGGCAAGCATCCCCTAGGGAAGGGGAATTGAGGGAGTTCACACCATTCCCACGAAGGTAAGCCAAGGAGAAAAACCCAAACAACTCAGCCCTAAAGAATAGTATGACAATGTAGGGGGTTAAAAAATACCAACCCAAATAAATGCATCATTGAAATTTGAAATTCACAATAGGCTCCAATGCTTGAAAAGCCCAGGAAAAATAAGGAGCAACGTCACTAGGGGGTGAGAGGGACAATCAGGTAAGGTAGGAACATACTGAGGGGATAGAATAAGAAAGGCCAATACACACCATAAAGTGCTTAAAACTATGGGCACCAACCATATCATCCAAATCTTTGAAAGGAACCAAAATATGACAAGAGTTAAGGAGCTTCCTCCCTGATGTGAAGTACAATAATGTTGGGAAAATCTCACTGCTAGATAGATAAGCCTTGATAATGAAATCAAAATTTTGCTAAGATATTAGGCACTAAATTAACTTCTCTAAAAATATGGGAGAACTCCATGCTAGAAAAGGAACAAGCAAGCCAAGTTGCTTCATCAATTAAATTAGCTATTTTTCATCTCAGATGGAAAACTCCATGAGCATGTTGATGATGGATAGGGAATCCCATTCTATAATTACGTTTTTGATGCCAAGGTTCTTAAGCTGCTCCAAGCCAATGAATGTTGCTCTAGCTTTAGCCACCATTGAAGATTGGACTCCAAGGTAGTCCGTGTAAGCCATAATAAGATAACTATTGTTGTCCCTTATTACACCACCCGTGCCAACTAAGATAGGGTTGCCTTTAGAGGCACTGTTAAAGTTAATTTTTAACTACCCAATGGGTGGGAGAGACCAACAAAAATCCTTCCTTGAGTCAGGATCAGAAGGGGGTAGGCTAACAACACAAAACCAGGCCATTCTTCTAACAACCACTCGCTTGGAGAGAGTACCAGAATTAATTTAGAAGGATTCAAATTGCTCAGAGTTGAAGAGACATTTTTTGATTGAGATCTGAAGACACATTTTCCAATGTTCAATAAAGCAAGGAGGCCCAATATTTGAACCATGGATGTCCACTTCCAAGCTTGACCAAACCAATTAATCTACACCTTAAACCTTTTTTATTTTAATTATTAATATTTATATATTTTAATTTTAAAATGAATCAAAATATATACTTTTAAGTTACTTTTATTATATTTTACTTTTATAAATATTTTTTTTGGTATTAATATTAAAAGAGGGTTTTGAAAGGAGCCCCACAACCTTATACAACAAGTAAGCTAGAAGGCCAATTAAAGCACAAGATGACCTCCATAAGGGAGGCCCATCCAAAAATACAACAAGGTATTACAAACTGAAGAAAGCACCCCCCTAGGAATGGGAACTGAGGGAGTTCACACCATCCCCATGAAGGTAATCCAAGGAGGAAAACCAAAACAACTCAGCCCTAAAGAATAACAGGACAACATGGGGGGGCAAAAACTACCAACGTGAATAAATGCATCATTTGAAATTTGAGTCACAACAGGATGCAACATTCAACAATCCCAAGAAAAAGAAGGGGTGACATCACCAAGGTATTAGAAGGGACAATCATAAAAGGCAGGAATGTACATAGGGGATATCATAATAAATACCAGTACACACCATAAAGTGCTTAAACTTGAAGGTACCAACCAAATCGCCTATATCTTCAAAAGGAATCAAAATATGATAAGTGTTAAGGATATTCCTCATTGATGTGAAGTACAATATCATTGGAAAAATCCCATTTCCAGATAGATAAGGCTTAAGAATGAACTCCCAAGTTTATGTTGTCCATGGAAGAAAGGTCTATGATGAATCCAAACTAAAAGAAGATGGAGGCTAGTTACCAACAATACCTGATTGTTGATTTAAGGAGGATGAGGTTTAATAAGAATGTGATGTTGATAAATAATAATTTGAGGAAGATTATATTATAGAAACAACAACAGGAAGCCAATTAGAACAAAATGGAAGTAGTTGTAAGCCTCTCAAACATTTTATTTGAATTTTATATTGGATCTCACCAGCACATAATTGTTTCAATTTTTATTTTGAGAATGCCACTAGATCCATTTCCTTTTGTGGCATAATATAGGAGACTATTGCTTTTAATAATTGGGGTACCAATTTAAATTAAACTAATCCCTAATTTTATTACTCTAAACATGGATACAAATAGTGAAGCACTTTCTATTCATTTGTGGTGGAAGTTGCTTTCTTCCTTGCTTAGATTGGGGTGGAATCATAGATAGAAAGTAAATTGTAAGGTGAAGATGAAGTGTATTTTTTTCTCTTTGATTCAATTACACATTTGTGTTAAAGAGGCAATTAAAGGACATAGATGATAATGGTAGAAGGTGTCTAAAGAATCCAAGGAAATCTGAGGAACCTACGTTGAACTAATTACTTGATATTATCGTACGAATAAAGGGGTATAAATCAAAGGAAATCTAAATGTCAAATTGAAGATAGAGTAATGTTTAAAGCACTTGAGAATATAGTTGAAGGAAGGTGAAGTGCATGATGAAATACAAGCATTTTTACCACCCAAAAGCCTAAGGTAAAGCACAAATTATTTTGAGAGCAAAATTAATTGTTAAATCCAAAGAATAAGGTGTTGTTTAAAGGAAAAATTAATCTGCTAAAATATATATTTGATTGGATGACTATGATAATATATTAAAGGTGAATTTATAAAGGAAAAAATAAATCCTTGACATATTTTATATGGCATATAAATTGGATTTAAAATAATTTCGAATTTGCCAAAAGAAGCAAAAGGAATAAGAGTACTTCAAAGTCTTTAGGTGATAGGACCTACATTTGCTTCTTGGAATTGGTAACTTCTACACTAGAAAGGATATGAGGCTCAAAAGGAATATACCAGTAACATCTCAGAAGAAATTGAAATGCAAAAATATTCATGCAATGTCATGGATCAAAGAATGTGGTTTAATGTAAACATTTGGGTGACTTTGATTAATAAATGCCTAGATAGATTTAAATCAACCTAACACAACTAATAGTGCCTCACAAAAAAATGGGTTGCATTTTCTATGATTGGAATATTTTTATATAAAAGTTCCCAAGTCAAGTTTAACTATAGAGCGCATTATATTTTTTATTAAGGTGGAGAAATAAGACTTTATAAAATAGTTCCTTGCTGTAAAGGAAAATTTTAAAAATTAACTTGGAGAGATAAGGATAGAATTTAATGTTATTTTATTAGTTGGAGTAAAAAGGTTTTTTAGTGGAGTGATTTATTTTTTAAAGATTGATGATTATTTAAAGTTTTAAAAATAAAAATAAAAAATATATTTTAAGCTTTAAATGTTTTAAAATTGAATTGAAGTATTTTATCGTTGAAAATTTTGAAATTAAATTAGAGAGTTAAAAGGTTTTCAACATCAAAGGTTAAAAATGAAGGAAGTTTAAATTATTGGAAAATTATTATTAGGGAGTCATATTATTGCTACTCCTAAGAGTTTTGAATTTTTTAATATTTGATATTTGAAGTTTATATTGATTTCATAGTTCTTTTTTGAGATATTTTAAAAGAATAAAATTATTGAATTAGTGAATTCTTGCAAATTTAGTTATTTGGAAGACAAAAGGGTTTCAACCTCAAACTTTGAAAAAAATATAAATTTACAATGTTTTTTCTTTAGTTTCTAAATCTAAGGAGTTATAAGGTTGTTAAATTTAATGGAACATGGCAAGGAAGAAGCAAGTGAAAAGAAAAAGAAATGATAAAAAATTATAAATACAAAAACATAAGTTATTGAAAACAATTGAAGAAGAAAACTTATGTTTTCAAGAAAAAATATACATTATAGATGACTCACTAGAAGAGACTAAGGAAATGTTGTACTCAATACATTATAGTAAAATTTTTAGGACAAAATGATAAACCAATGAAGGAAAATATAATCTTACAATCAATATGAGAGAAGCCAAAGATGAAAAGTATTCAATGCTTGGATATTAACAAAGTTCAAAGCTTGATTAAGTAGTTGAAGACTCTAAAGATATTTTTGCATTACCTAATGATGTGGGAAATATAATGTATATGGTATTACTTTTTAACTAAGTTCTTAAAGGTCAAAATAGAAAACAAGAGTAAATGACTAAATATTTGAAGAACAAGCTTGTTGATATTATTATTGAAGTAGAACTCGGAGAATTCTTACTGCTTCAGCAATTCATACAAGTATACTTAATGATGCTAATTGTTATTATGATTTTTTTTTACTATACCCGTTAATCTATTAAAACAAATCTACAAGGGAATAATAATTTTAAATATTTCCAAGATAAGAAATCAAGGAAAGGTTGAAACATTAGGGAAAAAAACAATGATGAAAGATATTTTTGTGATACAAATGATTTAAGGCCCATGATGGTAGATGCATATAGTGATACTAGTGATCTTCATAAAAAATATAAATATGAATGTTTTGATCCTCATAAAAATGAAAAAAAAAATTGTGATTCAAGCAATGATACGTGTATCTTAGAATTTATGACAAAGATAGAAGAACCTACTACAAAAATAGATGTCACATGTGACACAAAGGATTTAAATATAGTTCATGATTGTTCAAAAAAGGATTATGATATTAAAATTGATGATGATAGGGTTAGAGAATACTACATTATTTGGGACATGTTAATATACTACCATGGGTACATGTTTATATTAGGACTTAAATATTGACTTTATGCAATAGAATAAATGCACAAGAATGTACAACGATGTAAATGTGCATGGTGTCCATATGTATGAGTCCTTTGGAATAGGAATAAAAAGTGTCCTTAGTTAGGAGTGCATGTGCACAAGTGTCTATCATGGAGAATGCACATATGCCCATAGGGTAGGAAAATGAAGAGTAACATACTAGTATATATATGTGACTCAACATTATAATTGATAATAAGCATGCATTGTTCATAGCATGCACTAGTAGAGTAGATATCTCCACATATTGTATCATGTTCCAAATTTTTGTGAGATTTCTTTAATGGCTATTTCATGAGTAGTTTAACTAGTTTCTAATGTTAGTTTCATGCTTATTAGGTAGCCATTATCATAGATATAAAATAGATTTCTTATCTCATTACTAGTGGTTACATTTCCTTCAAATTGGTAGCATCAAAAGCTAAAAAACAAATATAATGATTCTTAGAGTTGTATTGTTGTTGACAAACATCAATCTAATATTATTTTTGGTAATTTGAAAGGTATACTAAAAGAATTGGTTCATTGTTGTTAAGTAGCATGGGATACATAGACGTAAGTTTGGTAAAACATGAACAATGAACAAAAGATCCATTTTTACCAAATATAAGACCAAAATGTAAAGATCTTGGATATATAGGACAAAGGAGCAACAAGGAATAGGAACTAAGTTTGTGATAAGAAATAGTGACATCAAGTTATTGATAAATATTGATAGAATTAGTAACAATAAGGACTGAATAGAAAAATAAAAATTGTAATATAGAATAGATGTAATCATTGTGGTAGATATGGATAAAATATTGAGAAATGTTTGAATCTGCATAGTTGTGAAATTTGTGGAGGGCTTAATAATTCACAAATATTTTATCTAAAAAAATAAAAGAAGGATCATAGACTAAAATTTGGTTGTGGATGGATAAACATGAATGGATAGGATAAGATAAAATGAATGTTGTATTTTCGTTATAGAGGGAAACCAAGTATGATAAAATTTTGTTGAGAATATTATTAGTCTTATCATAAAGTAATAAGTGATTTTCACCCAAGCATAGCCTAGAATATGACCTATAGTAAAAGCATTTGTAGTGGATGATACTATAGATATAAGTCCTATGGATGTTCTAGTGGATGATCTAGAGATACTGATAATACAGAGGTAACCCAAAGGTAGAATTCTAGAGGTAGTAACCTAGAGGTAGTCCATTGAAGTCCTAGCTAAATATACCTAAATACAGGGGGAAAAGTGTATTAAAAGAGATAAAAGAGGATAAAGCTATAAGTTATAGTGGTATAGATTAAGAAAAATTAATATGTATGTAAAATTAAGAATAACGCAATTAAAAAATTAATTACCCAACAAACCATCCAATGTTGTAACCAATTACATAATATTTAATTCAGGATATTGTATCTTATTAGACCACTAATTCTAGACAAGTGAATGAATGTAGCAGATATCTAGGATTTAGAATAAGAACCATACACATTCAATGTGATAAAATTAGAAATAATTGGTCATCCATACATACATTCTCAACAAATGAATTGAACTAGAGGCTAGATAATAGTCCTTTGTATTTTGATGCAATATTCCATTTTATATATGAATTGTAAATACCTATGAGATGACCTATTTTATTTGTAAATCATAGTATGCATAGGTATTTTATAATATCAAGTCATTGATTATATTTGCAGTGGATTGCTTCTATGTTAGAGACTCTACTAGCTTGCTAAACTAATAGGAAGTATGGTCTCCCCATCATGGTTTATTGATGTGGCCTAGATTTGCATCATCTTGATTCATGCCTTGCTTTGCTAACCACATTTTGTATCTTGATTTCTCTTTTTCTCAACCACCATATTATTTTCTTGATGACTATATTCATTAGGATATTCTGATATGGAATCATACCCAACAAACATCGTAGGATATAGAGACCTTATCTTATGGAGAATAATTGCTAGGTTATCTACACAACTATGGGATACCTATTTCTAATTCTAATGAATTTAGGCCACATATCGATCTCTCAGTGGCCTTCCCCCTACCTAGACATTTTATATCTTGATTCATATCTTTTAAGCCCTAGCGAGTCCTAGCTAAGTGCAATTTTTTAGGTACCTCCTTTTTTCCCCTACATACATTGGGTCTTTGAGAACTGAACAGATTTACATTGGGTATAGATTTTTAGGTATCCTTTGACCTTTTTTTTATTTTATATTATGCTCCCTTTGTCAACTTTCAAGTTTTAAACAAGAACATTGAGAGTCCACTAGGATCCGATCGGGCATAAATATTTTTTTTCTCTAGTGACTTGGTCATTCCTCTAAGCATTTTTGGCACTACCAAGATTTGATCAAGCTTAATAACTTTGATCTCCTGAAAACTTGGCCACTATCCTATTTTGGTGAAGGTCATGCTTTTAGGACCCCATTGGGTTTCGACTACATGCAATTATTTTGATTGTCTTCAAAATTGACCATTTCATCATTTTTTGATATTTTACTAGGGTTTGATTATTGCAGATGTTCCAAAATTCTAAGTATTTAGCCCATACTTTCATGTCCCTATGTATCAAGTCTTTAGAATTCTAATGGCTTCTAACCTGGGTGTAAATATTTTGATATGTATTTGAATTATCCATCTTCTTGACATTGCTTTAATTAGTATCTAGCTAGTGTATGGTTAATTGGTACCACCCCAAGGTTGTGGTCACCTAAAGATATTTCAACATCTGAGAGAGGTAGCTAGTTTGAGCTGAATTTTAATCACCAAAAATAGCATAAAATCCACATTACAAAATTTTATTTTGATAGTGCATTTGGTTCTATTGATAAAATTTATTTGTGATACCTGGTTTCATCTACAAAAGCAAACCTAATATATAGCTTCTAGCAGTTAGGCATGGGTAGGTGTAAGAAATACCCACATTATTGGTAATTTATAGGGGATTTTATTTTTTTTAAAACAAGGAATCCATGTGGTAAACAAAAAATTTGGACTTAACACTTTCGAAGGGAAAGGGAAGGAATGAAGGAGGTAGAAGAAAAGATGGCAAGAATGCAGTCAATAGAGGTTATAGAAAAAGGGGAGGGTGCGAATGATGGGGAGAAAATAATATGGTGGTACATCATGATGGAAAAGAAAATAAGGGGCATAACAAGTGGAAGCAATAAGAAAAATATAAAAACCAAAAGAAAACAACACAACAAGAAAGGGAAGGCGATGTGAAATAAAAAAATCAACAAAACATAAGCCACTAATCAAATAGGTTGGTGAACACAAATAAAAATGGAATGCGAAAAAATATAAATATAAAATAGAATGCAAATGTGGGATTAAATCAAGATAAAGTGAAGAGAATTCGCTCATTCCATGGGATACCCCTAGAAATTGCATTCTAGTGGACACACTCTTCGAAGCCCCAGCCTAATTTAAAAAATGGGTATAATTCCAAATGATAACTGTCCACCCTATAAAGAATTTATTTATTTATGCAATCCAATAAGAACCTCTTCTGCTCATTGTCATTCACTATAGGATCACTATGCTCCATATGTGCTCTAAGAGTCATTCTTATCTAAATACTTAGACAACTATGCATGGGGTACTATTTATAGAATGTTTACCTCATTTTAGATAGATTTAGCATGCATCAAATCACATAGGGATCCAATTGGCATGTGAGTTTGGGTCCTATTTTCTAGGCACTTTGTCTACCATTAAGCTCATGTACTGCTTACATAAGTCCTGAATTCTTCTCCATGTGATTTTAGATTTCCAAGGGTAGTATGTAAAGCTTCTTGTACATGTTGGGTGTTATTAATTGGGTTACATGATCAGAGAAACAAAAACACAAAAGAATAACAAAGAACAAACAAAATAGAAGTTATAGTGGAGGCAAAAAAAAAGTGTTATGATTCCAATAAGCAACCTAAGAAATCTCATATTTTTTAATTTATGTTTTCAGGTGCTTTATCTAGCTAGCAATTCATTATCGAGTGTTTTACCTATGAGATATGAGTGACTATACATTTATTGTATATTTTGTTTACTTATTTATTATTTACACAAAATTTTGGTATACCTGGCACTCCTAGGTGATAAATATTGTAGGTCAACCTATAAATCTACACTGTCTAGACTAGATGATGTCGAATCTAAGTTGTTCTTCATGCTATTCTTGTTACTACTTACTCCTATTATCAGGTCTCGCAATATTCCATTTGGGTCTAATACTCTCTCTAGGATAAGTATACCTAGATCATATTCAATCAAGAAAGGATAGACAACCATTTGATTGTCTTTGGTATTTGAATCAATTGGGGAAGGGGGCCAAAGCTATCACCCAATTTAGTTCATCAGGTTTTAGGCCCATTGTTGTATCTTGATTTGATCTCATCATGATTTGAGTTATTTTCCAACCATTTTTACTATCATGCATTAGTTGTTGGTGGTTGTAAAAGTGATAGTTGGCTCTCAAAAAAGTGCTATGGTAGGGAAAATATCACATGGTAGAAGTTGGGATGTCCACAGTAATTGTTCTTCATCAGAGCTAAAAAGATACTAGAACTCAATCGATTGAAGAGAAGGTATATATAATGAAATGGCACTAACCTTTCCTCTTCTTGCCAAGGATTTTATACAAATAATTATGACCTCTTAATTATCATTAGTGGGATGTCCAAAATTTTAGAGAATATTGTAGCAAAGAGATTTGAAGAGGCATTAGTCCCTAGGAATTCATGTTTTATGTTAGTTAAGAAAAATTTGAGGTGTTGGTATTTTTCTCACAAGGAAAGCCCATATGATCTTCATATTCTTTTGTAGGTGTCCAAGTTCCTGTCATATCCCATTCTACCAGAGGTTTGCTTTTATATGGATTGATAGGGAAAGAATATACATTGTTTAGGCAAAAAGTAGATACTTTCAAGGGTGGTTGAGACAAGGCTTGCTATGAATAAGGGATATCCCTGAGGGGTTATTTTCCAACCTGAATTAATACATTTTTAGATTGTATAGCCTCCTTATATATTTTCAAAAATATCTTCTCTTTGGATTGATAGATAAGAAATTCATATATGAGTAGAAGGCCCAAGTATAAAATAGGTATGCTTGAGCATAAGATGGCCAAAATTCATAGGGAATCCTATTCCAATTTCTTTTTAAATGAATGTTGAAGTCAATGATATTTTCTTGAGGATTATGTTTGATGAAGGAGAACTAATTGAGAATCAAGAATAGGTCCCATGATTCATCAAATGTGTTGATTAGTACTTTTGCTAGGTTAGACCATATATAAATACTCCTATCCTTCAATAATTTATACTACAACAGGTATCTTCCCTTGAGAGAGAGGACAAGGAGTCTAAGTTCCATGTTCTCATGCATAATATTATGAATCATTATTGAGGAAGCAACATCTTGAAAATGTTCAAATATAGTCTTATCTATCCCATAAAAACTTGGCAAGTACTTCAAAACAGTATTGGAAATATCATAAATATTTTGAACATTGATAGGGCATGTGTAATTCAAACAAGGATAGTCACATTGAGCCATTATTACACTTGGATCCTTGAAATCGTTAAATGAGCATAACGTCTCTACTAGTGAGGTTGATGTTGCTAATAAAACTTTGAGTCCTCTAGGAGATAGATATTTAGGAATGGTTTTAGTAGATCCACCTTGTTCTACTTATTTTAATGGTAACTGATCATAACATTGAGTTAATTATTGAAAGGGAGTCACTAGGTGATGGAGATTGCGGACAAAAATAGATAATCACCATATTTTATTTAGATCTGAAATGTAATTGGTCGTATGACATGATATTTTTTAATTTGATTAGAGTCACTAGGTGATTTTGATAATATCTAATAATAAATGATATCACCAATCCTTATATTATCCAAATAAGAGATCTTGGTTTCCCATCAAGCATCCTAAAAACTATTAGTCAGAGAAACTATCTAATGATAATGTTTGTGTTCCTATAGACCTTGAACAACATTGAATGACTGGGAAGCTTGGGAAAATTGTAGTGATCAATATCCATAGGAGACCTGTTCCTTGAATTCCTGGCTAAAAATGCCTAAATACAGGGAAAAATGGTGCTTAAATAGATAAATGAGGTTGAAGATAGAACTTAAAGTGGTACATATTAAGCAACATCAAGAGATGTAAAATTAAGAATCACACCATTATAAAAACAACTACCTAACAAACCAACTAGTTTTGCAACCAATTAAATAACGTTGAATTTTAGCATATTATATTCTATTAGACCACTAATTCCAAACAAGTGAATAAATACAACAAATATCTAGGTTTCATAATAAGTACCATAAATATTCAACATGATTAAATTAGAAATAAGTGGCCTTCCACACATACATGCTAAACAAATGAATTGAACTAGAGACCACACAATAGTCATTTGTATTAAGATGCAATATTCCATTTTACATATGAATTGTAAATGCCTAAGAGCCAACTCATTTTCATTTTACATCATAGTGTTTATAATAATTTTACAATATCAAATCATGATTTTCTTTGAAGTGGATTATGAAGAAGGGAGAAAAATGGATCACCTAATAGATTGAAACATAAATGCAATCTGGTGTTTCTAAGAAAGCATGCAACATAAAGATGCAAAAGAGGTCAAAAAAGTAAGCTATTTGAAATTATGAATGATTTGAAGTAGAAAGGGGGGAATTTTCTCATTGTATATATAAATTCATAAATTTAAAAGGTTACATACATACCCTTTGAGGACTTCTCATTTTGATACATTTCATATTACAAATTATAAGGGATCAAATCCCTCCATGAGCTTAAAGGTGTGCTTCCAATGTTCTTCTCACAACCCATAATTGAGAGCTAATATTGGGATTCATTTATTCTGATCCTTATATCCTACGTCATGCCTAGAATAGTTGCATCTACACACAAGATATTGAAAACTGTTAATGTCATATGTGTTTTATAATGAAAACCTTGAAAAGTATGCAATAAAGAAGGTAAAACTTATTTGTGACAAATCTAAATAACTCCAAATGACTTGAAAATTTAGTATGATGTTAATGAGATGATTTTGGAAGGATATGAGCATAAATTAAAGTGAAATTGTTATTAGAACCTGTGGCCATTCCTCGTAATAACAACTAAGACTAAAATCATGGAAACACAAATTGACACATGAAATCTATTCAAAACTTAACAAAAATTTAGTATGAAAATACTATAATACTATAGAATTGATCTATGATAAAATTGTTTAAAAGTTTTAGCAATTTCATGACAATCCTTGGCAAGCACAACTAATACTGTTATCCATCCCTAGTAGGGATGGTCACAAAACTGAGTGGTTTTGACCACCAATTTCAATGGGCTCTAGTTTAGAACTCTCCTAAATATGTTGTCATTGAATTTTGTAAAATTACTCTCATATTTGATATGTTTTGGAGTTAATTAGTTTATTTTGGGATGCCCCTAAAAGTGCCTTCGATTGAAGAGGTTTTCAAGGAAAATATGTGGGCAAATGTGAGGACAAATATTGGTAGCACTTCATGGTCAATATTTGTGAATGTCTCTCTCTCAAATTGGGTGGAAGAACCTCAATTTATAGCCCAAATAGGGAAAAGGAGGAAAAAAGGCAAGGTCTTGCATGCAAGGCAAGTGCCACCACTTGTCGATTCCTTTGCCATGCACGGTATGGAGGAGGCTGCCTATTCAAACCTTCAATTTGCAGGTCTCGATGTCCATGGAAACCTCCCACTCAATTTTGAGTGATTGGATGGGATAAATAGTAGGAATTAATTACCACTTATCCTACCCTTTGGATTTTTAAGGGTATGATTCATGGTTGTTCCACCCAGGGATGATTGTTGGTGACCATTCCTAGGTGGGAAGGTCATGAACCGTGACCATCCTTGGGTGGGATGACCATGTCTACATGGCCCAAAACCTCCAAAAAGTGAGGTAAAACTTCCCAAAAGTGGTTGGGAGCCCTAATTAATGCATGAGGGTTGCCCAATGGGGCCATATGATATCAATAAGTGTGGTGCATTAGTAGTATTATCTGATTTACATGATTTTAGTGTCTACAAATGCCCTTTTTTGAGATGCACTGTGTTCAAAAAAGTGCATAGCAAAACTAGATGACTAAATCATCAAATGATTGAGGTTATTCATTAACCTAACCAAAATTAGATGCCTCCATTGTGGAAAGTGAAAGCACGAGGATACAGAAACAAAAAGGAATATGCCACAAGAAAGGACAAGAAAGAACATATACAAATTGACACAAGATAAAAGCAATATGAAATATGGTAATCTCTTTATTGATACGCTTTGTAAATTGTGTTACAATATGTCTCCTTCCTTTTTAAGGGATAGGAGCGTCAAATGTGTTTCTCGTCACAACATCCATGGCTAACAATCCTTCTTCCGCGTGCCCACATGTAAGATGGGCGGACCAAAATGTCACCACCATTGTTGTATGTGATTCTTTTCTCTTTCCTGCTCCTCTACTTTTAGAAACCTGCATTCAAAGAAACAAAAAATATTAGTAGCACCTGCAGACATAATGAAACATGTATTTCCCAAGGCCTACGGTTAGTGTATGCATGAAAATAATAAAAAGACTATCAAATGACCTCTGATTGACCTAAAATTTTGATAGAAGCATAAAAATATTATCAGAATACCACTGCAAAAAGAATAGTCTGGAAATTCCTCACAGATTTGTATTCGCTCTAGGGTGGGACGAATAGGCCTGCAAGAATTTGTCAGAAAGCACCCTGTTCAATGTCCTGCTTAGGAAGCTCCAAAAGACCTACAAAGTTGGGGTTAGCTAATTGGGGGTGTTTTGGGAAGACCCAGATGGTCAGATTTCTCCAATTTTTCCTCTAGGATCTAGATTTTGCTGGTGCCATCTGCAAGTTAGTGAAGGCGGGAAATAACAAAAACTTGGTCAAAATTGCTCAGAATGAAATGAAATTTGAACTGTAACCTATTTAACCTATCTAGAATCAAATGCAAAAGAAAAACTAGAGAAATATATCATAGATTTCTAATCATCCCGGGGTGGGGCGAATAGGACTGTGACAGTTTGGGGAGCGCTTGGGGGTAGGACGCCCACCGTTTGGGACACTGTTTCGGCACCAATCCACTTGGGATGGGTCCAAAACTGATTATGGGGTGTTGTAGAAAAATTTGGTGGATAGTTGTGGCCAAAAATCGGGTTTTGGGTCCGGATTCGCTCTTCCAATAGTCACCCAATAACCTCCCTTTCGAATGAGAGATTAAGGATGTAAAAGCACAAATCGCAAGTAGGTATGTAAATTGGCAGCACTTCATTGCTCAAATGCTCCTTCTCTGTATATATTTTGGGTGAGAAAACTCACCAATTTATAGACCTTAGGGTCTCCTTGTTTGAATTGCGCATGCGAGGGCGCAACTTGAGTTAACTGTCCTATTTTTAGAGAAAAGCTAACTCCCTGATTAAAAATCTTCTTGCATGAGGTTTCTAAAATAAAGACACTCATCACTGAAGTCTCTCTTCTTGAATAAAAGCTATTCCTCGCAATTGCATGGCCTGAAGCCTTAGTTAACTGGCGGAGTTATCGAGGTTTGACTTTTTGCCAGTCAAACTTGCTATTCACCTCACCCTAGGGCGAATGCTGCTATTCGTCCCTAGGTGGGACGAATGCCAGTTTGTATTCGTCCCTGGGTGGGACGAGCAGAGAGCAAGGTGCCAAAAAGGTGCCAAATTGACCTCTAACCTCTAAAACTACTTTTGGAAGTGGTTAGGACCACTGTTTAACCTCTGGGGGCTGCCCTAGGGGCTGTGTGTGTCAATGCGATCAGCGCTTGTTGTCACGTAATCAGATTGGTGCTATTTTGGTGTCTATAGATGCCCCTTTTTGGGAAGCGCTATGCAAGGCGCAACGTCGAGCAAAAATAGATAACCAAAGCACTAATGATTAGGGTTTCTCAGTAACCTAACCAACTCTTGATGCCCCAAGTATGGAAAGGGCATGCATTCTTGAATCCTTGCCTCTGATGAGCTAAGGAACTTAAATCAAGTGTTAACCTTGTTCGGTGAGGTGTTACTTGAGCTTGGACATTGATCAGTCATGAATAGGCAAAGGGCACAACCTTTTGTCTGTGGGAACCTTGAGTTCATGATTCACGAATGCCAAGTGTTTGATCAGCTTGTGATAATTGCTTGTTTTCTGCCCCAAGCAGGGGCACGATTGTCTTTGTCAATGATCCTTTGAATGCGTGTCATTTCCATGATTGGGTATTTTGTTGTTGATTGGCGACTAAGTGTGACTACCCCCTCAAGCGACGAATCGATGAGGGAATGACCAACATGAGAAAAGCGATGAGTCGCTTGACCCAAGATGACTTAGGTAAGGGTGCCTTCAGTTGTTTACCATTGAATGCGAAAGCAATTTTTGAACATTCTGACCTATTTTTGGTGGGTTTTAACCCTTTTTGTGATGCATTTTGGAGCTAAAATTGACAAAAATTCGTCCTCCCGTGGAGCGGTCCGGCTATGGTAGCCTTCTTAGGGAGTAGGATAGTGAAAATTTGTAACCCCAACATCTTTTTTGGATGCCAAGAATGTCAGGCACAAAAGCGCCTTCGTTCGGCAATGTTATTGCTATTTTTGGATGGGTTTTGACCCATTTTGGTGATGCCGTTTGGGGATGAAATTCTCAAAAATCCGTCTTCCCATGGAGCGGTCCTGCTATAGTAGCCTTCTTAGGGAGTAGGATAGTGAGGATTTGTGACCCCGACATCTATTTTGCATGCCCGGAATGTCCAGTGCAAAAGCACTATGATCGGACACTTTTAGGGCTTGTTTGGTTGCATTTTTGTGCATTTTTTTATTGTTTTTGAAATTTTTACTCTGTATTCGTCCCTGGGTGGGACGAATTCCTATTTAGTATTCATCCCAGGGTGGGACGAGCGCTAACCAGAGTGCTCATCCCAGGGTGGAATGAGTACAAGCTCAAAAATCCTATTTAAAGGCCAAAACTGAGTTTTGGGCTCATTTGCATTTGTTTTTCTTGGCAATTTGGAGCTTTGAGGAGGAGGAGGTCAATTCTGCGAAGCGAAGTGCTGCCAAAATTTTCCTGCGACCATGAGTTCTCATACCGGATCGAGCGGCGGAGCCGAAGCGATACCAGTGAGTACTTGTCCTCTTTATTACTTTGTGTTGCAATTGGAAAATCGCATTTTGCTTATTTCTTATGTTTGTTTTTGTTGTTGTTTATGGTTAAAAATGAAAACCCTAGTCTATGAACACTTAACTGAAAACTTAATTTAACCCTAGTTAAACACAGATCAAAAGTTTAGTTGAAAACTAAACTTAGAAACTTAGTTTAGAACATAACTTAAAAACTGCGTTGAACCTGAATGAAACCAAAATCTAAACTGTAGGTTAAAAAACGTAGGGTACAACTAAGCGGAAAGCGTAGCGTGAACCCTAGTTGACTGTTGTTTTTTTTTTTTTTATATATCAGTTAGAGTTAAAAACCCTAGATCTAAAAAATTATTGTGTTTTTGTTGTTAATTAATCAGTTTAGAGTTTAAAAACCCTAGGGCTGACAAATTTTTTTTTTGAGTTTTTGTTTTGTTTTTGAATTTTTCAGTTAGGATTAGAAACCCTAGGACTAACAATTGATCTTTTCTTTGTGTTGTTTTGTAATTGTTTTTGTTGTTAATGAATCAGTTAGAGTTTAAAAACCCTAGGGCTGACAAATTAATTTTTTTGAATTTTTGTTTTGTTTTTGGTTGTATAGTTTTAATGCATTATTGTATATACATGTTAGGATTGTATAGTTTTTCATTGTTTTTAATGTTTTTGTGTTGTTTTATTTTGTAGGTTGTGAAGAGCCGATACCAGGTGCCTACTATTTTTATTGAAGCATGTGCGGTGCTGACCTTGGATGACTGGGACTGGCTTGACGCCCTTGGGCTCAAGCAGGTGACTCGACTGGAGCCGGTGGTCGGGGATCGAGCCTATCTGACGGCCCTGATCAACCTGTGGGATCCCTGGACCAATACCTTCCATCTCCCAATAGGGGAGATAATGGTGACCTTGGAGGATGTCTATCGGATTCTTTGGATTCCAATAGATGGACTGTCGATCCGGACGACGCCACGAGATCGGAGGACAATAGTACTGATACGCTATTTCGGGCATGGAGAGGAGTTGGGTGTGGAGAGCCCCGTGGAGAGGGCGGAGAGCGATTGCCAGATTGGTGGCATACTGGTGCGATGGTGGCTAGAGAGGGGTGTGTTGGGAATGAGGCACACATTACTCATGGGCCTTATTTCCAACATGTTGCTCCCCGACTCTTCGGCATGAGGTTCCCATGGAACCTGCTAGAGGTGGTGTTTAGGTTGGTGGAGTGTCTGACAGATGCTCCAATGATTATGATATGGGGATAGACTCTACTAGC
Source organism: Wollemia nobilis (assembly GCA_028583015.1). Taxonomy (NCBI): domain Eukaryota; kingdom Viridiplantae; phylum Streptophyta; class Pinopsida; order Araucariales; family Araucariaceae; genus Wollemia; species Wollemia nobilis. Next base: position 4,296,425 of record JAQPPZ010003109.1, on the reverse strand, counting down.
ATAGCTCTATGATGAGTTGTATGAGGTCCACTACCAGAAGTGGAAGGGGATCGATTGCAGCTACTTGTTGTAGTGCTAGGCTTGGCAGCACATAGTAGTGGAGAGGCCGACGGGGCTGCCCTAGACGATGTGGGCGGAGATGGCAGACCGGGAGATTGGATATGGGGTACTGTGGTAGAGGTCAGAGGAGCAAGGATAGAGTTGGTGATGGGCAGGTGTCATAGGGCACTATGCCGATGCCTTTGCTTGGCTTACTCTTGGAGAGGTGTTCTAGCACCCCTACCGGGACTGTCCAACCTGGCCTGAGGCTGGAGAGTGGCTCCGATGGGTACAGAGGGGGCGGTGGCTGATTGGGAGGCATGGGACGAAGTAGGAGTTCTTCCCATATGGTCGGGTGACCTGACAGTTCGGAGTGCACCAGGGGATGCCTGGTGAGCCCGTGGTCTATCGACGTCGAGGGGATGAGAGGACTTTGGACCGGCCAGTCATTGCACCACTTGGCGAGGATTCAGATACGATGATTGATGTCCTAGATGTGGATGACATCGGGGCTACTACTGAGTATGAGAAGTGGTGGACTCTATGATGATGGTGAGGCGAGGGGCCTCTAGGGGATGTATAAGCAATAGCTGAGGGTACAAAGGTACCAGATGAGGGTTGGGGTGCTCTGCATGATGATGCAGACATGGTAGAGGTTGAGGATGTTGGAGGGGAGTTTGGGGTACCGGATCAACCGAAGATGTAGGACGTCCCGGAGCAGTGGGAGCCAGAGCAGGCTACTATCCCGGATTTGCCTATGCCTCAGGCAGGTTCAGAGGATGTGGAGGCGAGACACAGTGCTGAGATAGTGCAATTGGAGGACCTGCTACAGAGGTGATATGGGGAGCTAGGAGAGGCTTTGCGGGAGAGAGATATCCTATGGACTCAGCTGGAAGAGTAGGAAAACACATGGGCTATGTCTCATCAATAGGAGGGGGACACTAATGCTGTACGACAACGAGATCTCCTACGGGTGCAGGTAGCATAGCGTGATGATGTAGTAGCTTACTACTGTCGACGGGAGGCAGAGTGGGGTCGACAGGAGGCATAATGGGGTCGACGGGAGTCAGATTGGTGATGGCATCAAATGGATATGGAGGGAGAGATTATCCACCTTGGTGGGCGAATACCTGAGCCTCATGGAGGTGGCTCGTCGCGTCGAACGAGAGACAACGATACTGAGCAGTCAGCATCGTCCCATCGCAGGTGGCTAGATGAGGGAGGCGCTAGTGGGCGTGATGCAGGGGTGAGCAGCAGTCACCCTGAGAGGTCCCATAGGACCCACACTATGGGGGGTAGTTCCCATCGCACCGATCCTGCGTGATCATGGTGGGCGACGCCCTAGGCTTGGGGGTTTTTGAGTTTTTGGATTTTTGTTGCGGGGTCAGAGGACCGGTTCATTGTAGCCTACGGGCATTTTTGTTATGATATATATACAGATGACTCTTTTTGGTGTTTATGCACTTTTCATGGTTTGTTTTTATGTACATTTTGTTACATTGATGTATGCATATGCTATTATGAATGTGATGTTTCTAATTTGTATGATGTATGCCAATGGAATGAATGACATGAGTTGTTGATGACGTGTCGATGCACCATAGACCGTGCAAGATTTGACTGACTTGTTGTACTAATGGGATGACTTTGTGGAATGAATATGTGAAAACTTTGTTTTTGTATTTTGCATATTTTCTAATGGTGATGTACGGAATGAAATGTGATAGCTGTTTTAAAATGTAGTTAAGCTTTTTTGAGATTCAGATATTTTAACTAACTAGCCAAGATTGTACATTTATCTCACAAGACTTTTGAACAAGGTATAAATCTGACTTGAATTTAACCAAGTTATTTCACATCCCTGTGTGTGCAATTGAGTTCATTTATGTGTTATTCATCAGGATACCGCCAGTTCCAGATAGGCTATCAACCAAACCTGTACTGAGGATCACCTAATTAGCTCCACTAACTCCGTTGTTGTATTTAGTAAGATTAATCCACGGGACAATCTAAGGTACCATAAGCTAGCTCATCCACATGCAAACATTGGTCTACGCACATGCAAAGCTAATGTGACAGACATATCGTCATGCGGTTAGGATACCACCATTGCTAGGTAGGCTATCAACCAAACCCGTAATGAGGATCACCTAGATGGTTTTTCGAATGCTGAGAATTCGAAGGATTCAAGTTTAGGTTATGTGTTGGCTCAATGGTTTGGGATACTTGCTCGTCTATATAGTGATGAAAATCACTATTTATTTTTCTCTTTGTTTTTCTTTTTGAGCAAGGATTTTGAATAGTGGTGATAACCATTGTTATTTGATGTTGTATTTTGAGCTTTGTAAAGGTGAGCTTGTGAATGGCCTTGATCCTATTGGCCTTGGGGATGACTACCCATCCTATTCAAGGATGTGTAGTATGAATCCTTATGACTTTGGGAACCAAGGGGATGATGGAGATTATGAAGTAAGGGCATTGATATTTTAGGCCTTGGGGATGACTACCCATCCTAGTCAGGGGTGTGTAGTAAGAATCCTTACAACTTTGGGGACCAAAGGTGAGTGGAGATGGTTGTGATGATGGTTTTTTGGAATTTTGTTTTTGAATGGCGTTGATCCTTTTAGGTCTTGGGGATGACTACCCATCCTTGGTAGGGATGTGTAGTACGAATCCTTACAACTTTGGGGACCAACTATGATTGGGATTTGTGGGAGTGGTGAAAACCACTATTTATGATGGGGAATGGATGGGGAAGAGCTCGTCCTTTTGTCAATTCTCAACATTCTGGAACCATTCGCACAGGGGGATGAACAGGCTAATATTTCACCTATGGTACCCTAGACTGCTTTGTAGGTTTCTCTTGCATTCACACAACTTAGGAATTATTTTATGTGTTTTAATTTGTGTTGGGATGCTACGTAACAAGGCGTGATCCAAGTAAAACTTTCCCATGTAAAATCCATTTAACTGTGTACAGTTTTGGCTAGAAATTTAAAGACAGTTGAATGACAAAAACCCTATATACATTAGGAGACAACTGACTAAGCTAAAAATGATGATGGTGTTATTCTGGATGTATGCGTTTAGGAAATGGATTTGAGGTGGAAAATGAAGGAATTGCCAAGTAATGACAGTCTATGGTGCTGTTGACTTGTATGACCTAGTAAATATGCAATGTATGGATGTGATGCCTAATGCAACCTATATTTTTGTATTTTGATTTTTATGAGTATGCATGGAATTGAAATGCAATTTTTTTTGTTATTTTTGATGATTTTATTGTTTTTGTTTGTTTTTGAATATTTATTTTGACCAAGCAGTTATGGTAACGCTTGGAGATTTTGGTGTTGACCAAAGGGTTTATGGATACCTTTGGAGTGTTTTTGGGTTGACCAAGCGATTATGAGAATCCTTGGAGCTTTTGGGTTGACCAAAGGGTTTATAGATACCTTTGGGGTATTTTGAGGTTGACCAAGCGATTATGAGAATCTTGGGAGCTTTTGGCTTGACCAAAGGATTTATAGATACCTTTGGAGCATTTTTGGGTTGACCAAGCGATTATGAGAATCCTTGGAGCTTTTGGGTTGACCAAAGGGTTTATAGATACCTTTGGGGCATTTTGGGGTTGACCAAGCGATTATGAGAATCCTTGGAGCTTTTGGTTGGACTATGGCTCTCTAGATGTGGAATGGCCTCAAATGACTGATGTTCAAGGGTTTTGTTTCCTTGATTCCTTCAAGAGAGGCAAGTTGGTATGTTCCAGGTCCTATTCTACTATCAATGACATAAGGACCTAACCAGTTTGCCACGAACTTGTCCTTGAGATGGGACGACAAATTAGAATTCTACTGGTTCTCTTTTAATACCAAGTCACCAACCTAAAATTCCCTTAGGTGGACCTTCATGTTGTATGCTTTCTTAAGTCACTCTTGATAGATACGCAAATGCTCGAGAGCATTAACACGTCGTTCATCGAGCAATGTCAGTTGGTCTAATCGGGCCTGTCGCGCAGTGTCATCATCGATGAACTCTTGCATTGAAATGCACAGGGAAGGGATTTCCAACTCAAGAGGCATGATTGCCTCGGAGCCATACACTAGCAAAAATGGAGTTGCCCCAGTGGGCATCCGGATGCTAGTGCAATAAGCCCATAGGGCAAGCGGGATCTGAATGTGCCAATCCTTATGATTGTCTGCAACTATCTTTTTGAGGATGGCGACTAGCATTTTGTTTGATGCCTCTACTTGCCCATTTGCCTGCGGATAATAGGGTGTTGAAAAATTATGCTAAATTTTGTACTTTGTGGTCAAAGCATGCACATCTTTGTTCTTGAAGGACGTCCCATTATCTGATAGGATCTTGGATGGAATACCAAAATGACATATGATGTTATGCAAAATAAACTCCATAATGCAGGATCCAGTCGTAGAGGTTAGCGAAATTGCTTCCACCCACTTGGTAAAATACTTTGTGGCCGTTATGATGAACGTGTGACAACCAAACAATGTAGGGGAGATCTTTTCAATTAGGTCAAAGCCCCACTATGAAAAATGCCAAGCCGATTGGATCGGCTGCAAGGCCTGAGAAGGTACGTGTGTCAAATTAGCATGGTGTTGACACTTCATGCACTTCTTCACATATGCGCAATAATATCTCTCTAAATATGGCCAATAATAACCCATGCAAAGAATGCACTTTGCGATGGCCATACCGCTGAAGTGGCCACCACATGTACCATCGTGATCTTGGGTGATCGCCCAAGCAAACTCTTGATGGTCCAAGTAACGAAGGAGGATTACTTCATAGCTCCGACAATATAAAACGTCTCCTAACAAGACATGTTTTGTCGCTTTATATTTGAATGATATTTTCATGGCTTGTGTCAATCCAAGTGGGAGGTTACCTAGCTTGAGATAATCCCTAATGGGTGTGTACCAATCCTGCTGATCAGAAACCTTGATAGTATGAACGACCAATCTCTCTTGAAATTCATCCCTAGCAAAAGCTGAGTGAGAAAGAACTTGTAAAAATAGCGTTGTGTTGCTATTAAGAGGGGTCGAGGAGAACAAGGACCCCCAGTTGGCTCGAGTTACACAATCATGGATTCGAGAGAACCTATCTTGAGATGGTTCAATCTGGATCAAGTGGATTCGTGGTGTCAAGTCAGAGTTTGCATTCTCCATCATAGATTGCGATAATATTTTAACCTAAATGGTTGTCATTTCACCAGAAGGGTATTACGGAATTAATGACCCCAAGGAGGCCATAGTATCCGTAAAATTATTTGATTATCGAGGGAGTGCCTCGATGTCATACCATTCAAGTTGTGCTAGGAATTTGTCCACAAGGGCTTTATAGGCCTGCAAAAATGGACATCTACATTGGAATATCCCCTTGACTTAATTGACAATTAACAACGAATCACCAAAGATGTTTAAATGCTTAATGTTCATGGTGATTGTTGTCTGAAGACCTATGAGCAAGGCTTCATATTATGCATTTTTGTTGGTGCACGGGAAGTCTAATTTAAATGATAGAGGCATTGGAGCCCCTTGTGGAGTGAAGAATACAATTCTCATGTCACCTCCTTGCTCACATTTAGAACCATCGAAGAATAGGGTCATGTCAGCCTGTGACTCAGGCTCATCAAAATTTGGTGATTCTAAAACATGAAAAACCCCATCATCCGATAATTCTATGGTCAAAGGTTGGTCGTCTTCAAGAGGAGCCTCTGCTAGTTGATAGGTGATGACTTGATCTTTTATGGATTTCTATCCAATGAACTCTATGTCAAACTCCGTCAACAACATGATCCATTTTGCCGTGCGACTACTATGATAAGTACAACTCATCATGTATCGCAATGGATTCTCCTTAGACACAACATATGTTGTATTGTTGAGCATGTAGTGGCATAGATTTTTGGTAGCAAACACCACTGCCAAGCAGAGCTTCTCAACATATGCATAGTTAAGTTCATAACTAACCAGGGTGTGGCTAAGATAGTATGTAGCCTGTTCTTTGTGAAGTTCATTTTTCTAGGATAGCATGGTGCCCAGTGCCACCTCAGTAGATGAGATGTATAAATAGAATGACACTCTTGGTCTAGGTGGTGCCAATACTGGCGACGAAGCCAAGTATTGTTTAATGTCATCAAATGCTGACTAGAACTCGTCATCCCAATGAAATGTGACCCCCTTATGCAATAATTTATTCATGGGTTGGCACTTGTCAGATAACTACGATATGAAGCGCTTGATCAATGCGACCTTTCCCTGCAGACTCCTGAGCTGCTTGATGGTAGTTGGGGGAAGCATTTCAAGGATTGCCTTGACTTTGTGTGGGTTTACCTCGATTCCTCGTTTAGAGACTATGTAACCCAATATATTTCCAGATGTGATGCCAAAGACACAATTCTTGGGGTTTACTTTGACCTTATGCTCCATGAAACGATCGAGGATCTTGCTTAAGTCATCGAGATGATCTGGGCGTAAAAGAGATTTGGCCAACAAATCATCCATGTAATCCTCCAAAGTTTTGTGCATGTAATCATGGAAGATGTATGTCATGGCACGTTGGTAGGTGGCACCGACATTTTTAAGGCCAAAAGGCATGACCTTATAGCAAAATGTCCCCCAAGGCATTGTGAATGCCATTTTTAGTTGGTCCTCAGGATTGATATGAATTTTATTGTATCCTAAGAAACCATCCATGAGGGAAAGCATTTTGTGGCCCATTGTAGCATCTACCAATGCGTCAATGCTCAGTAAGGGAAAATCATCCTTAAGACTTGCTTTATTTAGATCTTGAAAATCGATGCATATGTGAATCGTCCTGTCAGGCTTCTTGACGGGAACCATGTTAGACAACCATGGCAGATAATCCATGCAGATGACAAACAGTGCATCCAATAGCTTTTCTAACCCATATTTGACCATTAAGACCACTATGGGGTGCATCTTACATAGTTTTTGCTTTACTGGCTTGATTGTTGGATCAAGCGTTAGATTATGCGTGACTAGCTATGGGTCTAGTCCCTACATGTCTTTGTATGACCATGCAAAAACCTCCTTCTTCTCTTTGAGAAGGGCAATGTAGTCGGCTTGCTCTTCGAGGGATAAAATTACCCCCAGCTTGATGATTTGCAAATTCACTAGATCTAAGTCGATGTCTACATCAGTCATCTCCTCGACCGACATGTGGGACCTATCCTCCAACTGGTGTGGAGTTGGGATCAAATGGATATAGTTTAATAAATTTAGATCATCTTTTAGAATGTCAGGTTCCTCTTTAGCATGGAAGACATCTTGAGTCTGTCTGAGGGTGAAATGGAACATTCCTTCGCAAGGCCAATACTCTGATGGGGATGGTGGTGTGTCAGCATGATACCAGTTGATAGCATCTAGATCTAGATGTAGACACCAAAACAACACCAATCCGATTATGTGACTGCAAACACTGATCGCATTAACACACACAGCCCCCAGGGCAACCCCAGAGGTTAAAACAGTGGTTCTAACCACTCACACAGTAGTTTTAAAAGTCAGAGATCAATTTGGCACCTTTTAGGCACTCTACTACTTATTCGCTCCACCCAGGGACAAGTGCATACTGGTACTCATTCCACCCAAGGACAATTACCAGCGCTTGTTCCTGGGTGGGACAAATGCCAGGTTTAACCTACAAAAAGTCAAACCTCGGTACATGAAAACTTAGAACTGCCACTTGACTCTCCATTCACTACATGGGAGTGCGAGTGAGTTCTTTTGACAACTCAGATCTACCACTTGACTCTCCATTCACTGCATGGGAATGAGAGTGAGCTTTTTAGGACAACTCAGAACTGCCACTTAACTCTCCCTTCATTGCATGGGAGTGAGAGTAGGATTCTTCATGACAACTCAAATTAGCTACTTAACTCTCCCTTCATTGCATGGGAGTGCGAGTGAGTTCTTTTGGGCATGCAGAAGCAGTTACAAAAATAGTTATGGAGCCCTTAATTAGGGAGAAGTCTTCTCTTCCCTGAGAAAGCATTCATGCTAAGTAGCACTTTTGCATGCTAATTCAAAGAGACCCCTTGGGTCTATAAAATGGTGAGTTTCCTCACCCAAAAATATACATATAAGGAGCATTTTGAGCAACGAAGTGCTGCAAGTTTACCTACTTACGATTGGTACTTTACATCCATAATCTCTTAATCAAAAGGGAGGTTATTGGGTGACTTTTGGAGGCACGAATCAAGACCCAAAACCTAAATTTTTTTACCACAATATCCTACCAATTTGCCGATAACACATCATAACAAGTTTTAGACTCATCCCAAACAAATTGGTGTTGAAAAAAAGTCTCAACCAGTAGGTGGTTTGCCTTCGGGCACCCCTTGCCTTATTGCAGGTTTATTCGTCTTACCCCAGAATGAATGCCAAATTGTTGCAGGTTTATTCGTCCCACCCTGAAATGAATACAAATATGTATCGAATTTGGTGACTATTTCTTTTGCAGTATTTTGCTAGTTACATGATTACGCTTTTGTCAAATTTTTAGTCTATTTAGATTCATTTTAATCATCATTATATTTATATTTTATATTCATTAATAGTACTCTTTCATATTTGTGAGTTTCATTATCATACATAGGTTCTATTGACGAGTTGTTGTTTCTTTGAATGCAGGAGGAGTAGCAAGGATTAAATATTCATCAATACTAGTGGCGGTAACACTTTGGCTTTCCCATTTCACATGTGGGCACACAGAAGGAGGAACACTAAATCCATGATTGTAATTGAAACTATGTTAATGCTCCTACCCCATAAAATGGAGGAGACATCTTTTTAACTGAATTGGAAGAGAATAAATAAAAAGGGCTGTGCTTTCTATACTTCCTTTTATCTCATTTAAATTTGTCTCTTTTCTTTCATTTCATGCATTTCACTTTATAGGACCTTAAGCGTTAACTTTGGGTTTTGAATACATCGCATTAGTTTTCCTTTCAATCTTTCGAAATATCATGCTTTCACTAGATACAATGACCGTGTCAGGTCGGCTAGATCATGGATGGGTGCGGTTAAGTCAATGGAGATCATGTTGATGAAATGATTGTGGTCTCCATTATCATGGGTGTTATAACTTGGACATCCTATACAATTTGTGTGCTCTAGATCTGGCTTTGTGGGCACTGGCACAAAGGGGTCAGCCCTATGCACAAAGGCAAAGATAGGGTCTGCTCTAGGCACTGATGGTTTGATAGGGTCTCCAAGTGGAACTGTCTGTGTACCTGGAGTGGCAGGTGTAGTAATTGCTATAACTATGTCGGGTTGAGATGCCACCTATGTCTTGGACCTATATGTAAGTGTTCAAACATGTCATCTATGTCCAAAGGGTATTGTTGTTGCATTTGTCGCATGTGGTTGAGATAGGCCATCTCAGTTTCATCTTTCAAATCATTGTCGGAGATCCAAAAGCCTTTGTTAGCTCCCACAGCTGCTTGTGACACATGAGGCTCATATTGTTCGAGCAAATTGATGTGGTCCCATCGAGGTTGTTCCACTCTCTACGGGGGGACCTGATTGTCCTGAAGTGGCATGTACTCAAATGGAACAGCCAATGGGAACATTGTCAGAAAGCTTTCCTGATCAGCATTCATGGGATATACTTGCGAATGATTGTTATCAGACTTGAAATGATCCCAAGGGGCTACCTTGTACTCCAAATCATCCTCTGAAGACCCTTCTTGGTCTTGTCCATATCACCCTTGTGGGTGAGTCCTTGAATTTTCTCCTTGTTCGGCCGAAGGGAAAGGGTTGTTATGGTCAACAAGGTTGGTTGTTAGCAATGGGAGATAATCTCCCAATGTATAGTTTGTGTTAGGATTGGCATATGGACCTGATGCCAACCCATCCTTGTTGCCTATCCCTAGGCCTTGCATGTCCTCCACCAAGATGTCTATGTGCAAGGGGTGGTTGAACCCTACTCCTGACTTTTCATATGACATTTGATATCTCGGTTGGCAAAGAACATGCACTCCTTGCTCATACCTACCCAACCCATATCCATGCCAATTGCATTGGCCTAGATATCTTAAAGCAAAATTAGGGTTGGATAGATAGTTGAAATCCTCAACAAAGGGCTCTTCATCTTCATCTTCTTGCATACAAATATCAATGCCATTATCTAGGCCCCCATAAACAAAGTTTGTCTGATTGGGTGGGTAGCCTAAAGGAACCACTGAGCCGATGGGGAGTCGAGGCCTCCCCATGTCTTGCATGGACTCGAGTGTGGGCGTTGCTATAATATTCCTCACTAGATACTCCCCTAGGCCCGTGCTTGCCATTTCAACGGTGACCTTTGGAAGTTGAGGGGAAGCGAATGGGAGTCCTTCCTGAGTCCACTCCATGTGGGGTGAACTAGGCATTTCGACCTCCATTATGCTAGGCATCTCTTCTGTCGAGATGGTTGAGACTAAAGGTGGTTATTCTTCTAAAGGTTTCTTTCCCTTATCCTTGGATGTGGCCACCGTAGATGGCATCATTATGGAAGGAATGGCAGAAGAAGATGGACCCGACTAAGGAATCGATGGATTAATCACAGGAGATTCCTAAGGAATCGGACCTTGTTGAGATGGATTTAATTGAAAATCCAAATGTGTTGACGAAAGGGTCGATTGCGGCATGAATTGCACTGTATTGCAGTATTTGAAAGGCTCCAAGTCTGTTGGGACTACATGCACCTATCCTTCAAATGTATACTTTAGGCACTGATGAGCTATTGAAGGGACACACTTCATGTCCCTAATCCAAGGTTGGCCCATCAAGATATTATAAGCCATATCGCATTTCAAGATATGGCACAACATATGAATGGTATTTTTTCCCACTTGGATAGGTAGGACAATTGTGCCAACTGTCGAGCAGATTGCGTCATTGAATGCTCGCAGTGTGTAAGTGGAGGCCACGATATGAGATGTTGGCAACTTCAAATGCTTCAGAGCTACTATAGTGATGATATTACTGGACGAGCTAGTGTCCACCAACACTCTCTTATACAAAATCTTGTTGACTCACACGATAACATGCAGGGGTGGATCCACCACATCACTAGTCACTATTTTCAATTCATCTTCTCTAAAGGTGATGACTGGTTCTGTACACTATTTTACATGCCCCACAAAATTTTTGAAAGAGTTCGCTTCATGGGGTGGCAGCTCGATTGCTTTTAAAATCTCCATTAAAGCCTCCCGATGGGGCATCGATTGTTGAATTAGCTCATATATGGAGATCCTAGCCGATGTGGTCCTTAGACTTTGGGTAAGTATAGTTCGAATCATGGCCACTGGTCTAGGTGGGGGAAGTTGCATAGGGTGCTATTGAGCTTGTGACGTTGATGGAACCTCTCTTGTGGCTGTCATAGTGCAACTCCTGGGTACTTCTTGTTCCTAGTAACTATGTTTATCATCCCCACATATCCTTGCATAGGGTAGTTCTGTTGCACCTCATTAACTTGAAGGGGTTTTATTGGTGCCTCATGGGTAGGCAAGGGGTCTCTGAATACTCCCATATGTTGGTTGTTTGGCGCTACGGGGTTGTCCACTGCCAACGTCTTGTTGTCAATGAGGTCTTGTACCAAACATTTGAACTTCCAACATGCGTTAAGATCATGTCATTTATGCCTGTGAAACCTACAATACAAGTCTTCTCTATACCCTTTAGGCTTCTGTACATTGGGATCTATAGTTTGAATCTATAGAAGGTTGATCAAATTCACCGCTGATAAGCGGTCAAACAAAGAGTCCCCGGACTTTGTGTAAGGAGTAAACTATTGCCTAGGGCGATGCTGTTGATTTTTTTCCTACCTTTGATTTTCTCTCTCATAGTTGTTGGGAGGAACCACCTGACAATTAGCCTTTTGAGGCTGTGTTGCTTGCGCAGGCTTAGGGACATTGATGGCAACCTGATTAACCATAGCAAGTTTTGGTTGCATGGTCCATGGTTTAGTTTTCTTTGTCCATTCTTTCTTCTTAGGTTTGGAAATATTGCCATCCTGTATCTTAATCTCCTCAATGACTCTAGCTTGTGCCAGAGCTTCCTCTAAACTGGCATATTTCTAGAGCTACAATAGCACATAGATTGATCTCAAACAGCTTCTCGAGAACATTTGGGTCAGATTTGACATGGGAGGGAGGTAAGGCAACTTCGAAAGCAATGTCCTCCACCGGTTCCCATATGCCACCATGGTCTCTTCCTCATACTTCTTGAGGCTAGTTAGGTCACTCAATGATGCCTTTTTCTTAGTGTTGAATGTGAAGCGTTTGAGGAACACGTCCACTAGCTGATCTAAATTACTGATGCTATGTTTTGGTGATTGGGTGAACCAATCTAAGGCAGGGCCTACGAATGTGGTTATAAATGTTCTTAACAACAAAGAATCATTATCTTGAATACCAAATCACTAGCTTAAGGACCTGGTCACATGCTCTTGGCTGTCCTCCTCCCCTCTAAAGAGTGCCAACTGGGGCAGCTTAAAGTGTTTCGGGTATGGAGCTATCGACACTAACGGATGCATAGGATGACTACGGAGTTGGCATAAAGTGGGCTTTTGGGGCCTAGAAGTCTTGATCTTCATAGACTCTAAGCGCTCTAATAATGCTTTATATACATCAAAGAATTTAATTTTGTCCTCCTTAGTTTGCTCCCGTTGTGGGTTGCAGGGAGCTTGAGGCCTATTGAGAGGTAGCTGGATAGCACCCCCTCTGTCTTGATAGAGCGTTTCAGCCCTTTATTCTTCTTGTTCATATTACTTATAAGCTTCCTAAGGAGTGGCTGGCCGAGACCTATGCACATGGGTAGATGCCCGCGGAGGGTGCCCATCATTGTTTTGGGGAGTGGCCTCCCACTTAGGTCTAGGAGGTCTCGGAGGCAATACTTGATAAGTTCGCATGGGCCTCTCTCGTACCAAAGGGTTATGCCTATCATACACTTCTACTTTGTGTGCGTGAGGGTTTGGAACCTTTGCAGGCACATTGTTATGAAGCAATTCGACTGTCTGACACTAATTGTGCTTTTTGTTAAGCTGACAAAGATGCTTTAACTGTTCTTGATCTCGCCTAAGATACATGATTTGCACTTGGTAGGCAGCCTATTTGGTAAATGCCAAGTCACTTTGTTCCACCATCTCTTGTTTAGGAAGCGTATATGCCTCTCTTATATGTCTACCTCGGTCGTGGTGATCCGAGACCTCTATGGGATGTTCTCCTCTATCGAGGTTAGCTACATTAACTTGAGGCTGTAGCCTCAATGGGTGATCTTGATACATGGCAAGAATGAAGGTACATCCCTCCCACACTATGTACTACTCTTGAGGAATGTGGTAATCTTCCTTGTCCTCTCTTTCATATGCATAAAAGGTGCGGGCAAAATTGTCTTGCCCTGCCTGGAAAGCTTGATACTTTGGGCACTGTCTAGTGTTTCTAATAGTAATGCGAGGTAGAGGAGGGATGACAAAATCTTGTGGCCCCTCCATTTGGACCCTCTGTTTCTCTAGAAATTCATCACTAGGCCACCCATAATGGGCTTCTAATGGAGGTTTCTTATCTATGTTAAGTGCTACAAGTAGGTTATCCTCTTAAAAGGGCCTATGCTGAGTAGAGGTGCCCCTCAAAGAGGTGCCTCTATAGTCTTGTTCTATTAGGGCATGATTTGGACTCTCTTGTGTGTCAAGCCACCAAGGCAGGATGACCAGGTCCTCCAGACTATATCGGAGGTGACTTGTCCCCCTTGGTGCACTTTCTGTAGTGCTTGCCCATGATTGGGCTCGACTACGAGTGAAAACCATGGTGATGTGCTCATAAAGACGAGTAGACTTTTATCTCTTTTAGTATTCTTTACACTACACTTAAATAGAAAGGAAACACACAATCAATGCAGTGGTTATCTCATTTAAAGATTTAAAAGTGTCCCCTAAATTCTGGTTTTAGTGTGTTTTGATGTTGTTTTGAAAGCTTTGTGAAAGAACATTTAAATGCAAAAATGAGGGCTCTTATGACTCCCAAAAAATGGTCGCCCCTTCGATATACCGTTGCCAGACCGATATACCAACCTCTCTATATACCTACCCTTACATGAGGGAAACTATTGGTACGTGAGAGCAGATGGTATGTGGAACATAGGCGGTACTGAATGGGGATCACTCTGTTTATGACACCTACCATAGAAGACTTATCCTCATGCACTGGGAATCACCCACACTATACTTGTTCAGCTTTCATCAGGATTTATGTCTAGCAACAGTCACGATGGGGGTAATGTATGCAATATCTCAAGCCAAATTGATGATGGAATCCACCTTTGGTCTTGCTCAAGGGTTGGGGTTTTACGACCAACTCCTTGTTGTTTCAGTTACCATGTGGTGTTTGGGGTTCCTTTAAGTTGTATAAATGAAGCACACAAGCATTCAAACTCTCCTATGCAAGCAAATAACTAGAGAACATAAAGCAAAGAATTGACAAAAGGTGTTTAAGACCTCTACCTCTTCTCTGCCCAAGTCAGATGGCTCTGAATGTTTGCTCTGAAATAGTCCAGTGTTGGAAAACTTGGTACCTATGATAAAAATAACAAGCAACTTTAATCATAAATTTAATCTTAAAAATCAAGGGATGCTGGTCCCACCGTGATCGCCACCTGAAAGCACGAGGATACGAAAACAAAAAAGAATATGCCACAAGAAAAGACAAGAAAGAACATATAAAAATTGACACAAGATAAAAGCAATATGAAATATAGTAATATATTTATTTATATGCTTTGTAAATTGTGTTACAATATGTCTCCTTCTTTTTTAAGGGATAGGAGAATCAAATGTATTTCTCGTCACAACATCCGTGGTGCCCACATGTAAGATGGGCAGACCAAAACATCACCACCACTATTGTATGTGATTATTTGCTCTTTCCTGCTCCTCTGCTTTCAGAAACCTGCATTCAAAGAAACAAAAAATATTAGTAGCACCTGCAGACATAATGAAACATGTATTTCCCAAGGCCTACTGTCAGTGTATGCATGAAAATAATAAAACGACTATCAAATGAACTATGATTGACCTGAAATTTTTATAGAAGCATAAAAATATTATTAGAATACCACTACAAAAAGAACAGTCTAGAAATTCCTCACAGATTTGTATTCTCTCCAGGGTGGGACGAATAGGCCTACAAGAATTTGTCAGAAAGCACCCTATTCAATGTCCTACTTAGGAAGCTCCAAAAGACCTACAAAGTTGGGGTTAGATAATTGGGGGTGTTTTGGGAAGACCCAGATGGTCAGATTTCTCCAATTTTTCCTCTAGGATCTATATTGTTTTGGTGCCATTTGCAAGTTAATGAAGGCGGGAAATAACAAAAACCTAGTCAAAACTACTCAGAATGAAATGAAATTTGAACTATAACCTATTTAATCTATCTAAAATAAAATGCAAAATAAAAACTAGATAAATCTATCACAAATTTCTAATCATCCCCGGGTGGGGCGAATAGCACTATGACAGTTTGGGGAGCGCCCGAGGGCAGGACGCCCACCGTTTGAGGCATTGTTTCGACACAAATCCACTTGGGATGGGTCCAAAACTGGTGATGGGGTGTTTTCGACAAATTTGGTGGATAGTTATGGTCAAAAATTGGGTTTTGGGTCCGGATTCGCGCTTCCAATAGTCACCCAATAACCTCCCTTTCAAATAAGAGATTAAGGATGTAAAAGCACAAATCACAAGTAGGTATGTAAATTGGCAGAACTTCGTTGCTCAAATGCTCCTTCTCTGTATATATTTTGGGTGAGAAAACTCACCAATTTATAGACCTTAGGGTCTCCTTGTTTGAATTGCGCATGCGAGGGCACCACTTGAGTTAACTGTCCTATTTTCAGAGAAAAGCTAACTCCCTAATTAAAAATCTCCTTGCATGAGGTTTCTAAAATAAAAACACTCATCATTGAAGTCTCTCTTCTTGAATAAAATCTATTCCTCGATAAAAACACTCACCATTGAAGTCTCTCTTCTTGAATAAAATTTATTCCTCGCAGTTGGATGGCCTGAAGCCTCAGTTAATTGGCAGAATTATCGAGGTTTGACTTTTTGCCAATCAAACTTGCTATTCGCCTCACCCTAGGGAAAATGCTACTATTCATCCTTGGGTGGGAGGAATGCTAGTTTGTATTTGTCCCTGGGTGGGACGAGTAGAGAGCAAGGTGCCAAAAAGGTGCCAAATTGACCTCTGACCTCTAAAATTGCTTTTGGAAGTGGTTAGGACCACTGTTTAACCTTTGGGGGCTGCCCTAGGGGCTATGTGTGTCAATGCGATCAGCGCTTGTTGTCACGTAATCATATTGGTGTTGTTTTGGTGTCTAAAGAAAGAGCATACATTCTTGGGATCATTTATTTTGACATAGTTGAAGGATTGATTTTGGTATACCTTTCAACCTTGTTGTTCAAACAATTTAGGATTAGGGTATACTTGGTCTTGGTTCCTTGTTTCCGTGTAATCCTTTACATGGGTGAATTCCTGAGGATTCAAGGAGGCCAAGCCTTTGTTTTTTTGCATTTTTTTATTGCTTTCCCTAGCATGGGCTTGAAATTTTGTCTTTGGTAATGATTCTTTTGAATGCCAGCATGGGCTTGAAATTTTGTCTTTGGTAATGATTCTTTTGAATGTATGAAAATTGCACTTTTGAGTGTTTAGGTGTTGATTTGATTATCAAATCATTGTAATGACTACCTCCTCAAGTGACAATTCAATGAGGGTATGATCAATGATAAAGCGATAAGTCGCATGACCCATATGACTTAATTGGGATAATCATCAGTTTTACCCATTATAAGATGTACCAATTTTGCTAGGATTTTTGATCATTTTAATGATATTTTATGGAAGCAAAAGACTAAATACTTCATTCCCATGGAGCGGTCCAGCCATAATGGCCTTTTTGAGGAGTGAAATAGAGAATTTTCAGAGCATCCATGAATATTTTGAGTTCAATCTTGATCCTTTGTTAATTTTAACCATTTTTGACTTGTTTTTGGTGGGTTTTTGGCCTTGTTTTTGATCATTTTAGTTATTTTTGTAGTACCTTTTTGATGTTTCAATTGTTTTTGATTTTTTTATTTTTGATGAGATTTCATAGAAGAAAGGAAATGAATACCTCCTTCTCATGGAGTAGTCCGACCTCAATGGCTTTCTTGGGGATTGAAGTGAAGACATTTTAGTTTGAAAATGAATAATTTGGTTCAAGTAGCCTTATGGCAATTTACTCATCTTGCTATATTGTATGGAGTTCAAGTTGTTGCAACTACCAAGTGTATACGATAAATAACTGGGTACGAGGCTTACTTGAGATTTTGATTTATCAAATTATTTTTGTTGATTTTATGATGTTGGCAGCATGAGGTCTAAGGACCCGCTTGATTGCACACCATAAGCAACTTATGGATGATGATGTAGCCTTTGATTTCACACACACACACACACACACACACACACACACACACACACACACACACACACACACACATATATATATATATATATATATATATATATATATATATATATATATATATATGTGCATGTATTTGTAATATGATGTGATTTGATGATATGTGTATTTGTAAATGTATGATGAAATGGATGATTTGTTTAATTTGTATGATGTATTATGATTACTAGTTGACACATTATATGCTAGAACCATGGATTGTACAAAATGTATCTCATCATTTTCATGTTATAATGACAGTATGTAATGGCTTGTGTAAATGTAACTTGAGAAACATTTGACAGAATTCTGTAACATGGAATGAATAATATAATGTTTATGATGTGTTTGGGATTACTCAAACACTTGAGTTACCTAATCAATAGTTGTATAATAATTTTGTAAGAATTTATAACAAAGTATGAATATTCTAAGATAACCAAGCTATTCAATATCCTTGTGTGTGCATGTGAATTCATTGTTCTGATAACACATTAAGTTACCCCAGTGCCAAACAGGATTGATTCAGTCCATCTATACTAAAAATCACCCTATGAGTATCATTATCCTGAGTTTTCTACTTAGTTGGATTAGACCACTAGGTTGTAACAACCCTTCTAAATCTAGATTTTGTTTTACATTTTTTAATTGTAAGAATGATATGCTGCTAAGTCATCTGTGGATGCAAGGACAAGTTTCATTGTTGGAAAAAGCAACTAAAAAATAATGGACATTCTCTCCAGTTGATAGTCGGGGAAACGTAAGGTAAGGTAAATGATGAGCGACAAAGTATTTGTTTTAATTATGGATAAAATAATCCCTACTTGTAATACATCCACCAACGACACAAGTAGATGCATTTCATATAGCTGCATTATTAGGTTGTGTTGTATGCTTTGCTTTGAAATCTTAAAGAAAAATTATTAAATAATAAAAATAATAATAATAAAGATATACATATAACAAATAAAAATAATATTTATTTAAAAATATTAACATGACAATAATAATAAGCATATAAATATATATCTAAGAATACGTTTAAGCAAATTTATTATAAATTTATAAAAATAAAAGTAGAAAATAAAGTGAAGTAATAATAAAAGTATTATAATTAAATAAATAAGAATAAAGGATAAATAATATTGTGAGAAACATTACGAAATACATAAATCATGTCAATATAAATAATAATGTTGATTTAAAAATATACATATATATAGGGGTTATGGACTAATTTTTCATTACTGGTAAACAAATTAAAATTTTATGGAGGTGAGGAATCAACTTACCACATGGCGCGTGATGGGATGGAAACTTCACACATAGCCAATAGATGTAATACATCTGCAAATCTTCTTCTACTTTAAATAAGTGTGAAGGAGGAAAGAGGAATTCATTCGAAAGGAACAAGTGGAGTTTTTCTATGGAAGTATAGCAATTTGGAAGAAAACAATAATAATTGTGGAAGCATCTCATTGAAGGTCAGTCTTCCAAACTAAACTATTAATGAGATTTTACAATGTGGAACTATGCTGAAAAAATTGTAATGTTTGTCTCTGGAGGATATAATGCGGAATTAATTTGCTATTAAGATTTTGTATTAAGAAAATAAGTTGTGGTGAATGTTGGTGGATAATATATGCAATCTGTGTATGAAATAGACTTACCTTTTATTAATTCAATGGAATGACTCGTCTGCTATTTTCAATTGGTGCCATAGTTGCATGTAGGGTTTATTGGTAGTGTATGCTGCATAATAGAATAGATTAAAGTGTTTCTCTGCATGTAACCAGTAGCTGCATATAAATAGTTAGTGGTTGTTCTAACCCTTGGGGAAACCCTGGCTATCTCTGAGATGATGTCTGAAAATTGGTGAGGGGGCACAAGAATGTATAGCTCACATATAGGTCAACCCACGTATCCAATGTCGAATAAGTGGTTGCTTATTTTTTCTTTTGAAAGGGACCTTCATTTCTTTAAGAATGTATTGAAGATTTCATCCATTTAAACCTCAATATCGGAGGATTCAGCTCTAATCGATGGTTTTAGTTGTAATTCAGTAGTGTACGTTGTATTAATTTATTTGCATGTAGAAGACAGTTGGTCAAGGAGAAACAAATATAAAGCTTGTTGAGAATGTAAAAATTGTTTAAACAGTTGAAAGCTGTATTAAAAAAAATATGATTTCTTTTTGTATGTTATGTTTTTTCTTTTATTTCAATGAAAAATAAAGAAATATTAATGCTGTATCATGGTGGTGTTCATTCTATTGCAATACAACTCCTTAAAAAGATAGGGAATACAAGTTAGTTTTTGGATTTTCAAAGGAAAACGTAAAAAAATCAATATTAGAAGTCTGCTTTATGTTCGAGAATTATTTAGAAGAATATTATTTTGAAAGATGCCTCCAACAGCTTCGTCGTGGATTGGGCACAATAAAAAAAATATAGATACAAATTGTATTGAAAATAGTGGGTAAGATAGGGAAAAAAAATTGGTAAGCATTTCGGTGTCGTTCCCTAGAAAAACATTGAAGGGTCCCAATACCTATGAAAAACGAAGCATGTTTTTGGAAGAAGTCACGTTAAACATGTTTAAGGTATAGCATTCGCAGGGTGAGAATAACAGAAGTTGTCTCTTAAATAGTAGACCAAATAAAATGTAGTGGGCCCTAGGAGCTTAATTGTAGCAAACAAAATCCTATGAAAAATGTGACTATTCATACTACACTTGATTTACTAAGCGACATCTTAAAACATTGGGGAGAAAATAATTTGGAAGAGTTTAAAGGTCTGCCCAGGATTAGCGCTGTCATAGAAAGAATAAATATAAATTACTTTAAGCTTTTAGAAAAATAATACAACTCTAACTATAAATTAATTCTGAAACGGAGTTATAACCCTTATATCCGGTTAAATTGCACCAATACCTCTAATAAGGGTAAGTTACCTCTAATACATAGGGGATTTCCAGTAGGTTTTGTTAAATATTAGTTTAGCTAATGCCACCATTTGGTTAAGATAAGTGTAAGCTCTACGATTTTCTTAATTATATATGGTGTTTGGCATATTATGATGTACTTTATTGTGTCTTACGTGATGTGTGTTTCCATACGTTTTTAAATAATGTTATGAGAATAATAAGAAAAGGAGATCATACTGATAGTCTTATACTATTATAATAGTTATCGACTAGAATTAGTAATTGAACAAACAACATCCTAAAAAAGTGGAAGGCAGCGTCATTTAGGTTGATGATCGCATCCTAAGTGTCCTTTTTAATGACATAGACAACAAACAGTCTTGGATTGTCTCAAATGTTTACGCGCCCAATATTTTCAAGGAAGAGCCTGCTTGTGGGAACTTCTGAGTCATATGAGCAAGGCCTTTCAAGACGTTCCGTGGATAATAGCTGGTGACTTCAACACCCCACTTTTCCCATTTGATAAGAAAGGAGAGGCAGGACTTCTTACTAGGAGCATGGAGGACATCAGCGAGTTTGTGCACACAAACCAGCTGATGGACGTCAAGCTTAAGGACACCAAGTATACGTGGAGCAATAGACACTTGGGAAGAAACCTCATCCAAGATCAGTTAGACAGGTTCCTTCTCTCATAGGAATCTATCCAAGTCTTTGGTGCATCCTCCTTGCACACCTTTCCTAAGGTTAGGTTTGACCATAACCCCATTCTCTTGGAAACTCCTTAGACTTCCACTTCCAACTACAAGCGCCCCTTTCATTTTGAAGCAATGTGTACCAAACACCCAGTCCTAAAAAATAGGATCAACCAATGGTGGAAGCAGCCTTGCCAAGGTAGTCATTCCTACAAACTTTCACAAAAGCTTACTTGGGTCAAGAATAACCTCAAAATATAGAACAAAGAAATGTTTGGAAATATCTTTGAAAACAAAATGGTTGTAACTGAAAAACTAAAAGCTATCGACAACCGGATACAACATGAAGTGCTAGATGATGACACCAGGATTGAGGAGAGAACGCTCCTGTCAGAATACCACAACATCCTGGCCTATGAAGAGACCTTATGGAGATAGAATTCTAGGGCCCTATGGCTCAAAGAGGGTGACTCCAATTCCAAGTTCTTCCATGTCTCCACTCTGAGAAATAGAAGCAACAACCGAATCAAACAGTTAACAAGAGCGGATGGGTCCAGCACCCAAGATAACAATGACATTAAGAATGAATCTATAACCTTTTTTAGCTCCATCCTAGGTGAGGAACCTATGTGTCATGAAGTTTCTCAGGGCTCTCTACTCCAATTCATTCTCCAAAGGATAGAAAAGGTCACCAATTCGAAGCTTATCACTCATTTTTTTGATAAGGAAATCAAGGAGGCACTTTTTTCCATGAATCCTGACAAGGCCCCGAGCCCCGATGGTTTCTCAGTAAGGTTCTTCCAAACCTTCTGGGACATCCTAGGAGATGAGGTGTGCTCCACTTTCTGGGAATTCCAAGCTTCCAAGCACATACCATGAAGCTACAACTCTACCTTCTTAGCCTTGATCCCGAAAGGATCGACTCCTAAGTCCATAACAAATTTTAGACCAATCAGCCTATGCAATGTTTTATATAAGATCCTCACCAAAGCCATTGTGAATCACATGAAAAGTGTGCTCCCTCAGATCATTGACCCCTGCAAAGGCAGCTCCGTCCAAGGTAGGTCAATCCTGGATGGCATCATCACAGTCCATGAAGCTCTTAACTCTACCTCTTATACCAAGAAGGCTACCTTTGCTTTAAAGCTTGACATGAACAAGGCTTTTGATGGAGTTAATTGGGATTTTTTGAGTGTCATACTGCTAAAATTTGGGTTCCATCCTGAATGGGTCAGGATCATTAGTTGTCGCATTTGCACCCCCTGGTTTTTTGTGTTGGTCAATGGGGGGCCAGTAGGTTTCTTCCAAAGCTGAAGAGGGCTTAGGAAAAGGGATCCTATCAGCCCCTTGTTGTTCATCATTGTCGTCGAAGCCCTAGGAAGAACAATCAAAGCCACCGTTACATCAGGGCTTATCTCAGGTATCAAAGCTACATCCCTCATGGAGGCCATTACCCACCAACAATTCATGGATGACACCCTAATTCTGACTATGGCATTGATGGCAGAGGCAAAAAACATCAGGTATATCCTTAAGCTCTATGAAGATGCGGTAGGGTAGAAAGTCAATTTCAACAAGAGCAAAGTGTATTTACTTAACACTCCCCTTTCGAGACAAATAAAAATTTCCAAAATTTTAGGGTGCTCCACCTCCACTCTACCTACTTCTTACTTGGGCCTTCCCCTATTCACTGGGGTTTTGACGGTGCATATGTGGGACATTATCCTCGAAAGAATCCAAAATAATCTCTCAGGTTGGAAGAGCCACTTGTTGTCCTAGGAAGGTAAGGCAACATTAACCATGGCTTCCCTTCAAATTATCCCGGTCTATTTCTTATCAGTTTTCAAAGCACCAGTCAAAGTCTATCAGAGAATCGAAAGGTACCAAAAAAAATCTCTGGTCTGGCTCTGAAGATAAGCAGATAATCCACCTGGTGGGATGGGAGAAGTTTACAGGCCTAAATATGTTGGAGGGCTAGGGTTAAGGAAATTCTTCCACCTCAACCTGGTGCTTATAGCAAAACAAGCCTGGCAATTAATTTCCAATGAAAGAAACGAGTGGAAAACAATCATCAAACGTAAGTATCTCCAAGGCACAGAGTTGCTCAACAATGTCATTCCAACCCAGGGATCCTCCTTTTGGAAAGTGATCCTAACCTGCAGGGAAGTGATCAGGAAAGGCATAATATGGATCCTTGGAAATGGGTGAAGGATCGACTTTTGGGAGGATATATGGAAAGGAACAGAAGCCCTAATCGGTGATCCTATTTTGGCTCCGTTGAAAACCCTCACCACTGAAGGATTTGGGACCAAGGTTGTTGATTTCTTATGATAGAATAGGAGTAGATCCAATTGGAATCCCATTGCCTTTCAAGGGTGGGAGATAGCAACCCATAAACTCTGATGAGCACCAAAAATGCTCATATTTTGTACATATTTCTTTGATCAATATGCAGTTGTATAATAAGGATTGCATACTTTTATGAATGATTATATAGATATTTGATATAATTATGCGTGTTATCTAATTTGTGTGTTTTTAGTATGTTTTGTGGAATTGCAGTTGATTTAGTTAGATTTGGAACGATCGAGGTCCTTTTGATGGACCTGGAACTTTATTTCATCAGGGGTTAATGAAGAGAATATGAGCACCTCCATGCAGTCGAAAGGCGCCAACTGAATATGAGCACCTCCTTGCAGTCGAAAGGTGCCAACTGAATATGAGTGCCTCCCTGTAGTCGAAAGGCACCAATCGAAGACGAGCACCTCCCTACAACCGAAAGGCGCCAACCAAAGACAAGTGCCTTCCCACAGTTGAAAGGTGCTAGCAAAAGGCAAGTGCCTCCCCACAACTAGAAGGCGCCACTGATTCTTTTCTTGTTGACCAGATTTGAATGACATGGATGGTAGTGGCTAGTGCAATTCTAGCTCTGTGTCATGCAGAGCTAAATTGGAGATTGCACCAATGTATCAAAACGTCTTACTGATTCCAGGCAAAGCACGAACTGAACAACGAACATGTCGGCATTAGAATAGAATTCCAGATGTCAATTGCATTTACCAGACTATCTTGATTTAGTCTGGGATAGATCGACTATTGTAACTACTTTTGTAATAGAATTTTTGCGGGTGTGTTATATAAACACATGCAAATCATTCTGAGAAATATATAGAAATAATATAAAGATCCATTTAGACATATAGAGATAAATTGTAGTGTGTTGACGAATATATTAAAGTTCCAGAAGTTCTAAGCGCGTGTTCGATCGGGAAGAAGTCACTGGAGCCTGGGCCCACTCCAAGCCAGTATTTCTTCCCCATTTCCTTTTTTTTTATTAATTTTAATTAGTTTATTGCTTTCATAAGAACATTTGTTAGTTTATTAGTTCCAACATTTGCAGTAGATTTATTTTTAGGAACGCATACATGATTTATTTTCTATAGGTTTAATTATGTTCTTCTTACGTAAATCATTGAGGAGTGCGGGAATGATTGACAAACCATTTCAAGAACACCCCCCAAAATGTAGGATTAGCAGATTCACCTCTAGTGGTATTGTAGTAACCTAATTCTGACTCTTTGCAAGTTTATGAAGCTCATTGGGTTGATAATTAAATGCATGGGCATGTGATAAAAATAGGAAACCATTCACATTGTTTGGCCCGCAACAAAATCAATAGCATTTTACTACATCATTTTGTCCCCACAAGACCGATAGAAGACTAGATGAGATGGACCACGACAGATAGTGGCAAATTCACAATAAAATCAGCGTATAGATTGTTAATCCATCTTGAGGGTCCTAGCTTACAAACTTAATTAGTCTGGGTTAAGGGAATCATCCCCAAAATATCCTTTTTTGCATGGCTTAAGGTTCAAGGGAAAATTCTTACTATTGACAATATGTTGAAAAAAGGATTAACCATCCCCAACAGATATTATTTGTGTAGGGCTAACTGGGAATCCATCCAACACCTCTTCATCGAATGCCCCTTTGCCACCACAATCCTTAATGGCCTCTTCCAAGCTTTCAACATAACTTGGGTCAGACTCGAGTCCCTCAGTGAGTTCTTCCTGCAATGGCCCAAACCATTTGTCAGTGCCAGATTAAAATTCTTTTGGAAGATCATTTTCCACCATTTTTTGTGGCAAGTTTGGCTTGAAAGGAACCTGAGGATTTTCAATGAGGCAACTAGGGACCTAGGATCCATCACTAATAAAATCATTGCCTTTTCTAAGGAGAATGCCCTATCTTGCACTGATGAGCCCTACTCGACTCCCTCGGGCAAAAAGCTCCTGGCCTAGTCCCTGAGTTTGCCCTACCAAGACGGCCTCATGAAGACTAATTCGAGGCATGAGGTTGGTTGGATCCCCCCCGACCGAATGCCTAAATTTAAACTTTGATGGTGCCACCAAGGGCAATCCTAGAAGAGCAGGGGTGGGTGGGACAGTCAAAAATCATCAAGGCAACCTTGTCTTGGCTTTCGTTGAGGCCCTAGGCACCACAACCAACAACGATGCTAAAGCTAGAGTCGTTTGGCATGGTCTTCTCCTAGCTAAGGACGTCCAAGGCTAGTTAATCATGGAAGGAGATTCCCAAGTTATCATAAATCTCCTCAACAATGATAAAGATCCTCTGTGGAAGTTTGAGGCTTGCATTAAGGAAGCAAGGAACCTCTTAACCAATAGAGGTGACAGCGTGGCTCAACACGTCTTCAGAGAGGCCAACAAGGTGGTAGAAAAATTTGTAAACATAAGTGTTGATGCGACTGGTTTGACCACATGGACGCATGACCTATCAACAAACATGGATGGTATATTCCAGGGAGAGCAATGATGTGAAGTCTGATGTGGAACGCTAATCCAAATCAGCTCTCAAAAGTAGCAGTTTTGAGAAATTTTTCCATATGATGTCAGGATTACTCGTATCAACATATCAATATTTCCAAGGCATCCTCCCCGGATAATCACGTGACTAGAAAGAAGTGGCGGTGGTTCCTCAGGACTCTACTAGATAGTTCCTCGAGGATTGGTATTCTCTGACAAGCTGCATCTCATGGTAAATCCATTAATGGTGTCTCATGTGGAGTTAGGGCATGGGAAGGCCCACCCACCACAACAAGACACGTGATCCCTCGAACGGTCATGATGACCACAAAGAATAGCTTGTATATTTCTTAGAAGAAGGTTAAGGCTCCCAATTCCTATGCTAGATCAGCCATGCAGCATGGCACCCAGGTGGCAGGTATGTGTGGGCTTGCCATAAAAGCTAGCACTTGCCTTAATGAGCCTTTTCTTTTAAGATGGAAATTCTTCTCTCACCATCACCACTATTATCTCCTTTCTATTTTCGAAATCAAGCATTACCTTCAAGCTGCTAGATAATTTTTAGAGGATCCTAGAGGTGAGATTATGATGACGTACATTGAACCAAGTATGGTGGTCATGGAGCAAACTGTGCAAGCCATCCTTATTGAGAGGAAGTTCACGCAATTCTTTGACATGTTCACTGGTCAGGACGACAACATTATTATTGAGTTTATGGAATCCTAGAATGAGGGCAGAGTGGTTATCCATGGGCGTAAGATTTTAGTTGATATTAACCTTCTGGCAACCCTAACTAGGTAGATGGTGAGGGGCCACTCCATCCACAGGAAAAATCATACTGGGAAGTTGAATTGCATGAGTTTAAGGATAACCTAAATATCTCTAAGGAGCTGAAGAATGACTTGACAAGGATGGACCTCCCTGCCCCATGAAACTCTGTAATGAAAAACATCATGGAATTCATTACAATAGAGTACCTCGACAAGGTTCTTTTAAACTTCCACTATGCCTTCACAAACTTTTTCCATGACATCAACCCCATTAGCATCTCGTAATTTCTCCTACATTCCATGAACTACACCATCAATTCTTGCCATAGTAAGAAAGGCACAACAATGCCTATGCACCAGAGCCTGTTCAAGGTGATTTACAAATTTGTCCTCGCCACCTCTCCCCAACCTGACCCCCTGCTTTTCCCCTACTGAGACCCCTAGCTCCAGGCCCAAGATACCCGAGCCCCACTCTAGGTCCTCTGCTAAGAAGCATGAGCCAGAGGTGTCAATCACTAGTGGAGGAGCAAGGAGAAAACTAAATATTGAGGAATCAAAGGGATCCAAACAATCCTCTGCAAGACTAAGGAACAAGCTTGGGCAGGGACGTTCCACACCTGTTATCTTAGACCCTCAGGTTGAGGGTCCTGAACCCAACATTTTGGTTCTCAGACGTTTTATTCTGACCACACTAGCATCCATGGCCTAGCAGATGCAGAAGGTCCTCGATGCCCTATTCAAGGTTTTCTTCAATGAAAGCTACCAGAGCAATACCCCTGCTCAAGTCAACACAGAGCTCGAGGATCAGAAAAATGACAAGGACAACGACTAGATTGAGAATGAAGATGAGGAGGATTAAGCAAGTTTTACACCCTTTCCTTTTTGTGGTGGGCGTTTCTGAAGTCCCGATGACGGTGTCTTTTTTTTCATGGACCTAATTTGGCTTCTCCCATGCATTTTTGATGGGAAAAGCTAAATCTCTCTCGGTGTTTTTGTTGCCTGACATTTCAGGACTATTGTCACAAAGGATTAAGGATCCTTACTCAGTATATTTTCTCTATGCTCAGCTACATGCTGATTTTGTACAAGGTTTTGTGTCAACCTGAAAAAACCCGTTTGATATAAAAATCTTACTTAAAAAAAATTGAACATATTTTAACTAGTATACCATAAATAAACTTCCATATATTACTTTTCAAGGGAAACTTGAGTTTAGGAAAAAAAATTAATAGGGTTTTAATATGGGATATAACACTTTAGAATAAAGTCCTCCCAAGAACTTAATAATAAACAACTCATTTTCTAGACTATAACCTAACGTATGGGAACTCGCATTTGATTCTTTAGAAATTAGAGAAAGTTCAACATTACTTTCTAGTATAGTTTGCAATATCAAATGGTCATAGGAAATTATTTAAAGGGAGTTAGCTTGTACTAGATTACTCTCTATTAATGCATGAATATTATCCACTGAGTTATATTCTACTATGGAAAATGATCTAAGTATTTATGGTTTTATTAATCTTAATTTTTGTCCCTAAAAATAGACTATATTTTAATTGTGAAGGTTTAATACTTCATAAAACTAAATTAATTTATACCACCAAATAAACACCCAAAAAATTTAAAATATCTTTATATCTTAAGGACTAAAGGTTGTGGACAAGAGATAATCAAACAAACTAAGGGATTATGGGAAGATAATCCTAATGGATGTTTTGGGAAGGCAAACACTAAATCAAGGCTTGTTGTACTTCTAGTAGGTTGATCTAGAATGAGAGGTAAATGAGATGATATGGGATTTTCTCCTAGGTAAACCCTCCTAGTAAAAAGTGGTGACTTGTTCTTGAATTAGCAGAGGGGATGTCATCCTTATAATTTAAATGAGAAATTATGATAGGTAAGACAAGGCATCGGGTAACTACCAGGGTAGGGGTAGACCGCAGACATACTCAATGATTTATGGAAATTCATCTATCTCCAACATGAATACACAAAAATATTTTAGCAAGATATAGGGGAAAATGCGTTCAACTTCTAGGTGAAATGGGATCTAGACACAAAACCTTGGCTATACTTGGATTCTAATATTAATAGAAGGAGAATTTTAAAGGTAAACACACTGATATTTGGCCAATATAAAACTCACGAGTATTTTGACTATAGTGAAATGACTCTCATGAAGTTATGGTATACTTGTACTAAAACAAAAAGGAAATTAGGGTGAAAATTTTCTCTTTTTGTGCCTAGATAACCAAGTAGGTTGACTGGGGTTGTTACATTTGGTATCAAAGCCTAATAATTCTTAGATAAACAAAAATTTTGTAATTTGCCATAAATATTTAAACCAAAACTTTGTAACTTGCTATGAACATGTAAACCAAAATTAAGCAAGCTCCTTTCGAATAGGTCATGGCATCTTGGTACCTAAAAAATACCTATGGTGGTATAGCGGGAAGGGTTGGCCGAGAATCTTAAGTAGGTCCTCAAAAGAGTAGTGAGGACAGGAGCTACAAAGAAATCCATCGAACCCTCTCGGGTGATTAGGAGGGAGAAGGATCCAACACCAAAAGAAGATAAAATGGCTCAGATGATGCAACTAATGCAGGAAAAAATGAGCCAGTAGAAGGAGAAAATGGAAAAATAGAGAATTCAAATGATAGAACATATGGCTCAACAAAGGGCACAAATCTTAGAGCACATGGAGCAATAGAAAGCTCAACATACTCAGCAACAAGAAATGATCTATAAACAAAAAAAGATAATAGAAAACTTGTCAAAAGGAAAAGAAATGGTAGTTACTGAGGAAGAAACATATATGGACCTCGGGAGAAGACAAGTGGGTTCTAAACTAGATAGAAATATGCATAGGATTGACATAGCCAAATTCGATGGCAAGGGAGATAGGGAAGAGGTAGAAAGATTTTTAAATAGCCTAGAGGTATATTTTTTTGTTAGAACCATTTAATCTAAATCAGAAACCTCCTACACAATTTTCCAATTAATTAGAGCAACTGCGGACTGGTGGGACACGTATAGGAAAACCCACCATGTAGAAGCATTAGATGTGCCATGGGAGACTTTTGTAACAATGTTTAAGGAAAGATATTTGTCACTCCAATTCTACCTTCAGAAGACCATAGAGTTTTCCAAATTGACTTAATACCACATGACTATTACCAAGTATTATTAGTGACCCATGCAGTTTCTTAAGTATATGCCTGAGTATGAATAGAGGACTAATATTAAAGTCCAAAAATATCTTTTGAGACTTCATCTGAAGATCGGAAATTTGATTCTCATGCTTAAACCAACAACTTTGACTATTGCTTATGATCTGGCATGATAGTATGAAGATAATTACAAGGTCAAAAATACTTACTATCAAAAGTCCTCTGATATGGAGGAACCGCAAAAAAACATGCAGGCCCTGCTAAGTGGGATAAAAACTTGAGTAATAGGATATTCATATATTAAATGAAAAAACTAGTCAAAATTGATTAGACATTTTTCGTAGGACTACCCAAACTAACGATCTTGTTTCGACCATATCTCACTCATCTAAATTTGTATTGAGTTAAAATGTTGAGGGTAGATGCATGAAAAACCCTAGAACGTCTCCACAAATTTTAATATCATTTGGAGTAACACATATCCTAGTGCATCCCTATGTGTGAATGAGATATTTGGTAAGCGACTATGCGAGGGTTTCATCTGGGTTGAGTGCAAACAACTCCAGAGGTTGGTTTTTAGGGCCTTCGGGCCCTAGCAACCAATATTTTTGTGGTTTATGCTCAATATTTTAGTAGGAAATGTTGTAGGGGATATAATATGGGTTAGAAATTTGTCTTTCAATAGATCATACTATGAACTTGAGTGACAACGGCTTCCAATTTGCTGCACAAAATAAAAATGAAAAGCATACCTTTCCACAACGTCTAGGGAAATGATTAAATAGATCACGAAACAAGTTTCAAGCAGTTAATCAAAAAATGGCTCATATCTCAAGTAAATCTGGTGCTAAGGTGCACCCACAAAATAATCCTACTATGAAAACCCCTGTCAAAGGTAATAATTTTGAAGACTCAGTCCCAAAAATGAATTTTAGGGATGCCCTTCATGGTGGACAGCCTCAGCCCAATGCTAATATTTATATTAGGGCTTCCCATAAACCTTTAAGAATGCCTAATATTGATCCCAAGAAAATAGATTCAGGATGTCTTAAAGCAGTTGATGGAACTCCTATTGTTAAGCTTGATATGGGTAACATTCAAACTGGCATTGAAGATTTGGAAAAAAGAGGACTAATTTGTCGGTTCATGGGTTTTCGTTCGATTCTATCTGCTTTCAAAGTTTGGGCTGCAAAAAGCTGGAAAAATAAAGGTGAGTTACAAATCTCTATTTATCCAAATGGTTATTTTCTTGTTTTATTTTCTAATAATGAATATAGAGAGAAAACTTTTCAAGGGGGTCCTTGGTTTTTTGGAATGGCAGGGCTTTTAATGAAGCCCTAGTATACTAAATTTAAAGCCGAATAAGAGATGCCTTCTATAGCTCCCATATGGGTTAGACTCTTTGGCCTCCCTATTGAATTTTGGAATCCTACTATTTTTTCTTCAATTGGAAATTCTTTAGGAATTTTTATGATGACTACTGATTGTAATCAAAATTTTGAACATTTTATTTATGCTCAAATTTGTGTTTTAATGGATTTTAACAAAACCCTACCTAAAAATATCACTTTACAATTTGGGGAAGACACTTGGGAGCAAGTAGTGGACTATGAGAACATTCCTTTTCATTGTAGAATTTTCCATGAATACGGTCATTTATCCAGTGCTTGCCCAAATAATTTTTTTGATCAAAATAAAGAAGATATAAACTTAGCAGGTTTCCAAATACCTAAGAAGAAGAACACTAAAAAAAAACCAGTTATGAAGGATCAATCAAAGTCATCTTCTAATATGTTTGAAATCCTTTCCACAAATGATGTCCCAAGTGAGGAAGAGGAAATAATGGAACTGAAATCTTAGAAACACAATTTAAATATGAAGGGAAGAACTCAGAGACAAATCAAAAAATCAAAGGTTTTCAATAGGAAAAAAAAAATTTACACAAGAAAAACAATATTTCAAATGTCAAAACTTCAAATAATGTAGGTCCCAATATAGACTCCGTTGAACCATCTAGTAAAAGTTTGGATGTGTGCAAGCATTCTTCAAGGTTAGAAGCCACCTCAGATTCAATTGGAATAAGTCAAGAAATAGGGCATATTTTTTTGAATATGGATTTTAATAAAAAATTAGGTCGCAAGACCAATCAATATCATATGGTAAAAGAAGGTGAAAAGCTTGTAGAGGAAGGTAAGATTAATGCCCTTCCCAACTTTTTTAGCCCTGGTATTAATGAAGATCATCACTTGGAATATTAGAGGACTCAAAGGGAGTCTTTCAAAACAAAATGAAATTAGAAGAATGATTAAGATAAATCATCGACATCTTGTTTTCCTTCAAGAAACAAAGATGTCAATGGAGGATATGGACTTAATTTCCAATAAAATTTGGCAAGCTGAAAAAGTGGTTTCCCTCAGTTCGCAAGGGACTTCGGGTGGAATTGCTTGTCTTTGGGACCCAAAAGACGTAGTTATTCACCATATGGTTGGCAGTTGGGGTTTGTTGGCTATATCTATTCAAAGTAGAAATTCCAACTAGATTATGCTCTGCATTACTGTTTATGCTTCGACCTATTTGGAGGAAAAAATAAGACAGTGGAAGGATATTACTCATATTATCTCTCATTTTCCTAAATCTTGGATCTTGATCGGAGGAGATTTCAATACCATCCTCTCTATGGATGAGAAAATGGGGGGAAATAGAAATTTGGACAAAAGCACTGACCTCATGAGAGAATATATTGCAAACCTCCATCTTATGGATATCCAACTAGATAATGGCCTTATGACTTGGTCTAACAGAAAGCAAGGCTTATCTTGTATAATGGAGAGAATGGATAGGTTTTTGCTCTCTAAAAATTTCTTAATCGATGGTCACATTCCTAAAGTGAAGACTCTTAATAATGTTGGTTCGGATTATTGGCCAGTCATGGTGGAAATGTGGGAAACCAATGTGAGTTTCTCTCCTTTTCATTTTCAATTAATGTGGCTTAGAGAGATTTCCTTCATATCTCATGTGCAAAAATGGTGGAAGGAAGGTAAACCTAGGCATGGGACTAAGATGTTCTATTTTTCCAAAATATTACAATACATTAAATCCAAAATCAAGACTTGGAATCGAAAAGAGTTTGGGGATGTTCATAAAAAAACATGAAGTTATTGCTCATCTTGAAAATTTGAACAAGAAAATCCGTTTATATGGCCTCACAGAGAAGAGAAGTGTAGATGAATTTAAACTCACAATTCAGTTAGAGGAATGGGAAAAAAGAGAAGAAATCTCATGGAAGCAAAAATCTAGAATTCAATGGCTCAAATAAGGAGATCGAAACACAAATTTCTTCCACAAATATCTTCTAGCTCAAAGATATCACAACTTTATTTCTTCCTTAAAATCAGATTTAGGAGATGTTTTTTATACTTGGGATGGCATGAACTCTATTGCTTTATGTAATTTTATTCTCAAAATCATTACTAAAATCATGGCAGAAATGTTGAAGCCTCTTTTGCATAAGATTATTTTCCCAGAGCAAGGGGGTTATGTGGAAGGATGTCAAATAGTAGATGAGATAGTTCTTGCTCAGGAAGCCATCCATTCCATGGATATACAAAATTCTCCTTCCATTTTCATTCGGTTAGACTTATCCAAAGCTTATGACAGAGTGGATTGGCACTTCCTTATCAAAGTTTTGAGGCAATTTGGTTTCTCTAAGGATTGTATGGATTGGATTATGGGATGTATCTCTTTAGTTTCCTACTTAGTTCTTATCAATGGCAGGCCTTCTTAGTCTTTCCCAGCTTCCAGAGGTATTAGGCAAGGTGACCTGCTATCCCCTTATTTATTCATCATTCTTGTTGAATGATTGGGTAGGACTATAACCAAAAATAGAGAAAAAAAACCCTTGAGGGAGTTTCCATTGCTCATGGAGCTAGACCTATCTCTCATATTCAATTTGTGGATGACTCTACTCTTTTAGGTCAAGCTATAGTTAAGGAAGCTTCTAATATTAAGCAAATCATTAGCTATTTTTCTAAGGCTACTAGGCAGTTGATCGATGAAGATAAATATAAATTTATTTTCTTTCACTACTCTGCTAGATAGAAATTAAGATATAATAAGACCTATCTTCCAATCACTTATTTAGGTATTCCCATAAATATTCAAAGGCAGAAAAATAAATATTAGAATTGGTTTTTGGACAAAGTCAAGAAGAAAATTAGAAAGTGGACCAACAAGTGGCTCTCTTTTGGGGGTAGAATAACCTTGGTAAAATCAGACCTTCAAGCTATTCCTATTTATTTTTCTTCCATTTTGAATATCCCAAAGGCTGTTCTTCGAGAATTGGATCAAATAAGTCATCGTTTCCTTTGGAGTGGTACTAAGGAGAAAATAAAATGGGCCTTGGTGAAATGGGATACTTTATGTCTTCCTCAGAGTGAAGGGGGGTTAGGATTCTTGTCTTTAATTATTAACAACAAAGCTTTAGCTTCTAAATTATATTGGAGGATGTTGCATAACCCCAATGCTCTTTGGACCAATAATCTTCATGCTAAATATGCTGAGAACAAAAGTCTTGAAGACCTTATTCGCTATCAACTTCCTACCAAATGTTATCCCATTTTAGTAGTTCTTAATACTGGTGAGGGTTTGATAAAGAAAAAATTATTTTCGATCATTCATAATGGTCAACATGCAAATTTTTGGATAGATT
The DNA here is from genome assembly GCA_028583015.1 of Wollemia nobilis. NCBI lineage: Eukaryota > Viridiplantae > Streptophyta > Pinopsida > Araucariales > Araucariaceae > Wollemia > Wollemia nobilis. Next base: position 4,261,776 of record JAQPPZ010003109.1, on the reverse strand, counting down.
CTTGGGATGGTCACAAGCCTTTGATAACTCAATTTCTCGATTGGAGGCCTTGGATGGAGGAGCTTCACCAAGCTAATTGGATAAAGGTGGCTAATTATTGTCGGTACCTTACTGGTAATTCAAAAGTTGGTAGCTATTGGATCCCTATTGAGTACTGACCTATTCAAATCCTAGAAAGGTAAAGATAAGACATCCAAGGCATCCTTCATATCAGATCCCTCTCTTGGTCCCATGAAAAATATTTTTTTGGATAGAACAACACTACTAAGGGTGAGTATTCAGTTGCTCAAGGTTATTTGACCTTATGCCATAATAATACAAACCATTATTATGACATATTTTCTCGATTGTAGGCTCGAAATCTCTAGCCTAAGGTGAGGTTCTTTAATTGGATTTTATTGCATCGTAGGGTGCTTATTGGTGAGCAACTTATGAAGCATGGTTTTCATGGCCCTTTTAGATGTGAAATGTGTGAAGAGAATGTAGAAAATAACAACCATATTTTTATTGAGTGTACTTTAGCCTCTGAGCTATGGAGGAGAATGGTCACTTTACTTGGCTTACAGTGGTCCAATTTTTTTACTTTTGAATAGCTTTGGAGGGATTGGCCTAATCAAGAGGGTGTTGATAATTTTATTAGGTAGTTAGTTTGGATGGGTTCTACCATTATTCTTTGGAATATTTGGAATGAAAGGAACATCCAAATTTTTAATCAAGATAGGAAGGATATTCACTATATTTGGAAAAACACCATAGCCAACTTAGTTGAATCAGTCCATCAACTCCTTAATCACCACCAAAACTCCCACCAAATATGGGATCAAGTGATGCAAATATTGAATATTAAATATTCTAAGGGCAACCAACTTAAAGGGAATGTGAGTATTAGTAATATGGATAGGACCAAAAATTGGCAACCTCCTCCTAAGGATTTTGGAAAAGTCAATACTGATGGAGCCTCTAGAGGGAACCCTAGAAAAGCCAGTGTGGGAGGAATTAGTAGACTTTCAGATGGCTCCCTAGTTTTTACTTTTGCTGAGAATTTGGGTATTCTTTCCAATAACCTTGTTGAGGGGTATGGTATCCTTAGAGGCCTTCAAGATGCCACTACGGTTGAATGGGAAAAGGTTTTAGTTGAGTCTGACTCTCAACTTATGATTAATATCTTGAAGACTCCTAAGAATCACAAGGTGGATTGGAGAATAAAAATAATTATTGAGAAGATTCAGTTATTCCAGATGGGATTTTTGAAATTTGATTACAATTATGTGGTCAGAGATCAAAACAAGAGTGTTGATGCTTTAGCTAATTGGGCTTTGGACAAAGGTGATCATACTTGTTATGGCCACCCTCCTATATGGTGGGCTTCTCAAATTAGGGAAGCTCTTCTTTCTATCATTTCTTTGGATGGCTCCAGTTATGAAGGTACCTAGTTTTTTCTTGGTTTTTTTTTTTGCTTCTCTTTTGTTCATTCAGTTTTTTTTAGTTCCCTAGATCATTCTATTCTTTATTTTGTTTCCTCTGTTGATTCTTGCCTTAATAGTATTATGGTCTAGATAGGTCATTGTTTTGTTCAATTTTTTTTTTCTTTTTTGTTTTTTTTGTTTAGTTTTTTAAGGTGGGTGGGTTCTTTTTTTTTGTGTGTAATTTGTGTTGTTTTTTTTTAGACTATAACCTAACATATGGGAACTCAAATTTGATTCTCTAGAAATTAGATAAAGTTCAACATTACTTTCTAGTATAGTTTGTAATATCAAACAGGAATAGGAAATTATTTAAAGGGAGCTAGCTTGTACTAGATTCCTCTTTCTTAATGCATGAATACTATCCACTGAGTTATTTTCTACTTTAGAAAATGATCTAAGTGTTTATGGTTTTATTAATCTTAATTTTTGTCCCTAAGAATACACTGGATTTTAATTGTGAAGGTTTAATACTTCATAAAACTAAATTAATTTATACCACCAAATAAACACCCAAAAAGTTTAAAATATCTTTATATTTTAAGGACTAAAGGTTGTGGACAAGAGATAATCAAACAACCTAAGGGATTATGGGAAGATAATCCTAATGGATGTTGTGGGAAGGCAAACATTGAATCAGGGCTTGTTGTACTTCTATTAGGTTGAGCTAGAATGAGAGGTAAATGAGAAATGATATGGGATTTTCTCCTAGGTAAACCCTACTAGTAAAAAGTGCTGAATCTTGTGCTTGAATTTGCAGAGGGGTTGTCATCCTCATAATTTAAATGAGACATTATGATAGGCAAGACAAGGCACCGAGTAACTACTAGGGTAGTGGTAGACCGCAAACATACTCCATGATTTATGGAAATTCATCTATCTCCAGCATGAATACGCATACATCTCTTAGCAAGATGTAGGTGGAAATGCATTCTACTTCTGGGTGAAATGGGCTCTAGAAGCAAACCCTTGCCTATACTTAGATTCTCATATTCAGAGAGGGAGAATGTTAAAGGTAAACACATTGAGATTTGGAAAATATCAAACTCACGAGTATTTTGACTCCAATGAAATGTCTCTCATGAAGTTATGGTATAATTGTACTAGAACAAAAAGGAAATTAGTTTGAAATTTTTTCTCTTTCTATGCCTAGATAACCAAGTAGGTTGACTTGGGTTGTTACATTTGGTATCAGAGCCTAAGAATTCTTAGATAAATAATACTCTTGTAATTTGCCATAAATATTTAAACCAAAACTTTGTAACTTGCTATGAACATGTAAACCAAAATTAACCAAGCTCATTTTGAATAAGCAATGGCATCTAGTTTAAAGTCTGGTACCTCAAAAATACCTATGGTGGTATAGTGGGAATGGTTGTTCAAGAATCCTAAGTAGGTCCTCAAAAGAGTAGTGAGGACAAGAGCTACAAAGAAAGCCATAGAACCCTCTTAGGTGATTAGGAAGGATAAGGATCCAACACCAAAAGAAGATAAAATGGATCAGATGATGCAACTAATGCAGGAACAAATGAGCCAGTAGAAGGAGCAAATGGAAAAATAGAGAATTCAAATGATAGAACATATGGCTCAACAAAGGGCACAAATATTAGAGCACATGGAGCAATAGAAAGCTCAACTTACTCAACAACAAGAAATGATCTATCAACAACAAAAGATAATAGAAAATTTGTCAAAAGAAAAAGAAATGGTAGTTACTTAGGAAGAAACATATATGGACCTCGAAAGAAGACAAGTGGGTTCTAAACTAGATAGAGATATATGTAGGATTGACATAGCCAAATTTGATGGTGAGATAGGGAAGAGGTAGAAATATTTTTAAATAGCCTAGAGGTATATTTTGTTGTTAGAACTCTTTAATATAAATCAAAAACCTCCTACATAGTTTTCCAATTGATTAGAGCAGTTGCAGACTGGTGGGACACGTATAGGAAAACCCAGCATGTAGAAGCAGCAGATGTGCCATGGGAGATTTTTGTAACAATTTTTAAGGAAAGATATTTGTCACTCCAATTCTACCTTGAGAAGACCATAGAGTTTTCCAGGTTGACTCAAGACCACATGACTGTTACCAAGTATTATCAATGATCCATGCAGTTTCTTAAGTATATGCCTGAGTATTAGTAGAGGACTAAGATTAAAGTCCAAAAATTTCTTTTGAGACTTCATCCGAAGATCAAAAATCTTATTCTCATGGTTAAACCAACAACTTTGACTGTTGCTTGTGATCTGGCATGATAGTATGAATATAATTACAAGGTCAAAAATACCTACTATCAAAAATCCTCTGATAGGGAGGAACCGCAAAAAAAAAATGCAGGCCCTGCTAAGTGGGATAAAAACATGAGTAATAATGGGTGAAGTAAGAACATGAACATATTTGACAAAAACAAGAATAAGTTTCAAGGAAATAGAAATCAGAATAACCGTGGAGGCCAGGACAGGGGAAATTTCAATAGGTATGATCAAAAATCTCAGGAAGTCAATGATGGGGACAAGAATGAGAAAGCACATTGAAATGGTTGTTGGATCTGTAAGGAGCCTCATTATGCTAACAAGTGTCCTATGAGAGCATATCGTAGAAAATAACCTGTAGATCCAACTCATAAGATCTACACTACAACAAGTAATTCTAAACTTAATGACCAAGCAACAAATTTTTTGATGATTGGTAAATTTATAATAAACATGTAATAATTCAGATTGATTCAAGAGCAAGTGATAGTTTTATTTATCCTAATATTTTGAGAGACATACCAAAAAAACCTAGATTTATGGCTAATGGGTGGAAGGTTGAGTATGGCTCTAGGCAAACCTATATTATAAATCAATGTTTATTTGAGCCTCACATAGTTTTGCCTTAGTGAAAGACTAGTTGACATCTGTATATATCCCCATTGCATGCCTTCAATATAATATTGGGGTTTTATTGGCTCAAGGCTCATAAGGTATTATTAAATTTTGAATAAATATGGATAGATTTCACTGATAACACCAAGTAAAGAATTCAAAGTTATTGTGGACGTGAATCAATGGACCCACATCTTCTAACAACCATGCAGTTAAAAGAGAAATTAGAAAGGGTAGTAGAATTTTTGTAGTTAAACTTAATAAGAAAGAAGAGATTGAGTATGAGGCAAGCCTTTTTCAGACTTATCCAGTACTAAATTATTTTTGGGATGTTTTCCCTTAAGACTTTCCAAGATTACCACCCCAAAGGGAATTTGATTTCTCAATTGAAATTCTTCCAAGAGCTACACCGATAGCCCAAGCACTCTATAGGATGACCAAAATAGAGTTGTAGGAACTCAAAACACAACTACAAGATCTATTGGAGAAAATACATATAAAACCTAGTGTCTCTCCATGGGGTGCACTGGTTCTTTTTATAAATAAAAAATATGGGACATTAAGACTCTGTATTGACTATAAAATTCTCAACAAGATGATTTTTAAGAATAAATACTCACTACCAAAGATAAACAACTTGTTTGATCAACTAAAAGGAGCCACGATATTCTCAAAAATTGATCTTTAGGTCTGGATATCATTAGTTAAGGAATCAAGAAGAGCATACTCACAAAATTGCTTTTCGAAATAGGTATGGCCACTATGAATTCACAGTGCTACCATTTGGATTGACTAATGCCCCAAAAAAATTCATGAACCTAATGAATAGTGTATTTTAGGAATAGTTAGATTAGTTTGTGTTGATATTTTTAGATGATATACTTATCTACTCTAATAATAGAGGGTAACACGATCAACACATGAAGATTGTTCTTGAAGTACTTAGGAAAAACCAGTTATATAGAAAATTATCCAAATATGAGTTCTATACTCCTCGGTTATAGTATTTGAGGATGTGATTTTGGTCGAAGGAGTGTCTATAGATCCAAATAAGATAGAATCCATAATTGACTAGCCTACCCCTACAAATGTATTTTAAGCATGAATTTTTATGGGAATGGTTGGGCATTATCAGTGCTTTGTTAAGAACTTTTCCAAGGTAGCCTATACAATAATCAACTTGCAGAAGAAGGGAAAATCTTATAAGTGGATTGAGCATTGTGAGGAGGCCTTCAAAACACTCAAGGAAAGGTTAAAAATGTCACCAATTATTAAGATACCAGATCCTAAAATTCCATTTATTATTTGCATTGATGCCTCAATAGAAGGAATAGGTGGAGTTCTCATGCAAGAGGAGGGTGTAATAGCTTATGAGTCTCAGAAGGTTAAAAAACATGAGCTAAATTATGCCACACATGACCTAGAATTAACATAAGTGGTGCACGTTCTTAAAATATGGCATCAGTATGTTCTAGGTAAACCTTTTGAACTCTGAACGGATCATCAAATCCTAAGGTACATCTTCACTCAACCAATGCTCAATGCTAGGTAGAGATGTTGGATGGAGTTTTTAGTTGAATATGACTTTGAAATTGAGTATATCAAGGGAAAATAGAACAAGCTAGTATAATATTTGAGTAGGAGAAGACATATCACTTCTATAACACAATGTCAATTTGATATAATTTAAAAAATAAGAAACTTACAGTTCCAAGATGAATTTTCACAAAAATGTCAAGATTTAATACGAAAAGGTTCTAAAAAAGCAAAACAATTTAGAATCTGGGAGGACACATTATATTTTAGAAACATGATGGTAGTACCTAATGACCAGAACCTCAAAAGCAAGCTACTACAAGAGGCACACTATGCTCCATACTCTGCACACCCGGGCTATGTTAAGATGCATGAAAATTTGAGAAAGTATTATTATTGGCCAGGGATGAAGAAGGATATCACTAAATTTATGGCAAGATATTTTGAATATCAGAAAGTAAAGGAAGAACATTTGCATCTCATAAGACGTATATATTCCCATGAAATTCTAGAATATAAATGGTAGGTAGTAACTATGTATTTCATAGTTGGGTTACCCAAAAATTATTTCTAGCATGATGCTATATTGGTAGTGGTTGACAAATTAACTAAAGTAGCATATTTTTTTCTCGAGAATATTAAGTATGGGGCTCCTGCGATAGCTCAAAATTTTTCCAAGGAGGTGGTATAGCTACATGGATTTCTTGAAATAATTATATTAGACAGGGATTCTCTATTCACATCCACATTTTGGTAGGCATTACACCAATCCTAGAAAAACACTCAATATTAACATTGCATATCATCCATAAAATGATGGAAAAATGAAATGGGTAAACCAGGTTTTAGAGGATATGCTTCAAATGTACTGCATGTATCATCAAACAAAATGGAAATATTACCTATTTCTATTGGAGTTTGCTTACAACAATGGGTATGATGCATCATTGAAAATGGCTCTATGTGAGGTTCTATATGGGAGAAGGTGCATAACACCACTTTCATTGAGTAATCCAAAGGATAGAGTAATGATAGGGTTGGATATGGTTAAGGAGATGAAGGAATAAATCAATGAAATTTTTCAAAGGCTTAAGGAAGCTTTTGATCGATAAAAGAGTTATATCGAACTTAAAATAACTCCAAGGAAATTTTTTGTGGGAGACAAAGTATTCCTAAGGGTTAAACCAACTAAAATTTCTATTAAATATTCCAAACTCATCCTGAGATACGTAGGACCTTATGCTATCACTAACAAAATCAGCCCAATAGCCTAAAAATTGGCATTACCACCCAAGTTGTCAAAAATCCATGATACCTTCCATGTGTCTCCTCAAAAAATATGTAGTTGATCCTTCTCATGTTTCAAATATTGACCACTTGCATATGATTGATCCCATGCGAATTGAGGTGTGACCAGTTAGAGTTATTGGCTACAGAACACAAAAAATAAGGAAAAGGAACATCGAGCAATGTAGGCTCTAGTGGGACCAATACTCTAAAAATAATGTCACATGGAAATATGTGGCCATTATGAAAAGACAGTTTCCATTTTTGTTTGAACAATGACAATCATATTTTGAATTCAAAAATTATAATATTTTGAAATGTATGGATGATAAATGAACTTCATTTTATGCTATGTAGTCACTATTTTCATGTTTTTAATAGTTTATGGTGGCATGTTTAGTGTTATAAAGTGCACTACAAACACAGTGACTATTTTAATCTTAGGGGGGAAGTATGTAACAACCATTATAAATCTAGCTTTTGTTTTACCTATGTGGATGAAGGGATAGGTTTCATTGCTAGTGAAAGCAACTAAAAAATAATGGACATTCTCTCCAGTTGATAGTCGGGGAAAGGTAAGGCAAGGGAAATGATGAGCAACGAAGTATTTGTTTTAATTAGGGATCAAAGAATCCCTACTTGCAATACATCTGCCATTGGCACATGTAGATGCATTTCATATAACCACATTATTAGGTTGTGTTGTATGCTTTGCTTTGAAATATTAAGGAAAAATTATTAAATAATAATAAAAATAATAATAATATATATATATACATATAACAAATAAAAATAATATTTATTTAAAAATATTAAAATGATAATAATAATAAGAATATAAATATATACCTTAGAATAAAGTTAAGAAAACTTATAATAAGTCTATAAAAATAAAATTCAAAAATAAAGTGAAGTAAAAATAAAAGTATTATAATTAAATAAATCAGAATAAAATGTAAATAATATTGTGAGCAACATTAAGAAATACATGAATCATGTCAATATAAATAATAATGTTGATATATATATATAGGGGTTATGGATTAATTTTTCATTACGTGGTAAATAGATTAAAATTTTATGGAGGTGATGAATCAACTAACCACATGGTGCATGATGGAAAGGAAACTTCACACGTAGCCAATAGATGTAATACATATGCAAAACTTATTCTACTTTAAATAAGTGTGGAGGAGAAAAGAGGAATTCATTCGGAAGGAACGAGTGGAGTTTCTATACGGAAGTACAACAATTTGGAAGAAAGCAATAATAATTGTGGAATCATCTCATTGAAGGTCAACCTTCCAAACTAAACTGTTAATGATATTTTACAATGTGCAACTATGTTGAAAATTTTGTAATGATTGTCTATGGAGCAGGGTTATGCATAAGGGTTCGACCCCAAAATCTATTTATAAATTGAAGGTGAATTATCTTGGAATCCGGACGAAATATGGAGAAGTATACATGGAAAATTCCAATTATTTTTCTCCAAAAATTTTCAAACCATGGCGAATTGCAATTATTTTTCTCCAAAAATTTTCAAGCCGTGGCAAATTGCAATTATTTTTCTCCAAAAAATTTCAAACCATGGTGATTTTTTCTGTGTTTGGGGCCATGAATATCAATTTTGTAAAATCTAAAAATGTACGACAAAATTAAAGGATTTAGGCCGACAAGATAAGCTTTTAGCCTTTACGATTAATGACGACCAGTATGATACATAAAATTCTATTGGTTGTAGGTGTGTTGATCGGTTGTAGTTATGTCAATCAATTGTAGCCATGGTGATCGTTTGAAAACATGTCGATCGGTTGTAGCCATACCGATCGATTGTAGCCATGCCAATCCATTGTAGCCATGCTGATCGGTTGTAGCCATGTTGATCGGTTATAAACATACCAATTGGTTGCAACCAAATCAATCGGATTATGTCAATAGACATTGATCTACAATCAATCAGTTTATGTCGATAGACATAGATCTACAACTTATCGACTTATGTCGATAGACATGGCTCTATGAACGATCGATACCTTTGCAACCAATTAACGTCTCTACAATTGATCGACACATCTGCATCCGATTGACACCTCTATAACCAATTGACACCTCTACAATCGATCGATAAACCTCTACAACTAAACAACACCTCTGCAACTGATTGGCTTATGTCGACTAACATTCTTCTTCAACCTTGGAAATTTTTTTGTTGTTTTAGAGCGATGTATGTTTATCAGTACCCACTACAGTATATATACGGGTAGCATATGAGGTAATTTCAGCGGTAAAAATAAAATCATTTATAATTTGAAGGTAAATTGAGTGGGAAAATCAATTTCATTTATAATTTGAGGTCGACAAATAAAAAATATATATTTTAATTATTTTCAACGACAGGCAAATTTACCCCAAAAAAACATTTGCCCCATAATTTTCAGGTAAATGGGCCCGATTGAAATGATCCAAAATTAGCCTTTTCAAGATTTTAAAAATCCTAAATAGAGCCAATTTATGATATTTTGCACTTATGCATAACCCTACTCTGGAGGTTATAATGCAAAATTAATTTGCTATTAAGATTCTATATTAAGAAAATAAGATGTGGTGATTTTTGATGGATAATATATACAATATGTGTATGAAATAGACTTACCTTTTATTAATTCAATGGAATGACTCATTTGTGATTTTCAGGTGGTGTCATAGTTGCATGTAGGGATATTTGGTAGTGTATGTTGCATAATAGAATAGAGTAAAGTGTTTTTCAACATGTAGCTAGTAGCTACATATCAATAATTAGTGGTCATTCTGACCCTTGGGGGAACCCCTACTATCTCTAAGATAATGTTTAAAAATTTGTGAGAAGACACAGGAATGTCTAGCTCACATAAAGGTCAACTCATGTATCCAATGGTGAATAAGTGGTTGCTTGTATTTTATTTTGAAAGGGACCTTTGTTTCTTTAAGAATGTATTGAATATTTCATCCATTTAAACCTCAATGCCAAAGGATTTATCTCTAATCGATGGTTTTAGTTGTAATTCAGCAGTGTATGTTGTATTAATTTATTTGCATGTAGAAGATAGTTGGTTGAGGAGAAACAAATAGAAAGCTTGTTGAGAATGTAACAATTGTTTAAAAAGTTGAAAGTTGTATTAAAAAATATGATTTATTTTGTATTTCATGTTTGTTTATTTTCTTTAAATGAAAATAAAGAAACATTAATGTTGTATCATGGTGGCGTTCATTCTATTGCAATACAACTTCTTAAAAAAATAGGGATTACGAGTTTGTTTTTGGGATTTCAAAGGAAAACGTAGAAAAAATCAATATTAGAAGTTTGGTTTATGTCTGATAATTATTTATAAGAATATTATTTTGAAATGCGCCTTCAACATCTTCGTCGTGGATTGGGCACAATAAAAAAATAAATACAAATTGTATTGATAATAGTGGGTAAGATAGGAAAAAAAATATGGTAAGCATTTTGGTGTCATTCCCTAGGAAAACATTGAAGGGACCCAATATCTATGCAAAATAAAGCATGTTTATGGAAGAAGGAAAATTAAAACTGTTTAAGGTATAGCATTCATAGGGTGAGAATAGTAGAATTCATCTCTTAAACAGTAGACCATGTAAAATGTAGTGGAGCCTAGGAGCTTAACTGTAGCAAACAAAACCCTGTGAAAAATGTTTGAGTATTCATACTGCACTTGATTTACTAAGAGAAATATTAAAACATTGGGGAGAAAATAATTAAGAAGAGTTTAAAGGTCTTTCTCAAGATTAGCGTCATCATAGAATGAATAAATAAAATACTTTAAGCTTTTCGAAAAACAATACAACTTTGACTATCAATTAATTCTGAAAGGGAGTTATAACCCTTATATCTGGTTAAGTTGTACTAATGCCTCGAATGAGGGTAAGTTACCTCTAATACATAGGGTATTTCTAGTAGGTTTTTTTAAATATTAGTTTAGTTAATGCCACTATTTCATTAAGATAAGTGTAAGCTCTGCATTCTCCATGATTTTGTTAATTATATATGGTGTTTGGCATATTATGATGTACTTTATTGTGTCTTATGTAATGTGCGTTTTCATACATTTTTAACTAATGTTATGAGAATAAGAATAAAAGGAGATCATACTAATAGTCTTATACTATTATAATAGTTATCAACTAGAATGATTAATTGAACATATTTTAACTAGTATACCATAAATAAACTTCCATATATTACTTTTCAAGGGAAACTTGAGTTTAGGAAAAAAAACTAATAGGGATTTAATATGGGATATAACACTTTAGAATAAAGTCCTCGCAAAAACTTAATAAGAAAAAACACATTTTCCAGACTATAACCTAATGTATGGAATCTCGCATTTGATTCTCTAGAAAATAGTGAAATTTCAACATTACTTTCTAGTATAGTTTGCAATATTAAATGGGCATAGGAAATTATTGAAAGGGAGTTAGCTTGTACTAGATTCCTCTCTATTGATACATGAATATTATCCACTAAGTTATATTCTACTTTAGCCAACGATCTAAGTCTTTAAGGTTTTATTAATCTTAATTTTTATCCCTAAGAATAGACTAGATTTTAATCGTGAAGGTTTAATACTTCATAAAACTAAATTAATTTATACCACCAAATCAACACCCACCAAATTTAAAATATATGTATATTTTAAGGACTAAAGGTTGTGGACAAGAGATAACCCAAAAAACTAAGGTATTGTGGGAAAACAATACTAATGGATGTTGTAGGAAGGCAAACATTGAATCTGGGTTTACTGTACTTCTAATAGGTTGAGCTAGGATGGGAGGTAAAGGAGAAATGACATGGGCTTTTCTCCTAGGCAAACCCTACTAGTATAGATTGGTGACTCTTGTGCTTTATTGGTAGAGGGGTTGTCATATTCATAATGGAAATGGGATATTATGATAGGCAAGACAAGGCACCAGGTAAGTACCAGGGTAGTGGTAGACCCTATATGAACTCCAGGATTGATAGAATTTCGTCTACCTCCAATATGCATACGCAAAAATCTCTTCGAGAGATGTAGGGGAAAATGTGTTCAACTTCAGGGTGAAATAGGACCTAGAAGTAAACCCTTGACTATACTTGGATTCTTGGATTAACAGAGGGAGAATTTTAAAGGTAAAAACACCAAGATTTTTCCAATATCAACCTCACAAGTATTTCTACTACAACAAAATGGCTCTCATGAAGTTATGACATGGTTGTACTGGAACAAAAAATAAATTAGGTTGAAAATTTTTCTCTTTTTGTGCACGGAAAACCAAGTATGTTGACTTCGGTTGTTACATAGGTAGTATAGGCTACCAAAATCTAGCTCATCCTAATGCAAATATTGGTATATACAAAAGCAAATTGCTTATGTTATAGACATATCGTCATGCTTAAGAATATCACCATTGCCAGGCAGACTTTATGCCACCCAAACTATAATGAAGATCACCTTATGGTTCTCTAATGCTAAGAATTTCAAGGATTCAAGTTCAATACTCCCTTATTTTCCTTTAATTTTTAATTGTCCAAGGAATTTGCTCCTTTTGTTTGGTAAGCAATGTATTTTGGTAGTGGTGAGAACCACTGTTTTTTTTTATTTTTTCTAATGGTAAAAACCACTTTTTCTTTTGCATATTCTTAAGTGGTAATAACCACCATTTATTTTTATCTTAAGATACTTACCCCAATTTTGGTGTGTAGAAAGATATTTTTATTATTTTTGGTAAGGAGGAACTTGTCCTTTTGTTAATTCTCAACATATTTGAACCATTCACACAATGGGATGAGTGAGGTAAACTTTTCACTTAAGGTAACCTAGACCACTATGTAGTTCCTTGTTTCCTTGTGCTAAAATTAGATTTATTAATGTGAAACTGTATTGGGATTTTGATTATACAAGATATAATCTAAAATAAATTATACCTTATAAAAATCATGATAGCTTTCTACAAAATCTGAAAAGAAAACAAGATATGGATGAGTGACCAAAAACCCTAACGACACCTTATGAAAAATGTCTAAGTTAAGGAAAATAGACACACGGTATGGAGTGTAGATGTAAATGATAAATATAATGTAAATAGGTGGTAATACTAACTTTGAACAACCTTGATTTTGACAGATGCCTAGTGTAGACACTTGGTGCTAGACATGTATGATCAAATTCTAACAATGCATAATGCAATGGTGAGTATACCTAATGCAAGTGATCCTATAATGCAATGATATGAAATGCAATGCAATGCACGTTTCTTATGTTTCTAATGATTTTAATGATGTTTTTATATTTTTGATATATATATGTATATGTAGTTTGAATAATGGGCTTAGTGGATGTCATTGGAGCTTTTTGGGTGACCAAAGGGTGTACAGATACCTTTGGGGCTCTTTGGGTTGACCTAGACAGTCGGAGACTGCCTAGGAGCATTTTGGGGTGACCTAGATAGTCATAGACCACCTAGGGGTATTTTAGGGTGACCTACATATTCATAGACCTAAGAGAATTTTAGGGTGACCTAGACGATTGTAGACCACCTAGGGGTATTTTGGTATGATCTAGATGGTTGTGGACTACCTAGGAGCATTTTAAGGTTACCTAGACAATCGTAGACTACCTAGGACTATTATAGGATGACATAGATAGTCATAGTCTATTTGTATATTTTAGGGTGACCTAGATAATAATAGACTACCTAGGGGTATTTTAGGGTGACCTCGATAGTTGTATACTACCTAGGACCATTTTAGGTTGGCCTAGATTATCGTAGACTATCTAGGAGTGTTTTATGATGATATAGATGATCATAGACCACCTAGAGGTTTTTCAGGGTGATCTATATGGTCATAGACCACCTAGAGGTATTTTTGGTTGACCTAGATGGTCATAGATTGCCTAGGGGTATTGTAGGTTGACCTAGATGGTCATAGATCACCTAGGGGTATTTTAGGTTAATCTAGATGGCCGTAGACCACCTAGGGGTGTTTTAGGGTGACCTAGATGATCATAGACTACTTGGGGGTGTTTTAGATTGACCTAGATGGTCTTAGAATACCTACGAGTGATTTAGGTTGACCTAAATGTTCGTAGACCACCTAGGGGTATTTTAGGTTGACCTAGATGGTCGTAGACTACCTAAGAAAAATTTAGGGTGACCTACATAATCATAGACCACCTATGGGCATTTTAGGTTGACCTATATGGTCATAGACCATGTAGGAGTGTTTTAGGATGACCTAGATGATCGTAGATCACCTAGGGGTATTTTAGGGTGACCTAGATTATCGTAGACCACCTAGGGGTATTTTCAGTTGACCTAGATGGTCGTAGATTTCCTAGGGGTATTTTAGGTTGACATAGATGGTCATATATTATGTAGGGGTAATTTAAGTTGACATAGATGATCGTAGACCCCTTAGGAGCATTTTAGGTTGGGCATGGTGCTCTAAGCATGGAAAGGTTTCAAGTGACTGATATTCATAGGTTTATGCTCTTCACTTCCTTTTATGGATTCTAAGTGATATGTTCTAGGTCCAATATGACTCGTAATGATGAATGGACCTAATCACTTTGCCACAAATTTATCTTACAGATGAGGTGGCAAAATTGATCTTTTTGGTTTTTTTAGAATTAAATCACCAACTGAAAGTCTTTAGGGTGGAATTTCATGTTTTAAGCTCTCTTAATGCACTCTTGATAAACATGTAGATGATCAAGGTCATTGACACATCATTCATCAATCAATGTTAATTGGTCTAGATGAGCTTGTTGTGCAATATCATCATCAATGAATTCTTGCATGGGGATACGCAACAAAAATATTTCTAACTCTAAAGGCATGAGAGCCTCATCACCATACACTAGTGAGAATTAAGTTGCCCCAGTGGGCATACGAATACTAGTGCGATAGGCCCCAAGGGTAAGAGGTAATTAATTATGCTAATCTTTATGATTTTCCTTAATGATTTTATTTAAGAATACAACTACTATTTTATTAGATGCCTCTACTTTCCTGTTAGCTTGTGGATATTAGGGCATAGAAAATTTGTGCTTTATGTTATACTTTTTTGTTAAATCTGAAGAACACAAGCTTATACTGAGAGGGGGGTGAACAGTATAACACCTCTTTTTACTTTTTCCTTTATACTTCAAAATAGTAAAGCAATATACCCAAAGCAATATCAAAGCAATGCACAAAATCATCCACAAAGTGACACCAATTTTAACATGGTTCAGCCAGAATGCCTGGGTTACGTCCACAAAACTTTTCTCTAAAAGTTATCTCAAAGTTTTTTGGGAAACCTTCCCAATTACAATGTTTATGAGCCTCGGCCCAAAGGAGACACCTTCCCCCAATCTAAATTTATGAGCCTCTGCTCAAAGGAGATACCTTCCCCTCTACTCTAGAAATTATCCCTCAGAAGATCAACTGCCTTTACCTCTTACTAACACGTGGAAATCCTTTCCATCGAAGACCTCCTGTCCTCAATGCTTAGCCTAAGAGACCTCTGATTTCTATGATCACGTCCACAGTAGCTCAACTACCTGTACCAAACACAGTTAGTCGGTCTAGTACAAGTCTTCCTCTGTCTGTCAGATCTATCCAACTCTTTGAACAAATCAATCCTCTACACACAAGCCTTCTCAAAGACTTGCCAAATTTGTCCTCAGGTTATTCTCAAAGAACCAATGCACCTCTATCCTCAAGTTCTCTGATAGAACTCTCAAAAACTTAGCTCACAAGTCCTTTTCTAGGACCTGTCCAAATCTGCTCACAAGTCCCCACTGAAACCTGTCCAAAACCTCAGCAAGCTCACCAAGAAAAACTTGCTTAGCATGAACCCACAAAGAGAATTTTTAGAGACCCAATGTGATTCATAAACCTCATAGAAGCATAAAAAGAATTGTTAGAGACTCAATATGTTCTATACTTAACTCGCAATCTCAATCTCAAATCTCATAGAAACATAAAGAGAATTGTTAGAGACCCAATATGTTCTATACTTAACTCCCAATCTCAATCTCAACTCAATCTCAATATCAAAAGAATAAGATAGATGTAGTATGCTTTTCTCAAGAATATGAAACACAACCCAACAATTGCCAACCATGCAATATCTCATATAACAATGATACTTATATTCTTTTCACCAACAACTAGGGTTTCATCATCTCAATGCAAGTAGCAAGACTTACTAACATAAACCCTAGTGCAAAAGTGCTTCCTCTTCCTCAACCAAAATTATGCATTCACCCAAAAATTCATCAATGACTTTAATGCATAAACAATCTTCAATATCCAGAAAATAAGATTTACACCAAAAATACCTAGTAGACAACCTTTTCACTCCAAACTCAATTTCAAAAAATATACCATAAACAACATACATGGAAGAAGTTGCCCATACCTTTACATTTATGAAGAAGGAGAACTCAAAATCTGGCACAACACTAACTCTCAATTTTCCACCAATTAGAGTTAGCAACTATACAATAATACGCGATAATAAAGATCCAAAATAACACATTATTTCTCCAACTTAGTAAAAATAACCAAAAGTATAATATACATAAAAAGTAAAACCTCTTTACACCTTATTACTCCACATAAACATTAAACATCAATAAAACAATGTCAAAGCAAATATGATACCTTAACATTATACCTCCCGCGCATTCACAGCCACTATCTTTTGCACACCGTGACCAAAATAAAATTACCAACGAAGAGAATCAAACTTGGCACCTTTGCCTTCTAGCGATTTCGCTTAAATGCCATCGTTGTTGGGTCACAAGTGCCCAATGCAGTAATATAGTGCTGCCCTCTCTTTTATCTTCCTTTGACACCAAGAATCTGGAAAACGTAAACATCTTCCACAAGCCACATGCAAACTGGTGAGCACTATCCAAAACATAAGTCACTGAATTCTTGCATTAATCATCTCATAGCACAGTCTGAAAAACGTAGTTCAGGTGCAATTGCAAATCCACTACCATCAAGCAAAAAGGCAAGGATGCAGCCCAAGCTCAAATTCGAGTATGCCAAGCATGGTTTCCAAGACACAGAAAAAGCACGATTTCAAAGACGTCAATAAGAGATTTGAAGACATAGAGCAAGCTCAAATTGAATACACCAAGTGCTATTTGAAAGATATAGAGCAAATGCAAATCACAGATGCCAAGCACAAATTGAAAGATACAGAGCAAATGCAAATCGTAGACGCCAAGCACAAATCGAAAGATACAGAGTAAACACAAATTGTAGATGACAAAATTAATCGGAGGTACTCACTTTAGAAAATCATCCCCACTTATATAGCCATTTTTCCTTAACTATTTGACGTCGGTGCTCCTCCAACGATGGCAACATATCGGTGAAAGAATTCTTTTTTCTTCTGTCGCTTAAGGGTTGAAAGACCCTTTAATAATAATTAAAATAATAATTATTATTATTTTATTAATAATAAATTAAACTTGGACCTTTGATAAAGGTTTGATTTAATTTAATTATTAATAATAAACATGGACCTTTGCATTAAGTTAAGCTTGGTTTTAATAAAAACCCTTAATGAGTCCAAATGGTTTTAAGAAAAACCTTTAACCTTGTCACCATGGTTTTAATAAAAACCCTTTAACATAATGAAGCTTCTCAAGATATTCTTGACATCACACTCTTTTGATATCAACACAAAAATGCCTTTTGACATCAATGACAACTTATACATTTGAGCAAAGGCAATGTACCCAAAGTACCCAAAATTGACAACAATCTCCCCCTTTGTCATTGATGGCAAACCTTTATTGAAAACACTTCTCAAGAGCCAAAACTAAAACCAATCGAAACCAACTATGCTAACAACTGAGAATCTTCCTTTGAAGTTTTGCTCCCCCTGACTTGAAGTTTTCCTCTTCAATTTGAAGCTCTCCCCCTTACTCATATCTCTCCCCCTTTGTCATCAATGGCAAAGGGCCACCTTTGGGGCTTGGGACTAAGAATTAGCCTCTTAGCTTAGTCCCTCCCCCACCTCCTGATGAGGTGATTAATTCTGGGGTGGGAGTAAAACTCCCATTAGGCACTGATCATCATCAGTGTCTATAACTTCCTTGCCGAGCCTTCTCTTGAACTCTTTGTCCATATTCTTGTTCCTATCACTGTCCTTGTTCTTGTTCTCATCCTTGTTTTTATCCATGTCTTGATCCTTCGACCTGATCATGCCACTGTTCCTATTCCTGTATTCTGGAATTTCAGCTCTACACTGTCTTACTGTGTGACCTTCATTTTTACACTTATAACAAGTAACAATGTTATTTATTTTAGGCATACCTTTTCTTTGGATCCACCAGTTCTAACCAAACCTGTTCTGACCAAAATTGTTCTGACCAAACCTGTTCTAGCCAAACCTGTTCTGACCAAACCTGTTCCTGATATTTGCCTTGCAATAAACTACCTTGTGCCCAAACTATTGACAAGAGTAGCAACACCCTTGAAATAAATTACCACCTCTAAAACTGTCATTTACCTTCTTCACTTGAGCCATGCAATGTGAAGCTATGTGACCAAACTCGTGACAAGCAAAACATCTGCCTTGAAACTTTCCTTTATTTGACCTCTTAGGCTCTAAAAACTTCTTCTCATTTTGAATTTTGTTTTCTATTTCTGTGCATCTATCATTCAAGGACTCATGATCTGAAATACTTTCCTCATCAGAACTCTCTTCCTTTTGGAGTCTCTTACTAGACTCTCCAACTTGTTCCTTGTGAGGCTTAACAAAACCAAGGCCTATTTTATATGTTGTCTTTCTTTGACCTTTGATGAGAGACTTAACCTTTTTGGAGCTATCTTGAAACCTATGAAGCTTATCCTTGTACCCTTTAGTTTCCTCTTTCAAAGAAGCCATTTTCTATTCTAACTCACTATACTCAAGAACCTTAGACTCTAATTCATCCTTGAGTTCTTGTGTCTTAGCTATAGAGAAGTCAAGACTTTCTATAAGATCATCTCTCTCCATACAACATTCATCCAACTTATCCTTGAGTCTAGCATTCTTCTTTATTTTCTTTTTCAAAGCACTAAGAGAACTAATAAGTTCACCTTTAAGATCTACTTCACCTTCCTCTATATGTTTGCTTTTAGAATCATCAAAGTCTTTTTCAGATTTCTTATCACTAGAGGTGCTACCCTTTTCAAAAACCATACAAGCATCTTCTTTATAGTTTTCTGAAGCATCCTCATACATACTGGAAACCAAATCATTATTTGTGCAATTATCCTCAAGGTGACCAAAATTTCCACATTTAAGACATTTCATGATAATGAATCTATGTTTTGGTTCTTCCTCTTTTTCTGATATGAACAACATCTCATTTTCATTATCACTTGAAGAAATTTCACTATCACTACTAGAACACTTACTTGCTTTTTCTAGGTAGAAACTCTTCGTGTGCTTGTGAGAATACCTCTTTCCTTTATTGCTATGCTCATCTTTGATCTTTTTGTGATGCTTTTCCTTTTTAGAATCCTTTCTCTTAGAATCTTGTTTATCTTCATCACTTTCATCCTTTGCAACAGTACAGTCAGTAGCATAATGACAAAACTTTCCACAATTGAAACATCTTACATTTTTCATACCTTTGTGCTTTCTAGAGAAATTGCCTTTCTTGCTGTAATATGCCTCTTCATCACTAGAAGACTCATCACTCTCTTGAAGCTGTTTACCCTTGGATTTCTTGGTAGCCTTGAAAGCTGCCTCTTTCTTGACATCAACCTTCACTTGAGTTATCAACTCAAATGCTAAAAGTATACTATGGAGCTCATCCTTTTTCAACTTATCCAAATATTTAGCTTCCTCAATAGTAGAAGTCTTTTCACTAAATCTATTAGGAAGAGATCTTAAAATCTTATCACAAACATCATTTTCAGCAAGCTCAAGACCTAAGTCTTTCATGGAGTTAACAACCTCATCCGTATGAAGCATGTAGTCACTATTATTTTCATCATCATTCATCTTAAGTTGTTCAAACATACATTTTAAGTGTCTCAACTTTGCCTTTCTGACATTTGTATCACCTGTATGAACCACCTTCAATTCATTCCATATTTCACTAGTTGTCTTGTAGTGAATCACTTTGGTGAGATCTGTTTTTTGTAAGCCTTTCAGTATTGCATTCATTGCTTTTGAATTGCTATGATGTAGGAGTCTTTCTTCTTTAGTATAAGGACCATGTTCAAGAATAGTGTATTCATCTTCAATCACTTCCCAAACCTCATTCCCAAGTTCCATTATATGAACCTTCATCCTTGCACTCCAAAGACCAAAATCTGACCCATCAATAATAGGTGTTGCATTGCCACTTGAATGATCCATTGTGTTCTTTACTAGATTTTCCTTCAAGCTGTTAAACTTTTCGAAGGAACCTGCTCTGATACCAATTGAAGAACACAAGCTTATACTGAGAGGGGGGGTGAATAGTATAAGACCTCTTTTTACTTTTTCCTTTATACTTCAAAATAGTAAAGCAATATACCCAAAGCAATATCAAAGCAATGCACAAAATCATCCACAAAGTGACACCAATTTTAATGTGGTTCACCCAGAATGCCTGGGCTATGTCCACAAAACTTTTCTTTAAAAGTTATCTCAAAATTCTTTGGGAAACCTTCCTAATTAAAATGTTTATGAGCCTCGGCCCAAAGGAGACACCTTCCCCAAATCTAAATTTATGAGCCTCTGCTCAAAGGAGATACCTTCCCCTCTGCTCTGGAAATGATCCCTCAGAAGATCAACTGCCTCTAATTCTTGCCAGCATGTGGAACTCCTTTCCACCGAAGACCTCCTATCCTCAATGCTTTGCCTAAGAGACCTCTACCTTCTATGATCACATCCACAGTAGCTCATCTACCTGTACCAAACTCAGTCAGTCGGTCTAGTACAAGTATTCCTCTATCTGTCAGATCTGTCCAACTCTTTGAACAAATCAATCCTCTACACATAAGCCTTCTCAAATACTTGCCAAATCTATCCTCAGGTTCTTCTCAAAGAACCAATGCACCTTTGTCCTCAAGTTATCTAATAGAACTCTCAAAAACTTAGCTCACAAGTCCTCTACTAGGACCTGTCCAAATCTGCTCACAAGTCCCCATCGAAACCTGTCCAAAACCTCAGCAAGCTCACCATGAAAAAAATGCTTAGCATGAACCCAAAAAGATAATTGTTAGAGACCCAATGTGATTCATAAACCTCATAGAAGCATAAAGAGAATTGTTAGAGACTCAATATGTTCTATACTTAACTCCCAATGTCAATCTCAAATCTCATAGAAACATAAAGAGAATTGTTAGAGACCCAATATGTTCTATAATTAACTCCTAATATCAATCTCAACTCAATCTCAATCTCAAAAGAATAAGATATGTGTAGTATGCTTTTCTCAAGAATATGAAACACAACCCAACAATTGCCAACCATGCAATATCTCATATAATAATGATACTTATATTCTTTTCACCAAAAACTAGGGTTTCATCATCTCAATGCAAGTAGCAAGACTTACTAACATAAAACCTAGTGCAAAAATGCTTCCTCTTCCTCAACCAGAATTATGCATTCACCCAAAAATTCATTAATGAATTTAATGCATAAACAATCTTCAATATCCAAAAAATAAGATTTACACCAAAAATTCCTAGTAGACAACCTTTTCACTCCAAACTCAATTTCAAAAAATATACCATAAACAACATACATGGAAGAAGTTGCCCATACCTTTACTTTGATGAAGAAGGAGAACTCAAAATTTGTCACAACACTAACTCTCAATTTGCCACAAATTAGAGTTAGCAACTATACAATAATACACAATAATAAAGATCCAAAATAACACCTTATTTCTCCAACTTAGTAAAAACCACCAGAAGTATAATATACATACAAAGTAAAACCTTTTTACACCTTATTACTCCACATAAACATTAAACATCAATAAAACAATGTCAAAGCAAATACGATACCTTAACCTTATACCTCCCATGCATTCACAGCCACTATCCTTTGCACACCGCGACCAAAAGAAAATTACCAATGAAGAGAATCGAACTCGACACCTCTGCCTTCTAGCGCTTTTGCTTAAACGCCACTACCGTTGGGTTATAAGTGCCCAACGAAGTAATACAATGCTGCCCTCTCTTTTATCTTCCTTTGACGCCAAGAATCTAGAAAATGTAAACGTCTTCCACAAGCCACATGCAAACTGGTGAGCATTGTCCAAAACGTAAGTCATTGAATGCTTGCATTAATCATCTCATAGCATAGTCTGAAAAATGCAGTTTAGGTGCAATTTCCAATCGACTACCGTCAAGCAAAAATGTAAGGATGTAGCCCAAGCTCAAATCCGAGTATGCCAAGCATGGTTTCCAAGACACAAAACAAGCATGATTTCAAAGACGTCAATCAAATATTCGAAGACACAGAGCAAGCTCAAATCGAAGACACCAAGCGCTATTTGAAAGATATAGAGCAAATGCAAATCACAGATGCCAAGTGCAAATCAAAAGATATAGAGCAAATGCAAATCACAGATGCCAAGCGCAAATCGAAAGATACAGAGTAAAGACAAATCGTAGATGACAAAATTAATCGAAGGTACTCACTTTAGAAAATCATCCCCACTTATATAGCCATTTTTCCTTAACTGTTTGACTTCGGC
Source organism: Wollemia nobilis (assembly GCA_028583015.1). NCBI lineage: Eukaryota > Viridiplantae > Streptophyta > Pinopsida > Araucariales > Araucariaceae > Wollemia > Wollemia nobilis. The sequence goes on along the minus strand of JAQPPZ010003109.1, from coordinate 4,238,879 downwards.
GCTCCTCCAATGATGGCAACTTATTGGCGAAAGAATTATTTTTTATTTCGTCGCTTAAGGGTTGAAAGACCCTTTAATAATAATTAAAATAATAATAATTATTATTTTATTAATAATAAATTAAACTTGGACCTTTGATAAAGGTTTGAGTTAATTTAATTATTAATAATAAACATGGACCTTTTCATTAAGTTAAGCTTGGTTTTAATAAAAACCCTTAATGAGTCCAAATGGTTTTAAGAAAAACCTTTAACCTTGTCACCATGGTTTTAATAAAAACCCTTTAACATAATGAAGCTTCTCAAGATATTCTTGACATCACACTCTTTTGATATCAAAACAAAAATGCCTTTTGACATCAATGACAACTTATACATTTGAGCAAAGGCAATGTACCCAAAGTACCCAAAATTGCCAACAAAATCATGTATATCATTATTCTTAATGAGTTTCCCATCATCTAAAATTATCTTGGATGCAATACTAAAACACCAAATGATGTTATGCATCATGAACTATACGATACTAGGTCTAGTTGTAGTGGTAAGGGGAATTGCTTCCACCCATTTTGTAAAGTACTCAGTAGCCGTTATGATAAATGTGTGATAACCTAATGAGGTAGGTGATATTTTCTCAATTAAATCAAACCCCCATTATGCAAATGGCCAAATCGATTGAATTTGTTGTACGGCATATGAAGGTATGTATGTCAAATTGGCATGATGTTGACACTTTACACACTTGATATAATCACAATAATCTTGATCTAAAGTTTTGCAATAATATCCCATGTGAAGAATGCGCTTTGTGATGGCCATGCCACTGAAATCACCACCACATGTACCATCGTGTGCTTGGGCAATGGTCCAAGATGACTAATGTGAGTCTAAGAAATTAAGGAGGATGCCCTCACAACTTTGATGATACATTATGTCTCCTAGTAAGACATACTTTTTACATTTTGCTTGAATGCTTGTTTTGTGGTATGCAACAATCCAGGAGGAAGACTTCCAAGTTTTAAATAATATTTTATTTGGGTGGCCAAATCTTGTGTTAAAGAAGCCTCAATTGTATGAATTGCATAATACTTTTAATTTTCCTCTATTGAAAATTCTAATTGAGAGTGAACTTGTAGATATAGTGTAGTGCTAGTATCAAATTAATTTTTAGGGAACAAAGTCCCCCAAGTGGAATTATTCAAATAATTGTGAATGTAAGTGAAAATTTCATGTGAAGGTTAAATATAAATCATGTGGACTTGTAGAATAGAGATTAAGCTTATCACACTTAGTCACGAGTTGTGATAACATTTTGCCTTGAATGGTCATGATATCATATTATGGGTTTTACGGTATTAAAGACCCTATGAAGGCCATTGTGTCCTTAAAACAGTTAGATGAACGAGAGAGTGTCTCAATATCATATCATTAAATTTTTTCTAGAATTTTGTCCACTAGGGCTTTGTAGGCTTGCAAGAATAGGCATCTGCACTGGAATATTCCTTTGACCTGATTAACTATGAGCAAGGAATCACTGAAAATATTAAGCTTTGTGTTTTTCATGGCGATTATTATTTGAAGGCCTATGAGAAGGGTTTCATACTTGAAATTGTTATTGGTGCATGGTAAATTGATTTTAAATGAAATAGGCATTGGATCCCCTTACGATGTGTAAAAAACGATGCCCATGCCACCCCCTTACTCACACTTAAAACTATAAAAAAATAGAGTTATGTTAGCTTGTGACTCAGGATATTTAGGATCATGTGATTCTAAAACATGAAAAACTCTATCATCAATAAGTTCTATGGTGAGAGGTTGGTCATCCTGGAGAGGAGCCTCTACTAGTTGATAGGCTATTACCTATCCTTTGATTGATTTATATCCAATGAATTCTAGGTCAAATTTCGTCAACAACATAATCCATTTCGTCATGCAACTATTGTGATATGTTCGACTCATCATGTATCGTAATGGATTTTACTTAGATACTACATACATTGTATGGTTGAGCATGTAATTACATAAATTTTTAGTTACAAAGACCACTAGTAAGCATAGCTTCTCAATGCATGCGTATTTTATTTCATAGCTGACAAGGGTGCAGCTAATATAATATGTAGCCTTTTATTTATGAAATTCATTCTTTTGGGCTAACATGGTGCCCAATGCTAGCTTAGTAGCTAATATGTAAATATAGAACAAGAATCTTGGTCGTGGAGGAGCCAATACGAATGGCAAAGCCAGGTATTGTTTTATCTCATCAAAGGCATCTTGAAATTCTTTGTCCCAATGAAATGATACCCCCTTGTGTAAAAAATTGTTCATGGGTCAATATTTATCTGATAATTGTGCTATAAAGTGTTTTATGGATGCAAACTTTCCTTGCAAACTACGTAGATGCTTGATAGTTGTTGGGGGAGGCATTTATATGATTACCTTGAATTTACATGGATATACTTCTATGCCTTGCTTAGAGACTATGAATCCCAAGAGTTTTCCAAATGTGATACTAAATACATACTTATTGGAATTTAGCCTAACATTATGCTCAATGAGGCAATATAAAACCTTGAATAATACATCAACATGCTCATGGCGCAATAGAGATTTTTCCAATAAGTCATCTATGTAATATTCTAGAATTTTATGCATGTAATCATGGAAGATATATGTCATAGCACATTGGTAGGTTGTTCCAACATTATTAAGGCCAAAAGGTATGACCTTGTAATAGAATGTCCCCCAAGGCACTGTGAACACCATTTTTAACTAGTATTATATATTAATAAAAAATTTATTATATCTAAAGAAACCATCCATAAGGGATAAAATTTCTTGTCCTATTGTAGTGTCTACCAACACATCAATGTTTGGTAAGGGAAACTCATCCATAGGACTCGCTTTATCAAGATCTCTAAAATTAGTGCAAATGTAAATCCTTCCATAGGATTTTTTGATAGGTACCATGTTTGAAACCCATGGTGGATAATCTACTAAGATGATAAAATCAGCATCCACCAGTTTTTGCAATCATATTTTACCATTAAGGTGATTGTTGGATGCATCTTACATAGCATTTGCTTAACTAGTTTGATATTTGGGTCTATTATAATATTATGCATGACTAAATTGGGATCTAGTCCTGGCATATCTTTATAATATCAAAAAAAAAAAATTATCCTTTCTTTTAAGACTTTTGTGAAATCATATTGTTCAGTAGGGGATATAACTTCCTCTAGATTGATGTTATGGGAATTATTAGGATCTATACTGATATCCCTATAAATTATTGGCTCAATTGAAATATGTGACCCCTCTTCCAACTGATGTGGAGTAGGGGTCAAGTGAATGTCATCAGCTAGGTTTGCTTCATCAATTGGAAATTCATGCTCAACCTCAGCTTCAAAAATATTTTGAGTAGTTCTTGGAGGAAAATGAAACGATTGTAATATTTACTCACAAGGCCAATACTCTGATGGTTATGGGTGAGAATATCCCTGATCAAATTCAATTACCTTAAGGTTGAGGTGCAATGGATTTGATGGGTTATTATAATATCTCAATGGTGTAGTTAAATCTATGGAAATCATGTTTATGGATACATGATCTCCCTTGCATGGGCGAGTGGGTATAGATATTTGATGTTGTATTTTAACTCATGGGGATGTTTGTGGTGGAAATGGAATTATTGATGGTGGTCGATGAGGAAGGTGACGATTTTTATCTTCAAGTGGTAAATTTTATCGCTAGATAGGGTGTTGTATTGGGAACATGCAAAGATAGAACTCTTCTTCATCATCCAAATGGATAACTTGTTCATGTTACTCATATGAACTTGGATAATTTATAGGTGTTATGCCATATTTTGACTCATCATATATCATCCATTCATGAAGAAGACCTTGATCCTCTTCCTTTCTATTAGGTTAAAGGGTATGCGAGCTCTCTCATACTTCATAAGGTTGAGCAACATCACTAAATAACCCTTGATCTGCTACATTTATGGAAAAATAATCTCCCAATGAATGGACATGATTTGTATTGGCATAGGGATCATGTGCTAGTTCATTCCTATAATTTAGACCTAATCATTCTAGACTCTCTATGAGTACATCTAAAGGTACTGGCTTGTGGTGTTGCAACCCAAATTTGTCATATGGTAGCTAATATTGTGGTTGAAATGGAACATGAGTACCTTGCTCATATAACCCTAGATCAAAACCATGTTAGTTGCAACAATGTATATATCACATGGCATAGTAAGGATTTGATATGTAATTTTTATCCTCAAAGAAAGGTTCATCATCTTCTTCTTGTTGAGGACTTGGCAACATTCCATACTCGATATCCCATATATAAAATTTGTTCGATAGAGTGGCATGCCAATAGGCATAATGCTACCTATGAGAAGATGAAATCGTCTCATATATTGCACTATCTCGATGGATATAACTATTATGATGTTTCTCACCAAGTACTCTCCTATCCCTGTACTAGACATATGGATTGTAATCTGGGATGGTGAAGGTGTAGGGGAAAAAAGCGAGGCTTGATTTGACTCAATGTGAACCTCCAGAGATGGGTCCTCATATACTAGAAAAGTAATTTATTCTATAGATATGGTGGAAATTATGAGAGGAATATCATCAATTGGCCTCTTCGACATGTTTCTATACAAAGAATATAATTTTGACAAAGGCATATTTGAAGTTGTCAATGATGATGATCACATGGATGATTATGGAGATGGTAGAATGGAAGACAATGGAGAATGGAGTGGACCCTAAATGGGTGTGTTCAGTCATAAGTCCTAATGAGTCGATGGTAATGTCGACTATGGGATTCGTTGCACCATATTACTGTACTTAAAGGGCACAAGGTCTTCAGAGACTACATGTACCTACCCTTCATAAATATATTTGAGACATTGATGAGCAATGGATGAGATACACTTCATGTCCCAGATCCAAGGTCTACCTAGCAATATGTTATAGGCCATTGCACCCTTAAAATCATGACACATTATCGATATAGTTTTGCATCCCACATGGATGGGTAGGACTATAGTACCGAATATGGAGCATATTGTATCATTGAATGCTCAAAGGGTGTAAGTGGATGCAACAACATGATATGCTGGAAATCCTAGATGTTTTAGAGAACTAGTTGTTATTATATTGCTTGATGAACCAGTGTCTATTAAAACCCTTTTATACAGTATTCCATTCACATATGCAATGATGTGCAAATGAGGTTCAACCGTATCACTTGCTATGGTTTTGAGTTTGTGCTCATGGAATGTGATCACTAGTTCCTTATATTGTTGCACATGCTCCACAAAATCGATGAAAGATTTATAATCCTAGCGCTACAATTCTATTGACTTAATAATATCCATTAGAGCTTCTCTATGAGGAGGATATTGTTGAATGAGCTTGTAAATGGACAATCTAGCTGGTGTTGTCCTCAAGATTTGTGCAAGCTTGCTTTTTATTGTTACTACTGGCCTAGGTGGAAGGATTTGTACTATAGGTGGTGGGGGCTGCAATGTTTATGTAACATCACTTGAAGATGTAGGTGCTCCAACTTGACTTGGGTAGTTTCTATTCCTAAAAACAATACATACCATCCCGATGTACCCTTATAGAGGGAGTGTCATCTTAACCTCATTTATTTGTTTAGCAAGAGATGCTTGTACTTCATGAGTAGGTAATGGGTCTTTGAAAACACCCATATGTTATTTTCTTATAGTGAGAGGATTATCCACTTGGAGTTTGTTCCTCTCGATCATATCGTACACTTGGTTCTTGAAACCATAGCACGTAGGTAAGTCATGGCCACTTTGCTAAAGATATCTATGAAATTGATTTTTTCGATGTTCCATAAGCTTTAGTTTACCTGTAGCCGGGTCTATAGGCTTGATTTCTAGTAAATTAATCATTTTGGTAGCCCATAGATGATCAAATAGGGAGTCCATTGACTTAGTGAAGGGCGTAAACTATCACTTAGGATGAAACAATTGATTCTAGTTCTAATTATCTTGAGTATTATTATAACTCGTAGGAGGAGGTTGGGCCTAATAATTTTCTTTTTGAGAAGACATCATTTGTTTAGGTCTTGGGACATTAATGCCTACTTGATTGATCACTTCCAACTTTGATGGCACTATATTGCTCTTTGGATTCTTTGTCCACTCCTTCTTATGAAGTGTATCTATCACCCCTCTTGGATTTTAATATCTTCTATGGTTCTAGACTATGCTAGAGCATATTCTAAAGTGGGGTATTGTTGGAGTTGTAACAATAAAGATATTGATTTTAAACAACTATTTTAAAACATTCGAGTCAACTCAAACACTGGAAATAGATAGGGTAGCTTAGCTATAAGCATTTGCTATCTATTTTTTTAGTTAGTGATAGACTCATAAACATATTTTTTTAACCCCATAAGGTCAGTTAAGGTCACTTTTATTTTGGTATTAAAGGTGAAACGTTCCAAGAATGCATCTGCAAACTATTCAAAAGTGTAGACACTATGTCTTGGAAGTTGGTTGAACCACTCAATGACAGATCCAAAGAGGGCAATTTAGAAAGCTCTCAGGAGTAATACATCATTCTCCTGTATGCTAAAGCACTTATTCATGAACCTTGTGACGTGATCTTGTGTATCTTATTCCCCTTAAATCTATCTAATTTTGGCATTTTAAAATGTTGAAGGTGTAGAGGAGAAGGTATAGATGGATGTAGTATTTGACTGTGCAACTGATGCAATGTTGGCTTTTGAATCCCAATCCCAACTATATTACTCTATATATGTTCCATGCATTCAAGCAATGCTCGATATGCATCAAAGGATTTAATCTCCTCTTATTTATTTTGAACTTATAGAGGAGAACAAGGAATGTTAAGAATATGTTGAGATGGTTGATTGTCATCACCCATACCTCTAAAATATACTTCTAAGTACTTCTCACTGTGTTCCATATCAGCATAGGACCCATAAGGTGTTTCAAGAATGAGCCTACAAGGAGTAAAAAAATATTGTTGAATGTGATATAGATTAGGCCTTGTAGGTAAGTTCTGATCAGGCCTAGGATGTCTAGGAGGCAACATTTGATTATGTCTAGCAGACCTATTCTGATGGAAATTAGGTTGTATCTGACGAGCCTCTTGTATATGTGTGCTTGAAGTAGGAACTCCATCATGCAATGTTTCTTAAATCTATTGTTCAAGTCTTTGTCTTTCTAACTATTATCTATGCTCTAAAAGATCCAAGTATTGTTTATTTGACCTAAGTTTATTAAAATTGGTTTGGTGATCAACATACCTTTTAACTAACTAATTTATCTGATCAACTGTGTTAGGCCTATGTGCCCTAGCACTACAACCCTGATACCTATCCTGTTCAAGAGGATTATGAGATCTAATATTAGTTTCCCTTGATTGAGAGAAGTTGCATTTACTTTATGTTCACTTCTAAACATATTCTCTTGGAATTCTGTTAGTGCAGAGGCACATCATGCTTGCAAGGAATAATGTGATCAAGAATAATAATGATCCTCCTTAGGTCTTCCTTCATAAATGAGTAAAGGTAGGGTAGATTTGACTCATACACTATGACGAGTATCATACTCATATTGGTGTTGGTACCTTGGTGAAGGGTGATTTGAGAGCATGATATGATCATTAGGTCCACCCTAGGTGTATAGTCTTGATCCTACACACGAGTGTGTGAGGTAGACCGAGAAGGAACATGAATACATGGTATTGCTCTATTTTTAGGCACCTCATTGCATGGTTGCTCTTCTTGAAAGAAGACATTTGAGGTATCTATATTAGAGAAATTATTTTCCATATTGGGACTGTGACCTCTAGGGGTACCCTGTGTAGGAGTCCCTTGTAGGCTAGGTCCCCTATTTGATATTCTAGGACTTGGGAGAGTAGTTAGCCGCCAAGGAGGTATAACCATGCCCTTGGGGTTAAAAAAAATATGTTCTATGTATTCTTGTATATTCCCTATACCGTCCACCCTTATGAGGGCTTGGATACGAGTATATACCATAGCTACAATTTTTATGAATTCAAATACATGATCAATAAAAACACACAAGAATACAAATGATTATCTCTTTTAAAAATTATGTGTTCCTAAATTTTTTGATGTGTTTTTTATTTTTTTCTTTTGTAAAGAATCTCTTTCACGTGTTTTAAATTTTTGTTGATGTAATTCTCAATTATTTAAATGGATTTCACCAGTATACTCACAACTCAACAACCAAAAAAGAAATTTTGATCATGTAAACCCAACGTAGCAAAATAATTGAACACTTGCAATATAAAATCACACAAACACAAGGAGATTGCCAAAATGATAAAATCCTTTTTATATTGATTTCTTGATACAAATTTACAATCCTTTTAAATTGCCTCAAGTAATTTGGGAGCAATATTACAATATTTGTATTTGTATGATGCAAATATCCTCCTAGGGGGGGTTTCCAGGTCCTCAACAACATATAGTGTCCTTCCAATATTTTGCTACAGCTTCAAAATGTGAGTGAGCTTTGGTATCCAACGTGGACCACTCTAGCATTAGCAGCCTTCTCAATGTACCTGTAACTTGCACACATTCAACCAACAAGGAATTAATAGCACCTGTATATAACGATATAGAATCAATGCTACATACAAAACCCTAAGTTAATATAAATGCAATACATATCACAATGGCAAATAATGGATTAAAAATATTGCTAGCATAAAACTTATTGATCTCTATCATTGTGTTGTGTTTTGCTCTTGAGTCTGTTAAAATCGTGGATACACGATGGTGAAATAGAAACTACAGATACACGGTTCTAACTATGGAACTACGGATGGGTGGTTCAGGCTAAACATCATATTTCCTCAAGAAATGGACTTTTGAGATCGAATGGGGACTATGATTGTAATCAAATCAGGATTCAGGGTCAATTTTGGTATCCTGGTGGTATGTTCATTCAGCTCACTTAATTTAGTGGAGTAAATGTGTCTGTATAGGCCCATTAGGGATTTAGAGGGAAGTGGGAGATGGCAAACCCAGATTGCCAAGTGGAAGATCTGGAATTCCAGATGGAAGGGGCATTTACAGTGAATCACCTAGTGTGCCTCACATAATTGGGGTGATGTGGCTACAAGTTGAGTGGATAGTGGGATCCTGTCCTATGTGAAGGGACAAGGAAGACAAGAAATATGAGATGTGGCATGGGTGTTGGGAATCTACCTTATTTGCAAAGACAATAGGGACAATAATAGGTGAGATGTCATATAGATGTTGGGTGAAGTGTCCAGGACATATGTCCATTGGGTAGGTAGGGTGTCCTAGGGTGATTTTCTAGATTTAATAAATCTAAAAAATAGGATAATATGTGGGATTTTATATCCTTAAGTTAGAACTTAGGCATATATTTTTATTATGTAGAATTTGGTGGTGGGATGGCAAATGTGGTCTTTGAGGCTGCTAAATTTTGGTGTCTACAGTTACCCCTTTTTGTACTGTGTTATGTTCAACACAATTCAATGCAAAAACTAATGACACATGATTTTATTGGATGAATGGACTCAAATCTTCTTGACATACAAGAATGAATGATTTAAAAAAAAAAAAATTAGTTGTTTGATTACCCCCTCAATTAGCGAATGGGTAAGGGATGAAACCCATGAGCCAATTGATCAAATGTGAATGATGAAATGGGATGGATATGATGGATGCAAATATTGGAAATCAAGATCAAGTTGGATGCCCCATGTTTGGGTTGGACTTGTGTTATCGCAAATTTACATTTGGTTTGATTGACATGCAAGATGATGAAGTGAAGGAACCAATTACCCTAGGGGTCTTTCGTAGTGACTGTTAGCAATTCCTTAATGCAATATGAAGTATAAATTTTCCATTTTTTGTAACCCCACAGAGTAGGCATCAATGACAACCTTGGACCAATCTACTTGAATGCAGGTCACTGAAAAATTGAAGGACCAACCTAATTGAATTTGAGACATGATAATGGTGGATGTTGAGGATTTTTTTTTTGTTTTTCTTTGTTTTTTTATTTTCATTTTTATTTTTTTTTAAATCACGGGTGCACACTTCTTCTTTCTCGAAACAACGCATCTGTGTTTTCAAATACAAACCATGGGTCTATGGATTCATGCCATAAAATGTGCGTGCATAATTTTACGTGCCCTAGAAAAATACGGGTGCATGTTTTTCACTACAAAAAGTGGTTATATATAGGCCTTGGGCCAGTTTATTTTCATTATTGCCACTTTTATGGATTTGATTCGCTCTGGTAAAATTATAAGTGATATGGAGGTTGGTGAGAGGATCGAAAGTGGAGGTGATGTGTATGCGAACAGTAGTGGATGTGGTGGCTCGGTTGGAGTGGAAGATGACACACATTATACCCCGGTAGGTGCTCGATGTCGTTAGCTTAGCTTTTATTTGTTTTGTGTATTTTTGTGTTTGTTTTTTTTTTCTTTGTTTGTTCATTCTTTTTTTTTTTTTTAAATCACTAAGTGAGGGTGGTTTTTTTTTTTTTATTTGTGTGTTTTTTTATTGTGTGTAATCTAGATGGTTGTTTATGTTTGTTGTTTGCTTTTTTTTGTTTTGTATTTTTTGTTCCGTTTTTTACTACTACGTAGGGGTAGGTTGATTTTTTTTTGTTTTTCTATTTAATTACTACCATGTAGGGGTAGGTGGAATTTGTTTTTGATGTTTATTGTTTTGGTTCTTTTCTTGTTGTTTTTGTTCTATTTTATTGCTATCATGTAGGGGTAGGTCAATTTTTTTTGTGTACTAATGCTTCATTTGTTTTATTTGTTTTAGGTGAAGCTACTAGATGCTCGCCATAGATGGTGTCAAACTATACAAAAAGTGTGGAAGGCCCTTACTGATGATGACTGGCACTTCTTGGAGATAGTCAGCTTGGATGGATGTGTGCGGTTGGGCACTATTCAAGTTGATTAGGATATTTTTTCTATCCTTGTTGAGAGGTGGGACCCATACCAAGGTACTTTTTATCTTCCTACATGGAAGCTCACTATTACATTGGAGGACATTTATCACATATTTTGAGTTCCTGTCGAGGTTCCACCGATTAGTGTGGTCCATGATAAGGAGGCACTCTATCCCATATTTAGTAATCTATGGGATGTAGACTATAGTAAGGGTGACATTACATATCTTGATTTGTTTTAGGTAGATAGACTTGGTGTAGTTCCTACTTTCCTGATGTATATATTGAGCAATATGTTGTTGCCAAATAGCATGGAATATAAGATCCCATGAAATTAGGTTTCTATAGTGCTTGACTTGATGGTAAATCCTCGAACGTTGGCGTGGGATCCAACTCTTCTCTACCATATTTATAGTGATATTTATGAGGTTAAGAGGTAGGGGAAAAAGGGTCTTAGTTGTAGCTTAGTGCTCTAGATTTAGTCTTGAGAGCACATCATTATGGGTTTCCTCACAGGTTTTCCTTGTTCTTGTGATGTTGTTGCTCTTCGTGTGTATTGGTGGCTTTTGAGTGAGGAGTCTTCTTCTACTCACCCTATAGTTGAGGCTTCTACTTACAGGGATAGCCTTAGTGGGCTTACCAAGTATTGGATGTGTTGGCACCCATGGAGGGGTGTGGCCTAGGATACTGATGGTGTGGAGTTTTGTTGGATTCGACAACAATGATGGGTTATGGGTAGCCATCTTTGAGAGATGGAGTATATCTAGTTCTCTCAAGTGCAGAGATAGTTTGGGCTTGTGCAGGGTGTTATTAATGCTCTTGTGACTTACAAGTAGTGAGGTGATGAGTTGGGTCTACCTATGACTCCTGATATCTGGATTGTTGATGATGCTTTTGAAGATCCAACTATGGACTTACCAAATTTGGATGATGCAAGTACCACTACCAATTATGATTCTTGGTTTACCGCTCAACCCCCTTGGACATCCATCTTGGTTGTTGATGATGAGGGTAGTGAGGATGAGGTGGAGATAAGTGATCAGGCTCCTCGATCGATGAAGCACCAACGAGGTAGTGCCAATGGGACCAAGACTATGATAGAGGTGGAGAAATCTAATGAGGGGATGGAGGTAATGGTGGAGAGGGAGATGTACCTCCTTTATATATAGAGTAGCAGTGGGATGTGCTCCAGGATAAGCGTGATAGCTTGGACATAGAGGTGACTCACCTAAAGGGTGAGTTGACTTAGTATCAGGGCAAGGTGACTTGCTTACAAGGATTTTTGGATGGTTCATAGATAGGGCCTAGTGGAGGTGATGTTGTAGCCACTATTGATTCCATTAGTTTAGAGATATCTCAATGAACAACTTGAAAAGGTGTGAACCTAAGGACCATGCACAGGTAGGAAATGTATATCAAGATGTTGGAGAACATATTGCATGAGTGCTAGATACCTTTGCATGTTCCTCCTTCTTCATCAGTTGCTGGCTCGGGCAGGGGGATCAAGATGAGCCATAAGACTCATCGGCTATCTAGATCACATGGTGCTTCATAAGCACAGGGTCCTCATAGGGATCCTGTAAGTGCTAGCTAGTAGCACATTATTGCCTTGTTTTGTATTTTGTGTGCTTCTATTTTTCTTATGAGCCTTAGTGCTCTAATGTATACAGCCTGTGGGTGTTTTTGTACTATGAGACTTACCTTATATATATATATATATATATATATATATATATATATATATATATATATACATGGCTTTTTATATTTTTTTGTTATGATTTTGTTGATACTTTTGTGTGAATGCATGTGTATAATAATGATGAATGTATATGATATGTTATGAATGACTAATGCATGGTGGCATATATAGATGATTTATGCAAGGTGTAATGGTAATGATCATTTATGGTTTAGATTTTTATGCTTGGCCATATTTAGCATTGTTTTTTAATCAGGGACATGAAATTGTTGTGTGAATGGCTCTTTGACATTTTATGGGTGTTGATGTGGAAGATGATTTGGATATTGATACAAAAAATTTCTTGTTTTACGAAGACTCAAACATCCTCGTATATCAAACAATCCACTAAAACTGTCTAATTATTCTAGGATCTAATGTGTATGCAGTGTATTCATTTATCTAATCAATAGTATAGAAATAATTTGAAACAATCAATAACCATTGTGTGTGCAATTGATTTCATTAACCCATCTTGAGTAAATTACGTAAACATGTTATGGTTGGAATGAAGAAGTTAGCTTATCTGTATGAGCAGTTAGAGGTCTCTTTTTAAAGGAGACATGTTATCACACGTGAGTGTACTCCACTACTAGTCAAGTGTCTATAGCTCCGGTGGAGGCTAACTCCATAGTCCATGATTTTTGTTTTTTATTTCTTAGATTTTGGGGATGACTAGTTAACCATCTGACTGGAAATGTAGTATGATCTTTACAACCTGTTGTTGCTACTCCACAATGTACCCCAAATTTGGGGACCCACCTTTTTCTTCTTGTATTTTTGAGGATTTTGGTATCCTTGGAGAGATGATTTTAGCAAGTCCTACCTTTGGCATTTGTATTTCAAGTTTCAAGGTGCCTTGCCGAAGTAGCATCTTTTGTTTTTCATCGCTTTCTTTTGGAGTTTTGATAGGCTTGCATGTGTTGTGTGACCTTCTCGGTTTCATTTCAAGGTCCAGTCTAGGTAGTATCATCTTGTTGGCATTTGAATGTATTCGCCGTGCGGGTTGGTTTTGTTTCATGGGTTTGATTTGGTGATGTTTTGATTAATGATAATGTTTCGACATTAGATTAATTAAAACATATAAATTTAATCAAATAAAATGAGTTCTCTTTTGAAATAATAAAAAAATGAATATATATATATATATATAATAAAAATAAACTTATATATTTATATTTATATGTTTTATACAAAATAAAAAAATATCAATAATTTAAATATATATATATATATATATATATATATATATAATAGATTATTTACATTTATGTATATAAATAAATAAATAAGAAATAAAATTAAAACCTAACGAGATTTTGACTTTATTTAAAATTCTAGTTTAATTTTATTCATATAAGGTTGAGTATTAATGTTAAATATTTTAACCTAACTAATTCGGTCTATGGCAGGTGAAGACACGATGTTGCTTGGGAAGATGGACTTCGATAGAGGGGACCTACGCTCGGGTGCGAAAGAAGCGACGTCGATTAAGGGATAACATTGATGCCAGCGAATTTATGGAACATGGATCCTCAACACAGCTATCATGGCCAGCGTGGAGGATGATGCGGCTGGCAACGGGGTTTTGATGTAAACAATGCACGAGATGGATACTACACGTGTCAAGGCCCATCGTCGATAATAAAGGTAACAATACTATCGTAGAGATTTTAGACCAAAGATAATTCGACGAAGAAGTGCTGTGATAGACAGAGACATTCGGTAGCAAGGGCCATGGTGATGGTTTGGACATGTCATGGATAGTGGAAGTGTTAAATAGTGAGTTTACATGGCACCAACAAGGCATCGATAAATTGTGACGAAGACATCGGTGTCGAAGCGGTTTTCGAAGCACATGTCATCATATCTATAGGTTTGAACGACTTTGGGTGCTCACTTAAGAGCTCGCTGGTCGAATATTAGAAGAAAGAGACATATGTTTACGTGGTGTTCATTCACAGGCTGCACCAAAGGCCGTTTATTCACAACGGCTCCTATTAAGGCATAGGTGGACGAGGATGTCAGCTTAATAGTCTTGTTGAAGCCACCCAAGCTGGAATGGGGAATAAAACAAAAGTTTTATAAATTTAAAGCATCGGAGAGTGAATGACGAGGCTCCACGTCGCATGTATTGGGTGTGTTTTAATATACGAGGGCAAAGGTGTTGTCAAGAAATTATTTATGTTGAAAGGGGTGCATTTTTTTTTTACAAAGAAACCATTGAAAGGTCTAAATGCATGTTGAATGGAGCGTTACGGAACCAAAGCCATGGAAAATGTAAAGGAAGGGGGAAAAATCAAAATAAAACAAAAATAAAAAAGTTGGAGAATGAAATGAAAGGACAAAAGTGACTCTTCGAAGTAGAGGAAAGGAAAATGAAACAAACTAAGTGAAGAAAATTTAAAAATAAAATAAAAAATAAAAATAAATAAATAAATATAGAAAGAGGGCTGGATTTTTTTGGGATTCTTTTAGGGGATGAAAGCACACTGATGGATTGCGTTTTATCATTTCAATGTTTTCTGCATTGTATTTGACATTGAATATCTTTTTACTACAATTAATTGGAAATGTTTTAAGTTTGATGCATCTTTATGGTTAACTGGATTCCATTTTCAGTTTATTGCATAATTTCCTTTGAATCTCACACCATATTAGATGTGGATTGATTTAAATTGAATCACTCTAATACCAGTTTTATGCAGAACAATGATGCTTGCAGGATCTATGGAAAAATGCAGGGTTGCAGCATCTCTGTTTTTTTTGTTTTTCATATTTTTTATTTTTCTAACTTTATTTTTGCAGATTTTTATTTTTATTTTTAGAGATTAAAATAAAAATTAAAAAAATTCAAAATCCAAAAATATTTATATGGCTGCATAGAACTTCAGAGTTCCATTTTGCACATTTACATTTTTATTCCAAAGTCATTTCGATTTTATAAAAATTATTTAAAGTTGTTTTAATGCAGATTTTTATAATTTCAAATTTTCATTTTTTACATTTTGAAGCCAAATCAGATTTTTTCAGTTTTGCAAGCATAAAATGAACTTCCCTTTATGAATATTTCAATTTCATCAAAGGGGGTAAATTTTAAGGGCATTTTATAAGCCATCATTTTTAGAGTAATAAATGCATATTTTTTTAATGAAAATTCTGATTTCATTAAAGAGAGGTAATTTTATATGTTACATTAAAAGGCTATTACTTTAAAGCATTAAATTATTTTTCTTTATGAAAATGATTTCATTAAAGAGGGATAATTAATAATGACATTTTAAAGCCACTATTTTAAGGCAATAAATTATTCTCTTTGTGAAAATTAATTTCACCAAAGAGGAATAATTTATTAATCATATCAAAGGCTATATTTATCTTTATGATAAGAAGTTACATTTAATAAGCCTATTCATCATTTTAGATTCATCTATATAGATATATTTTAAACTTCATTTTCATGTGTAAAGCAGGATTTAATGCAAGATAAAACTTGTTTAAAAACTATTTAATAAGATAAAATCTATCTCAAAACACTTCAAGATAAAAGAAATTAAGACACTATATCGTGGTCATATGAGGGCCAATTCACATTTACTTTTATTTGGTTTCATGAACAATGATTAACATAACATGGTAAAATGAACCAACACATGCCCCTTGTTTATAGTTACTTGTAATCACTAAGGTGTTCCTAGCATTTAATGGATAATATTTTTATTGAGATTTCTAATACACATGTGCAAATGCTAATATAGCGGAGACCTTGGAGAATTTGTTTTTTTTAACTTCTTTGCAAGAGAGGGTTTTGGGATAAAAATACTAAGTGAGTGTAATTTTACAATTGGGTAAAATTACCACTCAACACAACCCAATTAATTAGTGGTGTGTGATGTAAAAGATTTTAGAGCTTTGGGGAATCATATTCTCAACCAATGTGTGATGAGAATTGTACCCTATATTTTGAATTTGAAGAAACTGTGATAGTGGTGAAAACCACTATTTTCATAGACTATGTTGCATAATGGGACAAACAAGGATGACCCTTTTCACCTCAAGGTTTCTACCAAGTATGGTGTTATCCTTTTTTGACACAAGACTTTTTAAAATGTGAAATGTGTTTGGTTCAAGAATGTTTTTGAAATCATTTATCAATATTCAAGATTTGTTTAGTGTATGTATGTGTAATGGTCCCAAAAGAACCCGACATATTTTTAGAAGTTGCTTAAAATACTAGAGTGGCTGAGTGACTGAAAACACATGTGTTATATGGATGCAAATCGTAATTTGGCATGGTGAAACTATATGGATGATTTTGTGAATGTGCTCCTGATTAAGGCAACATGACTTGATTTGACCAGATTAAAACCTTGAACTTAATAAATGATCCTAAATATTTAGCCATGTATATATACACATATTTGTAAGTTTCATTATGTATAAAATACCTTTAGGTACATAATGTTCAATGGTTCTGGCTCCACTTTTCCTTCCAAGTTGGCAAGTCTATATGTTCCTAGACCTAGCTTTTGTTTGATAATGTATGGGCCTAACCAATTAACTGCAAATTTATCTCTTAAGTGTGGCAATGCATTGATATTTTTTTTATTCTCTTTAAGCACAAGGTCTCCTACTTGAAATTTGCAAGAATGGAATTTTGTGTTGTAAGCATGTTTGATTCTATCTTAATATACTCGTAGGTGTTCTAAGGTATTGATGCATCTCTCATCAGCAAGTGTTAATTGGTCAAAACATGCTTATATAGTCGTGTTGTTGCCCATGAATTCATATAATGCAATTCGTAAGGATAGAATCTCAAGATCAAAAGGTAATATTACTTCTGCATTGTAAACTAGCAAAAAAGGTGTCGCTCCCATTAAAATTCTAATGCTTTTTCTGTAAGCCCACAGTGCCAAGGGGAGTTGAGTGTACCAATATCTATGATTTTATTTAACCAGTTTATTGAGAATGTCTATCATTGTCTTGTTGGTTGCTTTGGATTGCCCATTTGCCTATAGGTAGTATGATGTTGAGAAACTATGTTGTACATTTAACTTGTTGCATATGGCTTGAACATCCTTATTCTTAAAGAACTTGTCATTATCAAAAATAATCTTGGAAGGTATTCTAAAATGATAGATAATATGTTGAAGTATAAACTCTGCTATTTGAGGTCTAGTCATAGTGGTCATTGGAATTGCTTTGACCCATTTTGTGAAATATTTTACGGTAGTTATGATGAATTTATGTTGTCCTAATGAGGTATGTGATTTTTTTCCAATAAAATCAAGGCCCCATCATGAGAAGGGTGAAAGGATTTGAATGGTCTATAAATATTGTGAAGGTACATGGGTTAAATTGGGATGATGCTGACTTTTTTGACATTTCTTGACATATTAGCAACAATCACTTTCCATGGTGAGCCAATAGTAACCCATGCACAAGATACACTTTGCAATTGCCATTCCACTAAAGTGACCACCACAAGTACCATCATAGGCTTCTACAATGGCTCATTGTGCCTCAACGGGATCTAGACATCATAATAAAGTTCCATCATAGCTATGTTTGTACAATACGTTCCCCAAGAGAGTGAAGCGAGCTACTTTTTTTTTAATTTTAATTTTGTAGTTCATGATATTTCTATCGAGAGGGTCTAAGACTTGAGAAATTCTTTGATCTCATAAATATAAGAATTGTAAGGTTCAGTGTGTATAAAATAAACATTTTTCTCACCTTTAGAATCTGCTCTTTGCATTACTGGCTTGGACACATTTGTTATGACTAGCGGTTGTACTTCTACATGTTTGTTCTTAGGGATCAAGGATCCCAAAGAATCCATTGCATATGCAAATTGTTGGTCGAACGAGGCATGTTACTAATTTTATACTAGTCAAATTGTTCTAGTAACTTCATTGCTACTTCATGATATTTCTTAGGAATGGTTCTTTATATTGGTATTCTCCTCTTATTTGGTAAAAAACTAGTTGAGAATCACCAAAAATGCTTAGTCTTTTGATGCTCATAGCTACAACTAATTGAAGTCCCAAGATTAAAGCTTCATACTCTATATTATTATTAGTGAAGAACATGTGCTTATACTTAGAGGAGGGGTGAATATTATAACATAATTTTTTTTCCTAAATAGTAGCATCAACATTAATGAAACAATAAACATCACATAAAACATCACACACACGAGAGACATCATTTTAACATGGTTCACCCAATGTGGGCTATCCCATAGAGAAAATATTTCTCAAATAATCTCTTGGGAATCCTTCCCAAATTACAAAGTTTATGGATTTCTGTCTAAAGGAAATGTTGATCCCCTAATCTCAAGTTTGTGTATCTCTCCCATAGGAGAACTCTTTCACCTTTTGCTCTGTCTAGTGATCTTCTATAAGACTCTGTCTCTACGCTACAGTGATTTGTGGATATCTCTCCACTTGAAGACTCCTCACTCAGATATGTCTTCAATTGTCCTGGCTATTGGATCTCTATCCACTAGGACCCTATCCTTTGTACTCTGTCACCTCCAAAGGTCTGTCTCAACACTGTACTAAACACAGTTCAGTCAGTCTAGCACAAATCTGCTCAATCTCTTGAAGTAAACATAATTTATTTGGTCTAGCACAAATCTGCTCAATCTCTTGTACTAAACATAGTATAGTCGATCTAACACAAGTACACTCAAATTTGCACTAAACATAGTTCAATCAGTCTAGCACAAAATTGCTCAATAGGTCCACTCAAAACCTTATCAAATATGCTCAACAGATCCACACAGAAACCTTCTCAATTTTTCTCAATGGGTCCACACATAACCTACTCAAATATGCTCAATAGGTCCATATAGAACCTAATAAAATATGCTCAAAAAACTCACACAGAACCTGCTCAACTCTGCTCAATAGGTCCATAGACAACCTGCTCAAATATGTTCAACTGGTCCACACAGAACTTGCTCAAATATGCTCAACAGGTCGACACATAACCTGCTTAAATTTTCTCAACAAGGTCACACATAACTTATCCAAATCTGCTCAATAAGTACTCTCTAGGACTTGCTCAAATCTGCATTTCAAGCTTTCACAAAATCTTACACAAAATTAGTCCACAAGCCTTCTCAAATACTTGTCCTAAATCTGCTTAACAAGCTCACATAGAACTTATCCAATCACATAGAAGCATAAAGAAAATTGTTAGAGACTCAATATTTTCTATACTCAAATCCCAATCTCAACTTAATCAATCTCATAGAAACATAAAGAAAATTGTTAGAGATTCAATATGTTCTAATACTCAAATCCCAATCTCAACTCAATCAATCTCATAGAAGCATAAAGAGAATTGTTAGAGACTCAATATATTCTATACTCAAATTCCAATCTCAACTCAATCAATTTCATAGAAGCATAAAGAGAATTGTTAGAGACTCTATATGTTCTATTCTAAAATCCCAATCTCAACTCAAATCAAAATATTGAATAGTTTGTTTCAAGGAACTTGAACAACCACTTCACACAATCACTTGACTAGGCTCAATCAACTCTACTCAACCAATCACCTCAAGGATCAATCCTTTCTCACAAACCCTAGTCCAAGCATGTATTAACAAAATCAAAATGTTTTCAACAATGCTCAATCACAAATCTCACATAACAATGATACTCATGTTCTTCTCTAACTCAAGTTCAAGTTCTTTGTACAACCAATGGGCTTCAACAACAATGCTTATAAAACAAGGTTTAATCACAACACACAATCCAGAAAACCTTGAAGCATTCACCAACCACTTTCAAAAAGGAAACCACAATCAATCATTTTCTCTCCAATGATATTTCAAAAATCAACCACTATAAACAATAAATAGGAGAATGTGCCCATACCTTTTATGAGAATGAAGAAACCTCTTTGGAAATCTGCCACAATCACAATATTCATTTTCCAATATTCATGAGGGTTAGGAGAAATTACAAAACAATTATCATAACCTTTTACACCTTATTTCTCCTAGTCAAAAATCACATCCACCAAAGTCCCTCCATAGAAAAACTCTCTAAAAATTTAAATCAACAAGTCACTATAATAAATCTCAATATTTTATTTATACTCACACCTTATTTATCCTAAAATAATACTCTTAAAACAATCAAATCTCTAATTATAAGGCTCAAATAATTATTAAATTTTCCACCATGAAAACTAATTATTAAACCTTTAATAAATAAAGTTTATTAAAAAGTAATAAACTTTATAACCCTTATCTCAACAACCTTAGGAAATCAATAAAAATTAATTAACAAAAATTTCATACCTCGTCAAGGGGTTTCGACCCCTAAACCTACCCTCACCGCAAACACCTTATCCATGGCTAAGGTTTGCACACGAGCTAGCTACTCATTTGCAAATGGAAAGGCATAATGTGCCTTTTGTTTTCCTCACTGCCCACGTGTGCCAAATCATTGTGCGCCTTGGGTGCTCCCAACAAAATGCAAAAATGAACCCTGCCAAAGTTGAATACACGACCTCGTGCTTCACAATGCCTTCATGCTTCCTAAGTTTTCAATAGGCCATAGTGCCCAAGATGACTTGATTTTTGTGCACCATCCAAATTATTCATTGCTTCCACCACTTAAATTTTTTGCACGAGCTCTTAATCAATTTCCAATGATCGCATTAAACACCAAGAGCCAGGATACTTTCAATTGAATAATTTAATGGTATATATATGCCTTCCCTTCACTTGGAACGTCGATGCTTCCTCATGATGTCGACGGATAAACTTTTTAATTTTAATTTTAAAATTTAAATTTAAACTTTAAATAATTTTAAATTTAAAGTAAATATTTAAAATTAAATATCTCCATCATCGGGGCACCTTTTTTGATGAAATAAAAATCCAACTCGGGCTTTAAGAAAAAATCATTTCAAATATGTTGTCCATGGTTTTAAACAAAACCTTTTATTTTACTTGCCTTGGTTTTCACAAAAACCATTCCTTGAAATTTTAACAAAACATAGTGCATGCCATCATAGATCCTTTTGACACCAAATAACCTTTTGACATCAATGACAACATTTTAGCTTAGGGACTCAAAATGTCCAACAATATCGACCTTTTTCATTAATGGCAACCTAAATCCTTTTACAAAATTCTGACCTTCTTTTCTGCTTCTCCTGGGAATTTTCTCACCCTGGCTGAATGCTCTCTCAAATATCAAATCTCTCCCCATATCAGAAACTCTCCCCAATATACATAAATCTCTCCCCATTTGACATCAATGGAAAATGGTCACCTTTGGGTCTTGAGGCTAAGAATGAGCCTCTTAGATTAGCCCCTCCCCCACCTCCACATGAGGTGGCTAATTTTGGGATGGGAGTATTTCTACCCCTCGAAAGCACTGCTCTTTACCTTTATCTTTCTCTTTTTCTTTCTATTTTTTTTTAACCCTCTCACTGTTTCTTTTCAATTCATCATCCCTGTTCCTATTCCTATTCTTGTTCTCATCCATGTTCCCATTCTTGTCTTTGTTCTTGTTCTCTTTATTTTCTGAGTCTCTATTCTTCTCTGAGTCTCTATTTTTGTTCTTTTTTGAGTCTCTATTCCTGTTCATATTTTTGTTCTTGTATATGCCTATTTCAGGAATATTTACTCTACCCCATATTGCTATGTGACCATCATTATTGCACTTATAACACTTAATATTATTATTACTTTAATGTGCAACTGTATTAGGATTTATCCTAGTGAAGCCATATCCTCTTTTATCATGAACCCTGCAATTCATTGCATTGGGACCAAACTCATTACATGAATAAAAATATCCTTGGAAAATTTGTCCTCTTCCATATACTTGTCTTTCATGTGTCCTGTACTGTGAATCCATGTGGCCAAACCTGTGACTTGAAAAACATTTTCCATTGAAGCTTCCTTGTATTGGCCTCATCGGTATCATGTTCTGATTATTGTTCCATTTGTATCTTCTTTTCCCATTATCCTTGTTACTAATGGACTCACTATAATCTAACTCATCCTTAGAAGTTTCAATTTCACTTTCGCTTTCATTTGAGAATACTTCTTCTAAAGTATCTCCTTCTAAATTCCTTCTTCTTCAAGACTTGAAGTAGACTTTTCTTGCCATTTCTTTTGAACTTATTTGGAACCAAGACCTGTCTTGTTTGTTTCTCCTCTTTGTAGCTTGACATTTTTATACATACTCTTTAAATTGTTTACATACTTGTATAGCTTGTTATTGGAACCCTCTAAATCTTCCTTTAGTAGTGCCACTTATTGTGTTAACTTTCACATTCCAAAATCTTTACTTCTAACTTATATTTGAACTTGCTTGCCTTAGACTTTGACTTTTATAAGTCCTCTATGAGCAACAATATTTCTTCATCATATTCTTGAAACTGAATTTCAAGCTTGGAGTGTCACTTTCTTACCTTCTTTACTGTGTCAAGAGCATAGATAAGTTCTCCCTTGAGATCATATCCATTCTCTACCAGATAATCCTCTATTTTTTTACCTTTGTCCATATCATTTCTTTCTTTTGACTTATCTTCTATAGAACCATTTTATTTATCTTCCAAATCCATTAGAAGATTCTCATTTGGTCTTAATCTTATGTGTTGATATCGATCCTCATTTTCTTTGGATAAATGATATTTTTCCTTTTTTATCTCATTGAGTACATAAATATTTCTTTCTCTTATAGCACTTGCTACTAGTTTTCCAGATTTAGATTTTCTCACTTCACATCTATCTTGATGAAAAGTTACCATATGGCCTTGATCACAGAGTTGACTAATGCTTAAGAGATTGTGTTTCAAACCTTCCACATATAGAACATTTTCAGCTTTTGCTTTCCCATTGCCTATACTTAGAGTTCCTTTTGTGTAGACCTTTGTTGAACCATTGTCCCCAAAGTTTACTGACCCTCTATTTCCTTCTTTAAAAATTATAAACTTGTCTTTTTCTCTTGTCATGTGTCTAGAGCATACGCTATCCAAAAATCAATTTTCTTATCTATCATGAGCATGCAATGGTATTTGAACTAGCAAGGATTTTAATTTACCTTTCCCTTTTTCTTATTTTCTAGTAGTTTGAGTTGTGGTTTTTCTACTAGACTTAGAATTTTCTATATTGCACCTTCTAGATCTATGTCCAAAGTTATTGCATTTGTAACACTCAACATCATCATCCATATATGGTACAATAGAATCCATACTACTACTATCTTTGTTACAATGCATAACTTTATGACCATATTTATTCCAAGAAAAAAAATGTCCATGGAAGAAATTTTGTAACCTGTTTTGATGAGGACTCAATATGGTATTCTTTCCTTTGTGGTCTTCTTTTCTTGAGGTACCTTATTTTTGCTTGATTTTCTTGCCTCTTGCAGACTTGCTTATGTAATCTCTTGTTTATTTCTATTTTGCATTTTAGCATAATAATTTTTGTTGCCATTTTATCAAGTCCTACTTCTTTGTCTTACAACATATCTCTCAACTAATGTTCAATCTCTCTTTTTTCTTTCACTTCTATTTCAAGATCTATTAGCATTTGTAGAAGCTCAATTCTTGCTAATTCATAGTTTTGAATTTGTTCATTTAGTTGTGCATTCTCTTCTTGAATCCTTTCAAGCTCTTGGAGACATTTGAAGAGTGCTTCTTCAAAGTCTATACTTTATTCACATTTTGAGAACATGTGTGTTACTGATGGATCCTTCTCTGAGTTGTTAAACTCTTTCTGGAGAGACTGGATCTGATACCAATTGAAGAACATGTGCTTATATTGAGAGGGGGGGTGAACAATATAAAATAAAACTTTTTACCAAATAGTAGCATCAACATTAATGAAACAATAAACATCAGACAAAATATCACACACATGAGAGACATCATTTTAACGTGGTTCACCCAATGTGGGCTACCTCCACAAAGAAAATATTTCTTCTAAATATTTCTCAAATAATCTCTTGGGAATCCTTTCCAAATTACAAATTTTATGAAATTCTATCTAAAGGAGATGCTGATACCCTAATATTAAGTTCGTGGATCTCTTCCATAGGAGAACTCTTTCTCCTTCTACTCTAGCTAGTTATCTTCTAGAAGACTCTATCTCTATGTTGCACTGACTTGTAGATCTCTCTCCACTTGAAGACTCCTCACTCAGATTTATCTTCAATTATCATGGTTGTCAGATCTCTATCCATTGAGACTCTGTCCTCTATACTCTGCCACCTCCAAAGATCTATCTCAACACTGTACTAAACATAGTTCATTCAGTCTAGCACAAATCTTCTCAATATATTGCACTACATATAGTTCATTTGGTATAGCATAAATCTTCTCAATATCTTGTACTAAACATAGTATAGTCGATCTAGCACAAGTCCACTCAAATCTGCAATAAACATAGTTTAGTCGGTCTAGCACAAACTTGATCAATAGGTCCACTCAGAACCTTCTCAAATATGCTCAACAGGTCCACACATAACCTGCTCAATTTTTCTCAATAGTTCCACACATAACCTGCTCAAATCTGCTCAACAGGTCCACACAAAACATGCTCAAATCTGATCAACAAGCTCACACAAAACATGCTCAATTTTGCTAAATAGGTCCACACAAAACCTATTTAAATCTGCTCAACATGTCCACACAGAACCTGCTCAAATATGCTCAATAGGTCCACAAAAAACCTCATAAAATCTAATCAACAAGCTCACACAGAACTTGTCCAAATCTGCTCAATAAGTACTCTCTAGGACTTGCTAAAATCTTCATTGCAAGCTTTCACAAAATCTTACACAAAATTAGTCCACAAGCCTTCTCAAAGACTTGTCCTAAATTTGCTTAACAATCTCTCACAGAACTTGTCCAATCACATAGAAGCATAAAGAGAATTGTTAGAGAATCAATATGTTCTATACTAAAATCCCAATCTCAACGTAATCAATCTCATAGAAACATAAAGAGAATTGTTAGAGATTCAATATGTTCTATACTCAAATCCCAATCTCAACTCAATAAATCTCATAGAAGCATAAAGAGAATTGTTAGAGACTCAATATATTCTATACTCAAATTCCAATCTCAACTCAATAAATCTCATAGAAGCATAAAGAAAATTTTTAGAGACTCTATATGTTCTATTCTAAAATCACAATCTCAACTCAAATCAGAATATTGAATAGTTTGTTTCAAGAAACTTGAACAACCACTTCACACAATCACTTGACTAGGATCAATCAACTCTACTCAACCAATCACCTCAAGGATAAATCCTTTCTCACAAACCTTAGTCCAAGCATGTATTAACCAAATAAAAATGTTTCCAACAATGCTCAATCACAAATCTCACATAACAATGATACTCATGTTCTTCTCTAACTCAAGTTCAAGTTCTTTGCACAACCAATGGGCTTCAACAACAATGCTTATAAAACAAGGTTTAATCACAACACACAATCCAGAAAACCTTGAAGCATTCACCAACCACTTTCGAAAAGGAAACCACAATCAATCATTTCTCTCCAATGATATTTCAAAAATCAACCACCATAAACAATAAATAGGAGAATGTGCCCATACCTTTTATGAGAATGAAGAAACCTCTTTGGAAATCTGCCACAATCACAATATTCTTTTTCCAATATTCATGAGGGTTAGGAGAAATTACAAAACAATTATCATAACCTTTTACACCTTATTTCTCATAGTCAAAAGTCGCATCCACCAAAGTCCCTCCATAGAAAAACTCTCTAAAAATAATAATCAACAAGTCACTATAATAAATCTCAATTTTTGATTTATACTCGCACCTTATTTCTCCTAAAAATAATACTCTCAAAATAATCAAATCTCAAATCATAAGGCTCAAATAATTATTAAAGTTTCCACCATGAAAAATAATTATTAAACCTTTAATCAATAAAGTTTATTAAAAATTAATAAACTTTCTAACCCTTATCTCTCCAACCTTAGGGCATCAATAAAAATTAATTAACAAAAATTTCATACCTCCTCAAGGGGTTTCGACCCCTCAACCTGCCCTCACCATGAGCACCTTAGCCACGACTAAGGTTGCCACATGAGCTAGCTGCTCGTTCACAAAGGGAAAGGCACAACATACCTTTTCTTTGCCTCACTGCCCACGTGCACCAAATCACCATGCGCCTTGGGTGCTCCCAATGTAATGTAAAAATGAACCTTGCCAAAGTTGAATGCACAACCTCATGCTTCACAATGGCTTCACACTACCTGAGTTGTCAATAGGCCACAGTGCCCAAGATGACTTGATTTTCGCATGCCATCCAACTTATTCGCTGCTTCCACCACTTAAATTTTTTGCACGAGCTCTTAATCAATTTCCAATGATCACATTAAACACCAAGAGCTAGGATCCTTTCAATTGAATAATTTAAAGGCATATATATGCCTTCCCTTCGCTTGGAAATTTTGGCACTTCCTCATGACATCAATGGATAAAAAATTTAATTTTAATTTTAAAATTTAAATTTTAATTTTAAATAATTTAAAATTTTAATTTTAATTTTAAATAATTTAAAATTTAAACTAAATATTTAAAATTAAATATCTCCATCACCATGGCACATTTTTCGATGAAACGAAAAGCCAACTTGGGTTTTAAGAAAACCCATTTCAAATTTGTTGTCCATGGTTTTAAATAAAACTTTTTATTTTGCCTGCCTTGGTTTTTACAAAAACCCTTCCTTGCAATTTTCACAAAACATAGTGCATGCCATCATAGATCCTTTTGACACAAAATAACCTTTTGATATCAATGACAACATTTTAGCTTAGGGACTCAAAATGTCCAAGAATTAGTGCATGTGAATTTGAGTTTGAATGATAAAGGAATTGGTATTTCTTATGGTGTGTAAAACATGACTCCCACACCTTATCTTTTTTCATGCTTAGATCCATAAAATAACATTGTCATGTCAGTTTCATCCTCAGGAGGAACTAACTCATTCAATGACAAAGAATACCAAATCATCTGGAATCTTAATGATGAGTTGTTTATCATTGGGTAATGGAGCTTCAGCTAGTTGATCAACTATCACCTAATATTTTATGGATTTTTTACGAATGAATTCAAGATCGAATTTTGTTAAAAGCATTATCCATTTGATGGTATGGGTGTTTTTGTAAGTGTGAGTCATCATGTATCGTAGAGTATTCTCTCTAGATATGACATAGGTAGTGCTACTTAGCATGTAATGTCTGAGTTTATTAGTGGCAAAAACCATTGCTAAGCATAACTTTTTGACATAAGCATACCTTATTTCCTAAATTATCAATTTTTGACTTATATAGTAAATGGCTTGCTCCTTATGATACTCATTTTTTTAAGCAAGCATTGTCCACAGTGCAAAATCTGTTGCAAAAATGTATAGGTGAAAAGGGACTCCTAAGAGAGGTAGCATAAGGATTGGTGGTGAAGCTAGATACTTTTTTATGTCATCAAATATCTCTTGACATTCAGTCATCCAAGATAATGTCATCCCTTCTATAGCAAGTGATTTAAAGGCTTGCATTTTTTGGAGAGTTGTGCAATGAATCATTAGATAGATTGGATCTTTCCTTGTAAACTATGCAACTCTCTTAAGTTTTTCGGATGCAGCATCTCTATAATGACCTTGACTTTAGCAAGGTCCACTTCAATACCTCACTTGGAGATAATAAATCTAGAATTTTCTTAGATGTGACACCAAATACACACTTCTTAGGGTTTAATATTACCTTATGCTCGAGCAATCCATCAAATACTTTCTCTAAAACTTTGATGTGCTCAAGACATATTTTTTATTTAGAAATAATATCATCTACATAATCTTCAATGATCTTATGCATATAGTCATAAAATATGTACGTCATGGCACACTGATATGTGGCTCTTGCATTCTTGAGGCCAAAAGGTATCACTCTATAACAGAATGTGCCCCAAGGTATTGTAAATGTTGTCTTATGTTGGTCTTCAAGATTGATTCAAATTTTATTGTATCTTGATAAGTTGTCCATTAGTGAAATAATTTCATGGCCATCATAAGAGTCTACTAGTTGATCGATGTCAAGCAGAGAAAAATCATCCTTGGAGCATGATTTATTTAAATCTCAAAAATTAGTTCATACAGGTACCCCCCATTCGGCTTGTGAATATGTACCATGTTGGAGATCCATTTTGGGTAATCGATTAGGACTATGAAATGCACATCCAATAATTTTTGTAGCTCTTATTTCTCAATCAATGCAACTATTGGATAAAGTTTCCTAATATTTTGCTTGAAATGTTTAGCATCTGGTTCCAAAGTAAGGTTATGGACCACCAAGTCCAGATATAGGTGAGGTATGTCTCTATATGACCACATGAAAACTTATTTTTTCTCATCAATACATCAATCATACATTCTTTATCTTCTACAAAAAAATACTTTGTGATTTTAATAATTATAGGATTATCTGCATCTAGGCTAAGGTTCACGTCTATAGATTCTTCAATTAGCATGTGATAACCTTCTTCTAGCTAATATGGAGTTGGGATGAGATGGATATCCACTGTAACATTCATAAATGTCTCATGGGTCTCTCCTTCTATTTTAGTTTAAAAAACTAAGGCATCATAGGATGAAGATTATTGTGGAATGTATGTGTTTGAAGCATGCAAAAACTATTTAGACATGATGAATTCGATGATGGATGGTGAGGATGAAATCCTATCCATAGCGATGAAACTAGTGTTGATATGGATCAACTTTGCTAAATCATAGGGATTGTGGAGTGGGGTGAGCAAGTCAACAGTGATCATATTGACTTTATGAAGGTGAGGTGGTTGCGGTTCAAGAGATTATGACTCATTCTCTCTAGGTTGCAACTGACCTAGTGTGGATGAATGGTGGTGCTACGCAAGTGGTTAAGATAGTGGTGGAGGGTCTGGTTTAGGGTTCTCATGCCATTTTTTGGCTCAGAATAGAGTGTGAACTAGTGGAAACTTTTCTTGGTACCACTAATATTTTTGGATGGGTTTAGCATAAGCTTTATCCTCTTGGGGGTCATCCAATGTTTGATTGAGCTAGTCTATATTTACCTCCATTTATTGGAATTCCCCAAAGTCTTCATCCATGTGGTGCATATGCCTTGGTCCAAGATAGGTCATATCAGTTTCATATTCATAATACTTGTTGCTTATGAAGAATCCATTAGCATTTATCTCAGGCCCCAAAATATGGTGTGTATGTCTTGGCCCAAGGTAGGCTCTTTCCGTTGGGTCTTCATATTCATCTCCACTTTCATCTTATATGTGTCATAAGGCTATTTTTAGAAAAATATCAAGCACATGAGGGGAAAAATCATAATACAAGTATTCATCATCATCATCATCATCAGGTTCATCCCATTCATCACTCTCCTATTTCTCTTGTTCACACTTGATGTTGAGTCCTTGGAAGGCATTATTGAAAGAAGAGTCTACGATGGAAGGTCTGTATCCTGGATCAAAGCGATCATGCAATTTTCTATATTCAAGATCTACAATGTGATGAGAACCTTACTCATATAATCCAAGTCCATACCCCTACAAGTTGACCCTTAAAAAATATCTTATCGGGAAAGCTGGGTTGGATAGATAATCTATGTTTCCATTAAATTATTGTAAGGGTTCCTCAATAGGGGAAGGTGGATCAGACGAAGAATCACTTACCCATATATGAAATTGATCCCGTTTGATTGGTAACCAATTCTATACACTTCACCTATGGCTAAGGGTGGATCATGTGGGTGGTCATAGTATCTGGCTGACTCAATAGGCAGTGCGATTGTGACACTCTCAATGATGTACTCTCAAATTATCAGATTAGCAAGACGTAATGAAACTTTGGAATGTTGGAATGATGATGGCTCAGTGGATAAAGAGTGTATTTTTGAGCTGGTTTATGGCTCAAGGGGATATGGTGGATCTTCTCGTATAGGTGGCCCTATATACGAGACTGTAGGTTGGGATGCTTGTGATTGAATCAGTTTGTTGGTGGACATAGTGGGTTGTGATGTGAATATAAATGGTTTTTGTGGATCTTATTATGTGGTGGATGGGATTAATGATTGGTTGATAGGATGATCAGGTGTAATGGGAAAGTGAAATGTAGTGGTTAAGGGTTGACTAGAGCTAGTGCTTTTGAATGCAAAATTTGAATCAAATACAAGCAATTCCTCTTGGATGGGAGCTTTTTATGAGGTGTTATTATATGGAATGGTTTTGATGGTGAGTGGTTGGATGTATCGGTGTGTTTATGAAAGCAAGGGCTCATATGGGTTTGATATCAAGCTTTAGTACTTGAAAGATTCTATGTCAACCGAAATGCAATGTACTTTACCCTCATGTACATACTTTAGGTATTGATGCAATGTTGAAGGCACACACTTCATTTCCCTAATCCAAGAGTGTAAAAGAATTATGTTGTACTGCATTGCCCCCTCCAAGATGTGGAAGAGAACATGTATTTTTTTCACCCCCATGATGACGGGAAGGACAACATTTCCCACAGTTGAACATAAGGTATCATTAAATGCTCTAAGGGTGAAGGTGGATGTTGTGATGTGTGATGGTGAAATTTTAAGGTTATTTATGGTAGATGTGGTGATGAGGTTTCTGGAAGATCCATTGTCAATAAGGACTCTCTTGAATGGCTTATTGTCAATATGAGAAACTATGTGCAATGGGGGATCTAGTAAGTCTGCTAAGACTTGCTTTTCATCAAAATAATAAAATGCTATTGAGGGCTCCATGGACTTTTGTACACTCCCCACAAAGGAATTGAATGCATTGGGATATTATGACTATACTTGGATGGATTTTAGAATTTCCATCAATTCTTCTCTGTATAGGGGTGATTGTTGTATTAGCTCATAAATTGATAATTTTGTTGAAGCCATTTTTAAACTTTGGTTTACCTAGCGACTTAGGGTGACAACTGGGCGATTTTAAAATGGTGGTGGTGGAATGGATGGCCCTAGTTGTATGGGAATACTTTGTGGTTGTGTTGCATGAGCCTGATTTGTGTGATTTTCTTATTTTTTCCCATGGGTGATCATGCTAATAGCCCCTACGAAACCTTGGTGTAGTTGAGACACATGATTAAATTAATTGGTAGCCATCGAATATGGTATGGTATGATGCATGGATTCTATATGGACAATGGATTGAATGGAGGTAGGGATCTATGAATAAACCTAATTTGTTGCTTCATGCAGTGGATTAGTGCAAGCAATAGCTTACTGGGATAATGCGAGGTGTGGTTGATTAGATGATGATGGTTGGTTAGCTAGGGCTATAGAAGTTAACTCAAAGAATTGATTCATAAAAACTTGTGACTATTATTGGTGTGTAGATGTAATCTCTTGATGTGATGGTGGTATGATATGGTATGGGATGGTGAGCAGTGGTAATGATGGGAAAACTATTCTAGTATTATTTATATATATTCTAACGATATCCATATCAACAAGTGTGACATGGCCATCCATTAGAGTAGGTGGCTCACTCCTAGGGGTCTCAGTAATAGCTATATGAGTAGCCGTATGAATAATTTCTATGTCTAAAGTGGGGGCACTACTAGATGGCCCTAAATTTATGCTCTGGGACATAAGAGGGGGTATACTGACCTGCCCTACCACTAAAGTGTTAGGGACCTCACTATACTGAGATGTCATGGGGGAAGACCACCGACTCTAGATTAGTGCTAATTTCTTAGCCTAACTACATGTCACTACCATACACTAATATGTAATGATGTGTGAGATGTAAATGCAAACCTATGTAAGCAAAATGAAAGTATAATGTAATACATCACAAAAAGAAAAATAAACATGCAATGTTTTTAGTCCTAAGTTTGCATTAGTTTTTATTTGATTTTTTTTTGAAGTTTATGATTTTTTTTTGAAGTTTTGAAAATGAAAAAGACATGTGCAAAATGTTTTACCCTAAATGAATCTAGGATTTCATTTGTATGCTCATAGCTCTACAACCTAGCGATGAACTCCATGTCATGTAAACCCCCAAAAATGTGGAGATGAAACCCACACTCAGGTGAGGAGCATAGGTCCTACCGGTCCTCACCTAGTCTCACTTGGTCAACGTTAAACCTCTTCGAAGAGACATACATGCAAGTTTTCCAAGATATGGACGATTATTGGAGCTGGCCTTAGCTAAGAATCAGGGTAATATGTTGGTGGTTTGGTGATAAAATTCAAACTCGATGATGATGAAATCCATTCGTTTTCAATGTTTATGTGATGTGTGTGAGGTTTCATTTAACTATGGTGATATGCAAAAACTAATATGAAATTCTTATTTTATACCTAGATGCAGTAAAATAGAAAACAAAAAGTAGCAGATAATAGATCAGGGGCAAAAATGTCAATTTTAGGCCAAATTCAATCAAACTCTATATAACATTGCCAACCATGGGTGCACAGTTGGTTTTGGTAAACCGTAGATGTGTGATTTGCCAATTGCAAGTCTATGTCTCAAAAGTCCTAACCGTGGATGCATGGGTCCTTTTTGTCAATAGATTCAGAGTAATTTTAGTAGACACGCACCCAAAAAATGGTGCTTGAGTTATTTCTAACTTGATACATGCAATAATGGTTTGTTTCCTATTGTGTATATGCAAATTACTTTTGATATATTTTTTATTTATTTATATGGATGCAGAGATAAATAAATTTACCCTAAGACATAATGCAAGCAATGGCATACATGATTGGACCTTCTAATTTATCCTAAATGCACTCTAAAAAAACACAGGAAGAAAAAGCAAAAAAGAAAAAAAAATGTCACAAGGTACAAACCTGTATTCCTTTAGCTGCTCCTTCTAGCTTTCAACCGCCAGTGGTGAGAAAAAATTATGTGTAGAAAAAAATCATTTCTCTTCCATAAATTATCAATATGGTAAGTCCATAAACTTATGAGTGTCACACACAGTATATGCCTGCAGTGTGGGGGAATGAATTCTTCTGTACCTATTTTAGTTTTGTGGGGGATGTTTAAAAATTTTCATTTCATCCAAAATTAGTGTAGAATAAATAAATAAATAAACTAAGATGCTGAAAATGAAATGCTAAAAGTAAATGTATAGGAAATTAAATGTGCTAAAAATAAAACATAGCTAAATTAAATAAAGCAATAAATCTAATCTAATGGAAACAAATAATAAAAATAAAATAGGGGAGGACTACTGCAGGAACTGGGCCCAAGCTCCTGTAGATAGTTCGCTCGGCTATCTACGTAGAGCTTGCTTTAATCAAATAACAAGAATTGCACTCTTAATAAATTATACAAAAGAATAATATCAAATAATTGTTGTGTAAACTTAATCATCCCTTCTTTCAGAGAAGATCTGTGCATTTATACAATGCACAACCTTCCTCTATTAAAAAATTAGGCAAGCCTATTTCAGAATTGTAGTTATAGTAGATATGTTGTAAACATTCCAGCTAGACAATCGTAACAATCATGCACTAATTTTACCCATAGGATAAATCAGGCATGTTCTATTTTTATCAGAACATGTCTGATATTATAATCAGTAATAAATCCATTTGCATGTTTGTCCATCTTAGTCACCAATGCAAAATAGATTATTTTCCTAATTTATCATATTGTCTATTTACGCACATCGATCACCAGATAATCACATTGTCTATTCATGCACATCGATTCACCAAATAATTGTCGATTTGTTTTGTTCATCATAAAATAATCCTCCTTGAAAAGTTTAACTAGATAACCACTTAATAATAGATTATTTATTATATTTTAATAATAATGCATAAAATAGAATATCTCCTTTGTCTTCACATGCAACATCCTTCACATCTCCTTGGTCAACCAGTCAAAGTTGACTAGGTCAGAGTAAGGCACCTGTCTTTAGAGTAAGGTGCCTGCTTCTAGAGTAATGCGCCTACAATAAGGCGCCTGCCTTTATAATAAGGCACATACAAATGTATAGGATCAATATGCCTTCTTGCACAATACCAGTTCCAAGTTGGGTGTAGACTGAAAAATCACCAAATTATTGGCAAAACCCTACACTTATACACAATTTCCACTAAAAACACCAATCAAGCATAATACTGGATTTTATATCAATTATATGCATAAGTTAAATATAAATACATATCACATGTTAATTAAACTAGTAATGATGCCCCTTAATAGTGTATATAAAATGATAATTTATGGTACTCATCATCCCCCCATGCTTAAAGATTGTCATGTACTCGTGACAATAGCCTCTGAAATAATAATTTTTATTTTCAAATGTCATTCAACATCTCTGTTTTTCTTCATGGCTACTATTATTGAGCATAGTCATTATTTTTTTTTTTCATTAAGCATTGTTTTTTTTTTTCATTTAGCACTACTATTTTTTTCCTTGGGCACTGTTACACTAATAGAAATAAAAAATACACCATGACCGACCATCACACTATGCAAAAATAGTGAAATCATGATCACACTATCCAAACACCAAGACCAGATTACTATGATACTGATTTGGATAGCTAATGACATGTAATTATTGTGACATTGATGCTCTTGGAGAATTTTTTTCTTTTTATTTTTTTATTTCTTTTTTGACTGCATTCTTCATACACACGACTAATCATATCCGTTTTTCTTCCTATGAGTTTTGATGCTTCAATCGTGAAACCAGTGAATTGAACACATTATTTTTTTGGGTAAATAAAAGTCTTCGTTAATTATCGAGTTTTGCAGGTTAACCCAAAACCTATTACAATATCCAGCCTTCTGCTAAGATTGTAGATCCTAGTCCTCCTTGAAACTTTCTTACCAAAAATTGTGTTGAATCCCCTACAACATCTTACTAACAAAGCACACCCATACCTAAACATAACTGTAAACATTACTTACATTGACAGGAATTGAAGTTTGAAACTTTCCACTTGTGAAACCTGTTGCTTGCCCATTTTTTATTCTCTGTTGAAATATTCCAAGGCTTACACCCTATTACCTTCATTTCTAATCTGGTATGATTTAGAGGGAAACCCCATAGTTATTACTAGCTCCATGGGGAAAGAACACCCATTAATATTTCTACTTAATGGGTAGGTTTCTTTTCATGACTACTAATGTTTTCCACTTCGTGTGGCACACCTTGTATCCATGTCACCAAACTACCAACATCAACACCTATGTTGGCTAATTTGTCAGCTGACCTGTTGGCCTCATGGTACATGTGATGAGCCCTCCTAATCTGTCTTACCACAAAAAGGATCCTCACTTCATTTATGACTCCCTTGATTCTCCATGGAGGTTTTTTGCCATTAGTTAACAGGTTGATGATGTTCATAAAATCACCTTCAATAATAAAGTTACCTTGAGTTCCTTGGGCTACTTGCAACCCTCTCCAAAGGGCTCTAGCTTCTGCTTCGTTATTAGTTTTGATTCCCAATGGTTCAATGAAGGCCTTGACCATATTTCCTTGATGATCCCTGATTATTCCTCTAGCTCTAGCTCTTCCCGGGTTCTCCTTGGCTGCACCATCAAAATTTAGTTTAAACCAACCCTAGGGGGGTGGCTCCCAAGAAATCCCATTTCTAGGATTGGGCAAAGGAATGGAAGGTTTGTCCTCAATACCTAAGGCCCGAGCTAATTTTTTTTCTTGGGGAAGAATTGAGTGGTTCTCATCCACTAAGGTGCTAAGGTTTTCTTTCACAAAGACAATAATCCTATTGAGGATGGTTTTTGGGTTGTGAATGGTATCCTTAAAGGCTCTATGGTTCCTTTCTAGCAAAATCTGCCAAAGAAAATGATGCCAACATATTTTCCATAGGTACTTAATTTTTATGCTAACAAAGGGTTGAGGCCATTGATGGAACACTTTGGATATAAGAGTAGGCTTAACCCATGAGATCCTAAAGGCTTGGAAAAGTTCATCCAGGATGGACTCCACTACCGAACACTCCAGAAACAAGTGTTGGGTAGTCTCCCATCCTACCCTGCACATGTAGCAACGGTTAGCAATAACCATACCTTTGGATAACATATTGTCCTTAGTGAGGATTTTTCCTTGAATCACCAACCATGAAAAAAAGGATATTTTAGGAATTAAGCCTTTGATCCAAACCAAACTCGGTTGAAATTGTTGACCTTCCACATTGAGAAGCAAATTATAGGCAGACTTAACTGTGAAGTCACCACTTTCATTCTCTTCCCAAACAATGTGATCTTCATCCTCTCTAGAGAGAATAATTTGCTGAGTTAAAATGTGATCAACCATTAAACTATGGGTAAACCACTAAATCATAGCCACCATAGAAAATCACAAGATCTCTGGCTCCTCTTGGAGTCAAATTCGTAATGTTTGTGGTTTGTTTGAATTCTTATTGCAATCATGGAGTCTCCACCACTACTTACCAGTTTGATCTTCATCACTTATTACAAATTATGTAGACTAAGCTAGTTTCCATTCAATGGCCTTCAACAATGAATGAAGATGTCATTTCCCATGATTGTGAAGATCTGGAAAATTATGTAGTCTTTGAATTTCCAATGGTGGATCTTTTCTACATGGCTTCCAAAAGGAAAATATAAAATTTTGTGCCCATCTATATTGCTAGCAGAGAACGATAAATAGACCATGGAATTATTTCTCTTAAGCAAACAATGATAAGCTCCAGTTATTCTATGTGGGTCATGCACCGCATTTTCTAAAAAAATAGGGGAATTCTCTTTTTTTTTTATGAAGGTAAGTGCCATCCTTGATGAAGATAGATAGGGGAACTTTGTTGCACATACAATTGCAACATCACAGGCATAACTTATCATAGTTATTTTTTAAAATTTGAGCCTTCTTTCGTTGATGTTCTTGTACAAGCTTTGTTTCTCATTTGCACTTCAACTGGGAGTCTATTACAATATTTTTAATTGTGAGAGATTCTCGTTTACATATCTCCTCCACTGAAATTGGTTATACCCTTGTCACTAGTAAAAAGTCCCTCTATTCAATAGGTCTACATCCCTCTGAATATTAGGTCCCACATTGAGCAACAGGCACCCCAAATCTAGGAAGAAGAAATTTAAGCACTACTAGGTATAAAGTGGATCTGCAGTTATCTTCTCTAGTAAGAGCTACAAATTATTTTTAGTACTCTTTTATTTCCCAGCCATGAGATTCTCCACAAAAAAAATTGAAATATATGGGCACCACTCTTCCTGGTGGGAGACTGACATCACTTATTAGTACCTTCCTCTAGGTGAAAAAGGCATAGTTGTATTGGGTTGATTGTAGGCACTCTCTTCCTAGTTGGAAGTAAGTTCATTTTCTACTTTGCTACACTCCTAATTGTAGGGCATGAGATGTCACATCCGTTAGGCCTAGTTTAAGCTGGCTCTACCTACAGATTATGCTCATGGTTTTGTCCTGTGAAACTAACACACAAAAATAGGGAAAACAGTAATCATGACTCTGTGTATGACAAGCCTGGTTTCCCCAGATGCTTTTAATTTCATGTGGTCCATGATTTCTTGCAAAGTAAAAAGCACATGAAAGCAAGGAAAACATGAGTCATGACTTCATTCCTGTTAGGCCCTGGCTCTCAAGATGCCTACAACTTGTATGTGGTTAATGATTTTGTGCAAAGAAAATCAAGGTATTTTTTCCTTTTTTTTCCTGGCTCTAAGAATGTTCCATGCGGTATTTTTTCCTTTTTTTCTCTCCTTTTTTTTATTGGGAGGATTCACATATTTCTTTTTTACCACCCAGGTGTGGTAAATGGATCAAGGTACCCTTGCTGTGTAAATTGGTAACAATAGTTAGTTGTTCTTTGTTGTTTCCCAGAGATAGAATATCTATCAACATGATTTTAGTGTCGATTGCATTATGCCTCCTTGAGTGGTTACACACTTCCTCCAATGCGGCTAGGACAACTCATGCAATTGGTTGTCTCCATGGATGCTTTGTGTGATGTGGATTTTAAGGTCCACCACAGTCAAATAAATCCTCCTTATTTGCTTCATTCAAAGTGCCTTGATATTGAGGCGCCTGCTTCTATAGGAAAGCACCAATAAGGTGCCTGCCTCTAG